>CAWUFW010007911.1:600000-949889 GCA_963921515.1 Calotriton arnoldi | reverse complement strand
AAGGAAGGAAGCATGGGCATGCTGGGAAGGGGGTGGAGGCAATAGCATGATGGGAGTCGTAGTCACAGACATTGCTCAGCCTCACAACTGTCCCATCAACACCACCCTGAACCATGCGCACATCACAGGGAGTGGAGAAGGACTCACAAGATGGCTGACACTGGCTACTGCTGTGAGGAGCACAAGGCCCTGCTGGCAACTGTGCACCAACAAACAGCAGGACACCACTGACTGACATCCTGAGAGACAACTTACACTCCCTGCAATGCAAGCACGTTCCATGGTGGGATATCTGGCTGGCTGGGTGGGAAGGGGGACTTGCAGCACTGACCATAGTCACCAGCACCTCCCCTCACACCCCCCCAACACAAACTCCACAGTACCCACCTGGTAGAATGCAATGCCCTCCATCCTAACACAAGATCCCACAAAGCACCACCACCCTGGCTTATGTTGTGTGAAGCACAGGGACACTCTTGGGACTCTTAGCCAAACAACTGCCAGGACAACACTCCCAGCCATCCTGTCAGCACAGCCAGCCCACCCCACAGGGAAGCAGAGTCAAAAGGAAGGAAGCATGGGCATGCTGGGAAGGGGGTGGAGGCAATAGCATGATGGGAGTCGTAGTCACAGACATTGCTCAGCCTCACAACTGTCCCATCAACACCACCCTGAACCATGCGCACATCACAGGGAGTGGAGAAGGACTCACAAGATGGCTGACACTGGCTACTGCTGTGAGGAGCACAAGGCCCTGCTGGCAACTGTGCACCAACAAACAGCAGGACACCACTGACTGACATCCTGAGAGACAACTTACACTCCCTGCAATGCAAGCACGTTCCATGGTGGGATATCTGGCTGGCTGGGTGGGAAGGGGGACTTGCAGCACTGACCATAGTCACCAGCACCTCCCCTCACACCCCCCCAACACAAACTCCACAGTACCCACCTGGTAGAATGCAATGCCCTCCATCCTAACACAAGATCCCACAAAGCACCACCACCCTGGCTTATGTTGTGTGAAGCACAGGGACACTCTTGGGACTCTTAGCCAAACAACTGCCAGGACAACACTCCCAGCCATCCTGTCAGCACAGCCAGCCCACCCCACAGGGAAGCAGAGTCAAAGGAAGGAAGCATGGGCATGCTGGGAAGGGGGTGGAGGCAATAGCATGATGGGAGTCGTAGTCACAGACATTGCTCAGCCTCACAACTGGCCCATCAACACCACCCTGAACCATGCTCACATCACAGGGAGTGGAGAAGGACTCACAAGATGGCTGACACTGGCTACTGCTGTGGGGAGCACAAGGCCCTGCTGCCAACTGTGCACCAACAAACAGCAGGACACCACTGACTGACATCCTGAGAGACAACTTACACTCCCTGCAATGCAAGCACGTTCCATGGTGGGATAACTGACTGGGTGGGTGGGTGGGTGGGAAGGAGGTCTGGCTGTCAACCAAACACAATCAATGCAGACCATGTTCACACCCCAGAGAATACATAGAAATGCCCAATTAATGCAGGACAATGTGCCACACCAATATCAACCCCTGACTGTGACGACTTAGGACAATACAATGTACAGGCCCGCACCCCGAGGCACAGTCACAACTGTCAGGTGTGTCAACCACTGATGCCTGCAGAAACATGACATACATTGTTTGTGTCTCCCAAAAACAGGTGATGATAGGGACACAGCAGCAGACGCTGAGGAGTCCCAGTCCCAGGCTCAAGAGGATGCCGAGCTCACTGGCGTCGTACAGCCTCTGTCCTCCTCGGACGATGAACAACCTGGCACATCCGGTGCAAGTCAACATGCTGCACCAGCAGGACCACCAGCTGCAGCACCAGCAGGTCCACCAGCTGCACCCCTGCACCCACCCCTCCAACGACTGTCACCACGAATACCATCCCTGCCGACATGGACAGAATAAGGAACAACACCAGCGCAGTGACCCTGGACCAACCTGGGGCCATGGACACCACCACCACCACCAACCCCAAGGTGGACCAGGGTTATCTGTGCGTGCAACTGCACACACTGCACATGTCAGCAGGGGTGGTGGGAGGAGTGGGAGACAGAGGTCGCTGCTTGCAGACGTTGCTGGTGTGCATGAAGACCCACAACTGGTACGCATAGCTGATGCGTACCAGTCCAGCACCGGAGAGCTCAGCCAGGTAGTGGGGCTCCTCAGAGACATCAAACAGCAGCAGGCTGCCCATCATGCCCGCTTGGACTCCCACGTGTCCCACGTGGAGTCACACATGTCACGTGTGGACTCCCACATGTCACGTGTGGACTCCCACATGACCCGCGTGGAGTCCAAGTGGGATGTACTACATGAGATGACGGCGGTGCACAGGGACATTTTACAATGCCTCCGCCAGATGAACAGCAACCAGTCCACACCTCCCTGTGTGCCAACAAAATCTGGTACCGAACAAACTGCAACTGCCACAGGGAGGGAGGAGGACTCTGGCGGAGAGTCCCCTGCACCGCAGCAGCCTGCACTTGAGGGCCCCCCCAAGAAGAGGGGTCGTCCGAGGAGGGGAAAGTGAGAGGCTGATGGCCAAGCGCAACTCCCAGGAAGCCTGAACCTGTTCTGGATTTTCGCCTTTGTGCACAGACTGTTCACCCTGTTGATGGCAACACTACTCCCACACATTGCATGGGGAGTACAAGTTGGAACAATGTGTCAGACAACTGTGGCCCCGATACTGGGGATCCTGTCTACCTGGACTTTCTATTCATCTAGGAACTTGGGATTGCAAGATTCATGTACAGCACAATCCTTCCTATGCACTATTATCACAATAAACACACTAATACACCATACTTGCCTCTGTCGTGATTCCAACGTGGGTGCTGTTATGGGGATGATGAACAGCAAAATTACACAGTGTATGCGAACTGCAACAGCAAGGACAACACAGGCATGTGAGTACAGGCAACGTGACACATATGAGGGAGACACACCACCAGGGCTACACAACACATACACACCTAGGCCATCTGACTCATTGCCTACACTGATGTTGCCAGGGAAGACGGTGCAATGCACAGACACCACACCCATTCCCAGTTGTAGTCAAGTAGCCCACAGGTGCAGTAAGCAAATGGCAGTCAAATGTGTGACCACAGACAACGCACATCACTAAGTGAAGCACAGGTTTATTACACAGTAGCAACATGCCGTAACCACTACAGATGCAAGGTAACCCCACCTGGTAGCGGGCACACAGTCAACAACTGTAGACAGAAGGAAGTCCATGGGTGTGGCGCACATCACCTGTAGGGACACAACAGCTACCAGCCTGGATGTGCAATCACGTCGTCGGTGGACACAGTTGACCAAGCGAATCTGAAAGTACCCTGTGAAGGACAGAAATGACACACAGTCAAAAGCAATGCAGTACAGGACAGAACAGCAAAACTCATGCACAATACATGTTACAAGATACCCACCCAGAACCAAGTTAGCATGTCAACACTGTTGGGGAGTACAGCCCACCTGTCACCACACATCGCAACACACATCCTGTCAAGTAGCCCATGGACACACTCCAACAGCACCAGAGCACCACCACACATCATGCCAACTCACATCATTCACATGACACCTCAGGATACTCACATTCAGCTAAAGAAGTTGGTGATGAGCTGTGTGCGGACATCACCATCACCATCATCATCATCATCGTCACTGGCATCGTGGTCCAGGCCAGGATCCTCCACAGGTGGCGGATGTTGGTCATCGTCATCCTGGATGAGAGGCAACTCCTTCCGCACTGCCAGGTTGTGGAGCATGCAGCAGACGATGATAATCTTGCACACTTTCGCAGGGGCATATGGGAGGGACCCTCCGGTCTTGTCCAGGCAGCGGAAGCGGCTCTTCAGGAGACCAAAGGTCCGCTCAATCACTCTCCTGGTCCGACCATGTGCCTCATTGTAGCGCATCTGGGCAGGTGTCACAGGGTTCCTGAGGGTGTCAGCAACCACGGCATGTTGGGGTATCCCGAGTCACCTACGGACAGACAAGTGCACATCAGCTGACTTGGAAAAGTGGGCGGAATACTACAGATCAGATCACACACAATGGCACAAAGTCAGTACACACCGACAAGCCAGGCACGCTGGTTCTGCATCTGTGCCATCAACCTGGGGATGCGACTACTCCTCATCACAAAGGCATCGTGTGCTGAACCAGGGAAACGGGCACACACGTGTGTGATGGTCATGTCTGCAAGACACACCACCAGTGCATTGACCGAGTGGTAGTGCTTGCGGTTCCTGTAGGCCTGCTCCTGGGCCTGTGGTGGTACCAAAGCCACATGTGTCCCATCAATGGAGCCAATTACATGCGGCATCCTCCCCAGGGCATAAAAGTCACTCTTCACGTCAGTGAGTCGTCGCAGTCTAGGGAAATAGATGTACCGGTTCAGGAAGAGCAACATTGCCGCCAAAACATCGCGGAGCACACGGCTGAACATGGTCTGTGACATCCCACCAGCAGACGCCACAGTATGTTGGAAGGTACCGGTGGCAAAGAAGTGTAGGGCTGCCATCACCTTCACCTTGGGGGTCAGCGCTGTAGGATACGGCCGGCCAGGCTGCAAATGTGGGGACAACTGCACTGCAAAATCCTCAATCAGCTGCCTGGTGAAGCGGTACCGTCGGATGCTGTCACGTTCCACCATCGTTGCCAGGTCTGGGAATGGCCGATGGACAGCAGGAGCCCTGCAGTGCAGAGGAGAAGTAAGCAAGATCGTCAGTCACCCCACATATGCGGCATTGAACACACTCAGGATCCCAACATACATCATCATGAGGCACAACTACATGAAGTGTGCAGTACCGGAACGACATTTATGGTACATACATGGCCAACATCTGTCAACACGGTCCTACAGGTGGCATCAATTTGTCCCAGGTTGGCCCATTGGATATCATGATGCTGTGTCACAGTCACCCCCAGTGACATGTGAGGACAGATGTGCCCCAGGCACCACAGCTCAACGACAGGCACATTCCCAGGGACCCTGTAATGCCACATGGACACTGGCATCACCTGGAGTATCATGTATCACCACAACAAAACAAACATGACCCCCACAGGTAGTGGCCACACTTGCCATGGCAGGAGAGCCATGGACGTCTGTGACACACACGCACAACATCAGAGTCCATGCACACACAACGTGGATGTGGAGACTGTCTCCCATTGTGCACATGAAATCAGAGACATTGTAAACACTACATGCACAAAGACTGTGGAGGGCCATCACTATTGTGCCACTGGGACACCCTGGCTCAAACATACCGTCCCACATGGGACTCACGGGGTATGTGACATGACATACACAAACACCACTGTGAAATGTGACCATGGCACATGCACAGATATGAACAGTTGCACATCACAGTGGTCACGTACACGTAACACCCAGGATCCTGTCCCCATGAACACGTGCACAGCCTGGGGGTGGCTGACCACAGGTGACACCCACAGGACAACATGTACACCAACATACACACAATAGGAAATGCATCCTTACATGCCTTATGATAAGGTTTGGACAGGCTGTCGTGATGTAGGTGTGCCCCTCACTCCCTGGGAGCTATCTGTGGCTGGCATATGTCCATCTGAGACAGGCATGCTGACATATGCCAGTCACATGTACAGTGATGCGTTGTACTGCAATGGACCGATCGGTGCCTCCGGCCGGCCCATTGCATTCAATGTGTGCGGGTGCGCGTTGTACCCCTGTGCGCGTTGTACTGCAATGGACCGATCGGTGCCTCCGGCCGGCCCATTGCTTTCAATGTGTGCGGGTACGCGTTGTACCCCTGTGCGCGTTGAACAGCAATGGACCGATCGGTGCCTCCGGCCGGCCCATTGCTTTCAATGTGTGCGGGTACGCGTTGTACCCCTGTGCGCGTTGAACAGCAATGGACCGATCGGTGCCTCCGGCCGGCCCATTGCATTCAATGTGTGCGGGTACGCGTTGTACCCCTGTGCGCGTTGAACAGCAATGGACCGATCGGTGCCTCCGGCCGGCCCATTGCTTTCAATGTGTGCGGGTGCGCGTTGTACCCCTGTGCGCGTTGTACCTCAATGGACCCGATCGGTGCGCACCCATTGACAATGGGCTTGCCTGGCAACGGACGCGTTTTCGAATATTCGAACGAGTCGGTTGCTGGAAAATCAGTTGGTCACCCACAACAATGTTGCAAAATCATGTATGTCATGAAGTTGAAATTTTGAAGGATGCTGTGGGCGTGTTTTGGTGCTGTTATTCCATGGATTGGCCATATTCAGAAGATGCAAACGACTTGGACCTATCACTTTGGACACAAGGGACAGTATCTGCCTCTCCAGCACATATATATTGCTGCATGTTCCCCTGAGAGCCCACTTGCCTGCACTACATGCTCCAGGACGACATCTGCCACTGCACTGCTGCTGTCTCTGCCCCTCTGGACCCTGCAATGGCACGTACTGTGGAGAGAGCCCCAGCCTTCAGCCTTGAAGAGAACCAGGCCCTGCTGGACAGCCTACTTCCACAGTACAGCAAGCTGTATGGGACACCAGGGGAGCAGGTGAGTGTTCTGTGCACTGCCTTTCTGAATGTGCATTTTGTCTGACTAGCAAGGCTGAGAGTCAGCACACCACTGGCTAGCAGGCTCACTGAGTAGTTGTCACCCCCATAGTGTGTAGTGACTTGCACTGGACAGGTATGGTGCAGTGACAGTGCTTCTGAACAGGGTTTTACTCCCCATGCTATGATACCATGTAGTGACTTCTGGAAAACTGTCCATGGGCAGCCGTGCACTGCCTGGGTACACCATGTGCCCCTGTGATTGCGACATGTATATGCAACTGTGTCATGCACGGATATGTTGCATGTGTAGTAATGTCCTTATCACTTTGTCATCCTGACAGGCTTCTGCCCATCGGAAGCATGAGATCTGGAAGGACATCGTCCGGGCTGTCCGGTCCGTGGGGGTCTACAAGCGCCCGGATCCGCAACTGCCAAAAGAGGTGGCAGGACCTTCGGGGCTGGACCCGGAGGATTGCACGGGTCCAGCTGAAGCTGTCGCCTCCTCGCAGGAGGGGCGGAACACGGACCCTGACCCCCACATGCTCAGGATCCTGGCGGTGGTCTTTCCAGACCTGGATGGGCAGCTGAAGGCCAGAGAGCAGCAAGGAGGGGGTGAGTCAAAGACTGCACTGTGTACTCTGTCTAACATGTTATGTGCCCTCCTCGGGCCAGGTTGAACTGCCACAGTACAGCAGTCATGTTGTCCAGGAGCCATGTCCCTCTATTGTGCACTGCCCACTCCTCATCTGATACCCAGGTGTGGCCCTTACATGCAGGGAATTCTGTCACTTAGGACTGTGTCCTTGCAGTTTGCTTGACTCAAGGTGGGAGACAGCATCTGTTTCCCTGACTCTGTGGTGGGCATCATGGGTGGGTCCATTGCTTACACAATGCCTGTATTCTGACATGTATTCAGCGTGTTACTTTGATCTGTGGTCCAATTGCTGAGCTGATCCACCACATGTGGCTGGGGTACCTGGCACACACCCATGCTGCGGGTGGGAACAATGTTTGGGCCCCAGGAGTATGTATATGACGTGTGTCACACATACTTAGCCAGCTGCCTACAGTCCAGGGCTCATCCCTCATTCATGTGGGGCTGGACAGTCATGCCTACTCCAGGCCATACAATACACTCTGTACTCCCACTCCCGTGTATCAGAGGACACATTGTGCACAGTGATTTGCCCCTCAGGTGTCTGCCTCTGTGTCAGTGTGCTGTGGATTAGTCGCCAGGACTGCTGTGGAGTTTCTTGGTAGGGGCTCAGCATGCCACTGGAGATGTGACCATAGGAGACGATACTTGTGTGACACATAGGTGTCTGATCAGCTGCCCATGCAGACTGGGGCATGTAAATGTGAAGTTCAGGCAGCTGTTCCCCATGCACAGCAGAGTGTGAGGGGCTCAGGTTCAGAGGGTAGTGTCACAGGTCTCCCATATGTCCAATAGGTATGACCTGGACAGATGAGGGTTAAGAGGATGTGTTGTGGGGGGATGTACATGTGCACTTGTGCAGCTCCAGGACTTGCATTCCCCATGACCTACTATTGTGACACAGTGCAGAGTGTTGTTGTCTGGCTGCAAAGTCATACATCACTGAGACAGTGATGTATGACTTTGCAGTCATGCCTCCGCCATGGCATGTGTCTACTGATTGGTGATCCTGCAGGGGAGTGACATGTGCTACATGCACACCATAGTGGCGCTGGCTATCAGGACATGGGTGCATCATGGTGTCTGTCGCTGGTATGCATCACATGCATTTCCTATTTGACTCTGGGCATCCCTTACATCCGTAAACCTGTACTGACTCAGTGGCAAGAGCTGTGATGTGTCCACACCGTGTCCTCTGCACTGTCCAACTACTGTGTACTTGGTGCATGTGTCAACACTGGGGTGTTGCAATCCAACAGACACCAGACAGATGGGTGCAAGGCCATGTGGGATGTGAGTGCCATGCTTGGCATCAGACTGACAATTGACTTCTCCTGTTCAATTAGTGCACTTTTAGCAATGTACAACTAATGATGCCAGGGCTTGCTCTGTGATGTGCTGTGCTCACAGTGGTGTGTGCGTTATGTGCAGGTGACTGATGTCTGTCTGTTTCCCCATTGTTTGCAGATACATCCACGGCCACGGAAGGGGACAGCTCCACGGACCAGGAGGAGCCGGAGAGCCAGACTGGGTCAGCAGCCGAGGAGTGGTCGGAGGGACCCAGTGGCACGGAGGGCGAGGGAGCCACACCGAGGAGTCCTCAGCAGCATCCACCTCAGCTGAGGACCAGAGCAACTCGGAGGATGACTCCCTTGTGGAGCGGGTGTCAGCAGCCACCACACCCCAGCTAGTGTTGCTGTCCCCGCCACCACCAGCACCACCACCGCCCTCCCATCGGCTCCCATTCCCCAGGTCCGTGGAGGCTCCCATGTCCGGGAGCGTGTCTCCTTTGGGCCAGGCACCGCACCCCCTGCCCCTGTGTCCCCTGCTGCCCTGAGTGAGGAGTCTGTGTACCTCCTTCGCCAGCTCCATGTAGGGCAGACAGCCATGCTGAGTGTCCTCCATGCGCACACCGCGCTGTTGACTCAGCTGGTGTCGTTCATGGAGGAGCATCTCATCGGGCATGTCTGACCTACAGAGGGGCAATAGGTCCATGGACTCCTCCCTGACGGCAGCAGTGTCCCTCCTCAAACGGTCCCTCACCCCTCCTGCCTCTGCTCCATCCACACTCCCCAGCACCTTACCCATCCCAGGCACACACACACTGGCACACACCAGCACACACACATCCAGCACACTGACACACACGCCAATGACAAAACGCACACGCACGCACATTCAGGGGACTGAAGCCAGACTCACAGGGGATGGGGCCCTGGAACACACACACGCATCCACATGCACTGCGCAGTCCTCAGTTCCCTCTCCCTCCAAAGCACCCTCCCTTGCCTCACCTGCAACCCCAAAGTCACAGCAGCTCTTCCTCTGTGACCTCGGCCTCTTCCCCACCGATGAAGCTGCTCCAGCATCCCGGGGGAAGAGGAAGCCCACCCACACGGAGCAGAGTGCCCCTCGCCCCCGGACACCCTCCCCCAGGCGCAGACGGACTGAGGCCCCCACCCGCAAGTCCCCCGGAGTGCTAAGAGCAAGACCCCGCCACCGCCCTGCAGCTCAGGCACAAGGTCTCCGTCCTCCATCCCTCAGGCCCCCACTGCACAGGTGCCCCCACCACACCCTGCCCCAGGTTCCCCCACCCACAGATATACCATCCCCAAGATGCTCCGGCCTTCTCCCCCTGCCACTTGCTCTCCCAGCACCACACCCCCGCTGCGCTTGTCTGTGCCACTGATGTGGTGAGGGTGTCCCCCCCTCTGTCCAACCCACCTTGCCTGTTCCCCATTCTCCTCCCCTGGAGGTAGGCACTGCAGTGGAGTCCACTACCGCCCTGTCTGACTTGGGCACTGCAGTGGCGGACCTGTCCACCCCATCTGCAGGGTCCACTGCAGTTGTGCCGGCACCCACGACATCTGTGTCATGCCCCCAGTTGTGCCGGCACACACCATGTCAGACACCTCCACTGCAGTTGTCAGTGGCTCTCCAGCACCCACCACCCCTTCCCTGACTCCCCCTGGTGAGCCCTGATCCTGTCCCCGCGGTGCCTGGCCTGCCCCCCGGTTGCCCCTCCTAGTGGATTGTCCCTGGTATTGTGCAGGCATGCGTAGGGTGACATCTGCCAGTGTCACCCTGTTTGAACTTTGACAATGGACTGGCCATTGGCCTTTGCTCTTTTTCAGGACTTCGTTTGGCCTCAACACATATGCTGAATAAAGCAACTTTCTTTTCTCTAGTGCTCATGCTTCAGATGTACATGTTGTTGGTGCAGCTAACCATGCCCTTGCTGCAGTGATGGTGATATCTGGTCTCATGATTATGAAGTGTTACTGTGCAGGAACCCATGTGGTCCAGGGGAATGTGTCCTATCATGTGGTGTATCCATGTCATCAATAGCAGCATCTGAGGGTGTCATGTGTTCAGTATTTGGCAATGGGTTCCCTACTTACATTGGCAATTTCATATCTGTGGCTTCCACCCTGCACATCTGTTGTGCCTGCCATCGTTGCATTTGTCTACTTCCCTGACCGTGTTGCCATCTCCAGTGGACATGCAGGTTTGGGCATCAATGGGGAGGGACTCATCCGTGTAGTCAGTGCAACATTGCTATACAAGTGTGTTGGATCTGTGCTGATGATTCCGTTGGCACATCCATGACCAGGCTGATGTGATGGGAGCCCTCATTTGGTGCTAATTGTTGATTGTGTGACCAAGTGCTCAGCTGACATGATGGGGCCCTACTGAGGCAACATATGGCACAGCTTTCCTCACACAGGAGTGGAGTCCCCTCATGGCAGTGTGTACACGTGTGACATTGCCTGCGCCCAAGGTGTGTGTTGTATGTGCATGTCTGTGTGTTCACTTCCATTCATCTGCGCATGCTGTGATCCCTAGTGTTGTACCTGTTTGTGATGCTTGCTGACTTGAGCTATGTTCCCCCAAAGTCTTCTCCCTGTGTTCTCTGTGATGTGGGTGCATGGCACATTACTGGTCATCAGGGTGTCACCCATAGGTGTGTTTGCTGTCAGGGCAGAGTTTGTGTGCTGACGCAGATGGGTCACAGTCAGGTTTCCCTTTGGCACTTGTTGTTTGCCCCTGTCATGTGATTTCCAGTTTGTGTTATCTTTCAGTGATTGTGACACGTTGTGTGTGTGACTGCTGGCACTCCTTAGGGTCCGGGCTGCAATGTTGGTTGTTGTCTATGTGTGTTCTTTGTGGGTGACCTTGGCTTCTTCATTGGTGTGTGACTGTGGCTGGGATCCCATTGGTCGGTGTGGTATTGCCGTCATGTCCATGTACAGCGTAGTGTGCAGTGTGTCAGACATTCAGGAGTCTTGTTGAGTGTCCATGTGTGATGTGTTTCTACACCTTGGTTCCCACCCACCACCCTGGAATAGTAATGGGTGCATGTGCAATGTCACCAGTGCATGTGTACTTCACTGCTGCACATTGTTGGAGGTCGAGGGGTGTGGTCTTGAGTGTGTGCAGATGAGAGTTGTTGCCCGGCTAGTCCCCTGCCTCCATGTTGGCCTTGGCTTACTGGCCATGCTGATTGATTTGTGCTTGTGTAGGTGTGATGGTAGTTGGTTGCTCAGGACACCTGACTGTGGTTCACAGTGTGAACGACATTTAGCTTTGTCATCACAGTGGGATTGTAATGCAGCCCAGGGTCACCACATTGTGGGGGCCCTGGGGGTGGTGCTGTGGTGTGTCTGTGACTTGCTGTGTCAGTTGTTGTTCCTACGTGCCTGTGTGACATGTGTGTTTTGTGCTCCCTCTCACCTGTCAATGCCTGCTTGCCCACATAGGGGATTTGGATCCATTAGTTACCTTAGTGTGGCAGTGTATGCACATCTGTATGATTGGTATTCAGCTCTCCTCATGTGTTGTGTTGTTGCCTGGGGACACTGGCACCCCCACCCCTCACCTGCTGTGTATGATGACAGTGTTGGTCTGCCTGTTTGTGTTTGTGCATCTGCACCACTGCATTGGCATATCTTGGGTGTGCCATTGGCTGTATGTTGTTTGGTGTGTTTCCCCTGCTGTCCCTGGGACTCCTAGGTCATCGGTCAGCACAGTGATCATGGTTTGTGTGTCCCATTGCTGCCATGGTATGGTATCTGTTCACCTCACATCTGCTGTCTCCACAGGGTATCTGCATTTGTGTGCCCATTGGTGCAAATATGTGGGTCTGCATTCTGATGGTCACTTCTGTCATTGTGTCATTGATGACTGTTGACGGTCTCAGCCCCCATGGGTGTTGTTTGTCTGCACATGGCCAAAGGAATGTTTCATTTGCACTGCAGTATTTGGCTCCCCCAATTTATGTTGCAATGGGACACATACACTACTTTGCCACAGATGAGTTTTTGGTTCTGTGACCAGGAATGATCCATGCAGTTTGGCAGTTGCAGCTCTTTCTTTGTCAACAATTACCTTTTGGTCACTGTGATGATGAGGGTGTAGACCCCATTGCCACAATGGTCAAAATGTGCTTCAGCTATGGACCCCACACTTGCCTTTTGGTCACTGTGATGATGGGGGTTTAGACCCCATTGCCACAATGGTCAAAATGTGCTTCAGCTATGGACCCCACACTTGCCTTTTGGTCACTGTGATGATGGGGGTTTAGACCCCATTGCCACAATGGTCAAAATGTGCTTCAGCTATGGACCCCACACTTCCCTTTTGGTCACTGTGATGATGGGGGTTTAGACCCCATTGCCACAATGGTCAAAATGTGCTTCAGCTATGGACCCCACACTTGCCTTTTGGTCACTGTGATGATGGGGGTTTAGACCCCATTGCCACAATGGTCAAAATGTGCTTCAGCTATGGACCCCACACTTGCCTTTTGGTCACTGTGATGATGGGGTTTAGACCCCATTGCCACAATGGTTAAAATGTGCTTCAGCTATGGACCCCACACTTGCCTTTTGGTCACTGTGATGATGGGGGTTTAGGCCCCATTGCCACAATGGTCATGGGCTGCTTGCATTGTGGGTGCCACACACATATATGTGTGGCACATGTGCTAGGGGTCACATTGTATGTTCAATGTCATGTTCGGTGTTGTAGGCATTTGACACAGCCTGCTCACACGCTTGTCATGGTGGTGGGGGATGTCTTAATCTTGCATTCCCTAGGTTGTGGTGTGCTTGTTGTGTCATGCATTGTCCATCCTATGAGTGGGGGTGGGAGTAGTGGTGGGCATCCTGCCCCCTGGCTAAGGGTGGTAGTAGTGGTGGGCATCCTGCCCCCCTGGGTGAGGGTGGTAGTAGTGGTGGGCATCCTGCCCCCTGGGTGAGGGTGGTAGTAGTGGTGGGCATCCTGCCCCCTGGCTAAGGGTGGTAGTAGTGGTGGGCATCCTGCCCCCTGGGTGAGGGTGGTAGTAGTGGTGGGCATCCTGCCCCCTGGGTGAGGGTGGTAGTAGTGGTGGGCATCCTGCCCCCTGGGTGAGGGTGGTAGTAGTGGTGGGCATCCAGCCCCCTGGGTAAGGGTGGTAGTAGTGGTGGGCATCCTGCCCCCTGGGTGAGGGTGGTAGTAGTGGTAGGCATCCTGCCCCCTGGGTGGGGTGGTAGTAGTGGTAGGCATCCAGCCCCCTGGCTAAGGGTGGTGGTGAGGCATCCAGCCCGCCCTGGGTGAGGGTGGTAGTAGTGGTAGGCATCCAGCCCCCTGGCTAAGGGTGGTAGTGGTGGTAGGCATCCAGCCCCCTGGCTAAGGGTGGTAGTAGTGGTGGGCATCCTGCCCCCTGGGTGAGGGTGGTAGTAGTGGTGGGCATCCTGCCCCCTGGGTGAGGGTGGTAGTAGTGGTGGGCATCCTGCCCCCTGGCTGAGGGTGGTAGTAGTGGTGGGCATCCTGCCCCCCTGGGTGAGGGTGGTAGTAGTGGTGGGCATCCTGCCCCCTGGGTGAGGGTGGTAGTAGTGGTGGGCATCCTGCCCCCTGGGTGAGGGTGGTAGTAGTGGTGGGCATCCAGCCCCCTGGGTAAGGGTGGTAGTAGTGGTGGGCATCCTGCCCCCTGGGTGAGGGTGGTAGTAGTGGTAGGCATCCTGCCCCCTGGGTGGGGTGGTAGTAGTGGTAGGCATCCAGCCCCCTGGCTAAGGGTGGTGGTAGGCATCCAGCCCGCCCTGGGTGAGGGTGGTAGTAGTGGTAGGCATCCAGCCCCCTGGCTAAGGGTGGTAGTAGTGGTGGGCATCCTGCCCCCCTGGGTGAGGGTGGTAGTAGTGGTGGGCATCCTGCCCCCTGGGTGAGGGTGGTAGTAGTGGTGGGCATCTGGCACCCCCTGGGTGAGGGTGGTAGTAGTGGTGGGCATCCAGCCCCCTGGGTTGGGGTGGTGGCGCGCATTCAGGCCCCTGTGTGCATATGTGGCATTGGTGATGGGCATCCCGCCCCTATGGTGCTGCTGTTGCTGGTGTAAGTATATTCAGATTCCCAGTGTATGTGTGTGATGTGTCGTGTGCGTGTTGTATGTGTTTTGTGGTTGGTGTCTGACTTACCTTCTGCGCCGTACGCGTCCGTGCCTGTTCCGGTAGTAGATGTAGAATATTGGTATGATCGGGACGAAGGGATTCATGGTTGGTTCGTGTCGTTCGTCCTTCTCGTTGCTTCGCGTCGTCCTCGTCGCTTGGCTTCGTCCTCGTCAGCTTCAGCTCGTCCTCGTCAGCTCGCGTCGTCCTCGTCGGTGCTGTGTTCGTCTCGTAGCCGTGGATCGTGTTGTGGCGCGGTTCGGAGCTTATGTGCGCCTCTCCCGGATGCTTTGGCGTGCCGTGCGTAGCGACGGGTTCGGCGCATACGGAAGCGCATCGTACTTGTCCGGCCGGACGGGGCTGCATTTTCCCTTCCGTGCGACTCGATTCGGCGTTTCCGGATTCGCCTCGGTCGGAGAACAGGACCTGGTTTGGGTGAGTACGGCTCGGCGGGATTTTTGCTGTTGTGCGCATCGTACTTGCTCGTTCGGTGTGCTGTACGGATCGGTCGGGAAACTGGCTTTCGCATGGCTTTTTTCCCGACCGAATAGTATTGGGTGCGCCTCCGACCGAGATCGGAATCGGCCCCTCAGTGAGAAGCAGAGGCCATAGGAAAGAGAGGCTTTGATAGAGGGTGCTGACAGTTACACCGATAGGCACAGCGGTTACAGGCAGCATGTGCTATGAGAGAGCGCTTCTTTATATGGTGTGTGTAGAGAGCAGCCCCTGTTTTAATGTGGTTGATAATGTGCACCGGTAACATTGTATTATCTACAGATACACGGGATCACCAGTGTGTTTATAACGTAGGCTAAAATTTATGTACTGCGAGTAAATAAAACAGACAGTTCCATTCCTAGTTTTTATGATAAGGAGATGAGGCTATATTTTTTTAAGCTGATATAAGCATTGTACTTATGCATTTTTATGTGTAAATGTATACGGCTTACCTTTGCTCCAAAGTAGTAAGTAAAAGTACACTGTCAAAATTTGCTGCGTAAAGAAATCAACCAACTCTGTGGTAAATATCTAAAGTAAATAAATGGATAAAATGTATTATTTTTAGTTGTTAATGAATGACAAAATGTATAGCATTAGTTCAAATTGGAATACATTGATTTAATTATAAAGTGGTGCAAAATTTTACAGAAATAGAAGGTACTCACCCAGGTTTTTGAGCAGCAAGGAATGTGCTATGGCATAGATTCCGTTGTGGTACTGTTTGAAAGAAAGCAGTTTTTTGTTTAAGTGCAGTATGGTTGCGGTTTAAATAAGGACAGGGGTAATAAAAGGAAAGAATAGCTGCTATAAGTCAGCCAATAAGCTGCGTGTTTTTTGGGAAAGATGCTTCGTAGTTGGCTGAAAGGACAATGTTGCTTTTAGGCTACCCTTCTAGTTGAATGTGTTTGAAATGCATTAACACCTTGCTTTTAAAAGACGACCAACTGAAGCCGCCAACAAGTCTGGAGTGGTGTGAAACGTTCCAATAGTTAGTAAATGTGTTTGAATGGGAGTCTGCAGTGGCACAATAAAGAGAAATGTCGCTTCCTTGTAAAGATCGTTATCATAGGTAGGAGCTGTAAATGTGGCTTTGATCAACTTGTACTTATGGGTGCTGTTTAAACAACAGGCTGGCAAGTTTCTTACAGAGATAAGAATGTTGTACGAAAGTTTCCATTCCGTTTGCGCTGTAACAGTTTTATTTGTAAAAAGTTTAACAAAATACTCTACCCAACACTGCTTCCTTTTTAGACCCACTCTTTAAACCTCTATGCTAACATTTAAACAGAGTAGCAACTAAGAGTTACACCATTAGGCACAGCGGCTAAAGGCAGCAAGCGCCAGGAGACAGCGCTTCTCCACACCATGTGTGCACAAAGCAGTCCCCACTTTAATATTGTTTATAATCTGCACTGTTAACATTGTGTTATCCACAGATACATAGGATTACCAGTGTCTTGGTAACGTAAACAAAAATTGCATAACCACTGGCATCTGCCAATGTCACCAAGTGTACTGAAGAAATCTATGTGCACGCAGCAGCCACAGGTACAAATAAAAGTAGTGCTGACTCTGACTTTCATCCTTTCCATTGTTCAAAAAGCATTAGCACATTACCATTACGTTAGGTAATAATGACAGCACGTAACGTTATAGTTCACAAAACTAACAGCTTGAAAAAAGTGCTATGTAAATAGAACATTTCATTATTAAGAATGGTTCCCAAATAGAGGCTGCGGGCCCCGCCTGAGCTTGGCGCCAACTCTACTTTAGCATAGGCGTACAGAAAAACACTTAGCAACCTTTTTTTCATCTTGCAAGCACGTGGTGCATTTTGTATGCCTTTAAAAGTGCACAAACGCCTGGGAATAATTGTATACATGCTTTGTGCATAAACTGCTTTAAAAATACACTTTGCTCTTTCTGTTTACAGAATATTGCATAACAGCTGGCAGAGAGACAGAAAGACATAGGAAGGAAAAACTAATGGAAAAGCAAACACATATAAGCATGATAAAAACTTGTGTATACAAACAAAGAGAGCGACACACTAACAGTGGATCAGGGACAGGTATAGATAGACACAAAGCATAGACAGAGATAGAGCGAGATAAGGTAAGTGAGACAGGCTTTACAGAAAGGTGTACAGAGACAGTGAAAGGCGGAGATATATAGAGAATAAAACATAGACACAGTGAAAGACAAACAGACGCTGAGGAGGGACATGGCACAAGACAGATAAATAAAGAAAGACATAGAAATTATAACACCGAGGGACGAATACAAAAAAACACAGGGACAAGCAAAGGCCACATGAGAGAGAGACTTTAATACAGGGTGCTAAGAGTTACACCATTAGGCACAGCGGCTAAAGGCAGCAAAAGCCAGGAGACAGCGCTTCTCCACACCATGTGTGCACAAAGCAGTCCCCACTTTAATATTGTTTATAATCTGCACTGTTGACATCGTGTTATCCACAGATACATAGGATTACCAGTGTCTTGGTAACGTAAACAAAAATTGCATAACCACTGGCATCTGCCAATGTCACCAAGTGTACTGAAGAAATCTATCTGCACGCAGCAGCCACAGGTACAAATAAAAGCAGGGCTGACTCTGACTTTCATCCTTTCCATTGTTCAAAAGCATTAGCACATTACCATTACGTTAGGTAATAATGACAGCACGTAACGTTATAGTTCACAAAACTAACAGCTTGAAAAAAGTGCTATGTAAATAGAGCATTTCATTATTAAGAATGGTTCCCAAATAGAGGCTGCGGGCCCCGCCTGTGCTTAGCGCCAACTCTACTTTAGCATAGGCGTACAGAAAAACACTTAGCAACCTTTTTTCATCTTGCAAGCACGTGGTGCATTTTGTATGCGTTTAAAAGTGCACAAACGCCTGGGAATAATTGTATACATGCTTTGTGCATAAACTGCTTTAAAAATACACTTTGCTCTTTCTGTTTACAGAATATTGCATAACAGCTGGCAGAGAGACAGAAAGACATAGGAAGGAAAAACGAACGGAAAAGCAAACACATATAAGCATGATAAAAACTTGTGTATACAAACAAAGAGAGCGACACACTAACAGTGGAACAGGGACAGGTATAGATAGACACAAAGCATAGACAGAGATAGAGCGAGATAAGGTAAGTGAGACAGGCTTTACAGAAAGGTGTACAGAGACAGTGAAAGGCGGAGATATATAGAGAATAAAACATAGACACAGTGAAAGACAAACAGACGCTGAGGAGGGACATGGCACAAGACAGATAAATAAAGAAAGACATAGAAATTATAACACCGAGGGACGAATACAAAAAAACACAGGGACAAGCAAAGGCCACATGAGAGAGAGACTTTAATACAGGGTGCTAAGAGTTACACCATTAGGCACAGCGGCTAAAGGCAGCAAGCGCCAGGAGACAGCGCTTCTCCACACCATGTGTGCACAAAGCAGTCCCCACTTTAATATTGTTTATAATCTGCACTGTTGACATCGTGTTATCCACAGATACATAGGATTACCAGTGTCTTGGTAACGTAAACAAAAATTGCATAACCACTGGCATCTGCCAATGTCACCAAGTGTACTGAAGAAATCTATCTGCACGCAGCAGCCACAGGTACAAATAAAAGCAGGGCTGACTCTGACTTTCATCCTTTCCATTGTTCAAAAAGCATTAGCACATTACCATTACGTTAGGTAATAATGACAGCACGTAACGTTATAGTTCACAAAACTAACAGCTTGAAAAAAGTGCTATGTAAATAGAGCATTTCATTATTAAGAATGGTTCCCAAATAGAGGCTGCGGGCCCCGCCTGTGCTTGGCGCCAACTCTACTTTAGCATAGGCGCACAGAAAAACACTTAGCAACATTTTTTTCATCTTGCAAGCACGTGGTGCATTTTGTATGCGTTTAAAAGTGCACAAACGCCTGGGAATAATTGTATACATGCTTTGTGCATAAACTGCTTTAAAAATACACTTTGCTCTTTCTGTTTACAGAATATTGCATAACAGCTGGCAGAGAGACAGAAAGACATAGGAAGGAAAAACGAACGGAAAAGCAAACACATATAAGCATGATAAAAACTTGTGTATACAAACAAAGAGAGCGACACACTAACAGTGGAACAGGGACAGGCATAGATAGATACGAAAGCATAGACAGAGATAGAGCAAGATAAGGTAAGTGAGACAGGCTTTACAGAAAAGTGTACAAAGACAGTAAAACACGGGCATGAGGCACATCACATTATCGTCACCTCACTTACATATACTCTGTGCCTCTGCTCTGTTAACGGGGGAGAAATACAAACCAAAAAAAAAAACATGAACGCGCCCCCGCGAAACTGAAAGCCACCACGCTAATTGAAACATGATACAGACCACATGGCGCCCTGCACGCCGCTGCTCGCTCCCGCAAGGTGGATGCCGTGGGAGTCAACATTTTTGACAAAAAGGTGGGACATGTACCAGCTCTTGGCCAATTGCGTGCTTTCTTTTCTGAAAGATGCACGCAAAGGCCAATACAAGTACTGCAAAAAAAAAAGCCACACGCACGAGTGTCAGAAAAGTGCAGACCGATTCCAAAAGGTCATCTCTTAGAGCAGCGCATGCGCGCTGCGCTAGGCTCGACCTTAAAAACAGCTGCATGGCCAGAAATCAATGCGAGACAAAATGGTTAGAGTAATTTTGGGCAGTCATCCACCCCAGTGGAGCATGAGGCGTATGGATTATAAAATGACAACTTAACAAGTAATAAAGGAGTGTCTCCACTGCCCACTTCATAGCTAGGCACTTCTTTTCTATTGTGGCAAAAGGCAGTAGTTGGGGAAGAGGTTTCTTGAAACAAAGTAAAGCAAAGCCAATAGGTCTTGCCTTTTGGGTGGCTAAGAGCAACATTTTGTGTTTTGGGGGGAAAAGATATGGTTTGACCCATGTTGTGCAGATCAGTAAAAGGAAAAAAGTGCAATAATGCGTACACATGCATGTGTCATCACGCTGTCACGTGTGTGCGTCAAGATGCCACAGAGTGCAAGTGTATTATCACTTTCGCTTGCATGCATTACCATTCACATGCAATAATAGGACTGACACTGTTGACCACCCTTAGTTTGATAGACTTTTTAGATGGGGCGGGGGCAATACATTGTTAATGGCATTTCTATAAGCCGATAGTGAAACAGTTCTGTTTAATAGTGCACTTGTCAAAGGAGGAATTTCACTTCTTGGTATTTTGTTCCTTAGTTTTTGGTTTGTTTTTGATGCAAACTTGTATAAAAAGGCACATAATAAGTAATAATTTATTTTAATTGGACAGTATGCACACATTTCTTATTTTGGGACAGAATTTGTGTGGTTCCTTCAGAGTGTTGCTGCAGGTTTTTCCTAGTGGAATGGTTAATTTGTGGAGACTAACTTGTTAAGGTTGCATATTGACCAGGTTCACCAGCTTTGTTAGTTGGCTCTGGCTACTCTAAATATGAAAAGGTGATTATACTCCGGTCCACTGGAGTTATGTGATTCTTCGGCTGCAGCATTTTTTGCACAAGCATAGATTTGTCTTCCTTGTCACATAATCCTTAGTCTGCTGCGCAATTTGAACTAGAAATATTTTTTTGTTAAAATTTGCAAGCGAATCAAAAGTTACTACTCAAGTTGCTGCACCCTGTCAGGCCCTTTGCAAAGGTTAACCGGTCACTTTTCAATTGCTCATTGCTGTATTTAGGTGCTCAACTAATAAGAAAAAGGTGAAACCGTAAGTACTGGTACTCACCCATTCAAAGTATTGCACCATTGCTGAGAAGTGCAGCTCCTTTCCAATTGAAAAACTAAACTAGGTCAGGTGCACAGCATCTGACAGTACGGACCCAGTTAAACCACTGGGGCTACCAGTGCCAATCCGGGGAGTCTGCTCAGTCCCTGCCCTGCTGCTGCTCCGATGCTGTGTGGCAGCTCTGACATTGCAAGTGGGCACCACTGCCTGACCCAGTGGTTGGGCAGTGATTGGTCTAATTTTATTCTGATACTGTGCAGCAGGTGAGCAGCAGTGCCTGTCACCGCGGTGAGCAGTGCCTTGCATGCTGCTCCAAATCGTGTACTATACTGCAATGGGGTTACAAGTGCCAGTCGCTGGTGGCTGAGCAGTGCCTGGCTTGGTGTTGAAGTGCTGTGTTTTGTTAGGGGTTTATAGCAGCGCCTGTCCGGATGTAGCTCTGACACTCTGTTGCAGGTAAACAACAGGGCCTGCTTTGGCGGCTCTGCTGTTTCAGGTAGCCCTTGTAGCTCCTCCCACCCCAGCCCCTTGATGTTTTTGTCTCCTTGTCTTATTTGAGAATTCATCTGAAGATCCTTGGATAGTATTGCAGAAGTAAAACTTTTTCTGTTCATTAGAAATTGAGTAGAACTGTGTGCACACTCTCGCCTCATCTTGCACAGACAGGACACGGGCGCCTGCTAATCTCGACATCTGGGGAGCCTTGAGGGGAGACCAGATTGTAAGCTCCTTATCAGCAACAAACATTTGCAATGCAATAGGTCTCGCATTTGCGAGTGTTTGAGCTACTGGCATTGTAAATTACAATGCCTTTTATTTATGTTGGTTTTTAAAACAGATAAATAAAAGGCATTGTCATTTCCAATGGCAATTGCTTAAAATTTCGCATTAAGAGACCTATTGCATTTCAAATGCTTGTGTTCATAGTAACCAAACACGAAGGTACCCAGCTCGATAATGAACTGTGTGGCTATTGAGGGGAAATCAGTTAATTCAATCAGCCCAGTGTTTGTTTTTCATTTGAGGCCACGACTGCGCTGAAGATTTCTGGAACTGGGGTCCAAGTGAATAAACGCTGCACATTCGATGGCATATTTATTGTGCGCCGAATCTGATATGATACCTATGATTTTTTTTTGATTTTTTTTAAAATCCATATAACAAAATGTTTTTCATCCATAAATACATCCATAAAATTCATTAAAAAAATGATACAGAATTGTTAAATAGCACCGATTTGCCGGAAGGAAGTAAATCCTAAAATCAATAAAGATAAACAATATAAACATTTAAGCCAGTATTAAAAATAAAAAAAAAAAAGGGAAAATAAGAAGCGTAATATCCTGAAACAGCATCCACTGCATATCATTAATACAAGCTAAGCAGTTGATTAAGCCTTAGATACCTTAAGCGTATACATAAAAATCAGCGAGTATGTGGAAAATACTAATTCATCCTGTATTCATTAATATAGCTAGGTTACAAGAAAATATCAAATGTGATATAATAGATTAAAATACTAGTATTGCAATACATAGAAGTCAAACACACTAGGAATACCTCCAAAAAGATAAGCTAAATTTTGAGATCTTAATCAAAATAGGCTGCCCACACTCTCTCAAACTTCTTAAGTCCACCAATTCGCAATGCATAGGCTCGTTCACTTTTTTTTACTTGCTGCATTTTTTGGACTCATTCGTATAAAGATGGTATAAGATCTGATCGCCATCTCTGAAGCAAGAGTGATCTGGCGCCAGCCATTGCAATATATAATAATTTGATCAGCTTATCTGAAAGAAGAATGTCTGGGTCATAGCCAAGCACTATTAACCAAGTATTCGAACCTATTGAAATACCGCATTCGAGTTCCAAATAGTGAAAAATGTCACTCCAGAACCTCTGAATCAAGGGGCATTGTAATACGATATGTGCCCAGTTGGCTGAAGGATGGTTAAGGCAACGAAAGCACTGCGCTGATTGGTTAGAATAAATCTTAGATAGAAAAAGTGGAGTTCTATAAAGTAGCCATTTGCTAAAAACAACATCCTTCGCCAATTAGCTCCCCTTAACGTGCTAAAATTGAGATTATTAACTACTGACCACATACTCGCTGTGATTTCCATCTCCTCATGTTTTGCCCATTTCATTATGGCCTTCCCCTCCAGATCAATAGCCTTAATAGAGGCTAAACACTTTTTCCATTCCCCAGGTTTCTTAAATGCCGTATCTTCTATTAGATCATATACTAAACTTTTTCGATCGATGATCTGGACCAAATCAAGTTTACTCAGGAACTTACTAAAAATATTATATGACCTAAGGAGAAGGAAGTCATTTGGAATTAAATAGGACATTTCAACTATGCTCAATCATCTATTATTCCTTAAAAAATCTGAAATTTTCACAAATCCAGCCTTGACCCATTTTTGTGTAATTACTGATGATTCTCTAATCCCAGATAGTATAATAGGGCCAGATAATGGAGTTGAGGAATTAATTGCGGGGATAGAATATCGTCTATAGAAAGCCTGGCGTTTATGGAAAAACCACGGTATGCACTTATACCGTACTAATTTAGGAGATTTAACCATTGTTAATGGGCAGTGGATCTGATTTTCTTTACAAATTCAATTCATAAAATAATTAATAAAAAAAAACAATTGTAATTCCAGCTTAAATCTAGACATATTGTGCAAAATATGCAAAATAGTAATCCCTCAAATTTGGGAGAGCTAATCCGCCATTTTCCAGCTCCTCATGTAAAGTGCTAAGTGCAATTCGGGGGACCTTCTTTCCCCACAAAAAAGATGTAAACATAGACTCTATTTTAGTAAAAAAAAAGAGCTCAGTAAAACACAGGGAATCGCCGAGAAAAGAAAATTAAATAGCGGAAGAATAGACATTTTAATCAATGCAACCCTACCCAAGATGGTTAATGGGAGAGAATTCCATCGGAAGAATAAATCCTGGACGTTTCATAAAAGTGGGCGAAATTCAAATCATATAAATCAGTAATTTGTGCCGAAAAATAAACCCCAAGATATCTTTTCGGTTTTGTCTTTAAACAAGAAAGAATATCGAGATGTAAATCGATGGGTGCTCCGCCATACTGTATAATTTCTGTTTTTTTTAAATTTATTTTATATCCGCTGAGCAGCTCAAATTGCTCAAAAATCTCTAAAGTTTTTGCTTGAACCTCTTTCTCAGGCTTTATAATGAGCATGATATCATCGGCGTATAGTTTCACTTTTGCCATAGTTGGTAGTGGAGGGCAGATATCCATACTATTCCTAATGGCAATCGCCAATGGCTTGATAAAAAAGGCAAATAGTACCGGGGACAATGGACATCCTTGTCTAGTCCCCCGTTTAACCTTAACTTGGCCTACCCCCGTGGTGTTAATAATTATGTTGGCTTCTGCATTTAAGTATAGTTTCTGAACCAACCCCGTAATTTTGGGCGGTATGCCAAAATTTGCCAAAATAAAAAATAAGGTCTCCCAGAAAACTAGGTCAAATGCCTTTTCAGCATCTAAAAGGTGTACTAGCGCTGGTATCTTCCGAGTCTCAAAATAGTCAAGTGCTTCCGCTAAATAGTGCGTATTAGTGCCGAGCTGCCTTCCAGCAATAAAACCATTTTGGTCAGGGTGAATCAAATGCGAGGCAATTCGATTGAAACGATTGGCTAAAAGTTTAGTAATTATTTTATAGTCAGAATTTAAGAGCGTGATGGGACGATAGGAATTAGGGTCTTCACTAGCCATACCTTTTTTTTAAAAACTGACTATATTCCCATTTCTAAATGACAATGGTATCACCCCACCCTCTAAAATTGAGCTGGCCAACAATAAAAAATAATCCAAAATGGTACTAGAAAAGATTTTTAAAAATTCTGCCGGGAGGCCGTCCGGGCCACAAGCTTTTCCATTTGGGAGATTTTTAATGATGTCCTCCAGCTCATCTTTAGTGAAAGGACTCGCCATGCTCATTTTCTCCACATCTGAGAGTACAGGGAAATCATGTCTCTGGAGAAAGTCTCTCAAGGATGTCATATCAATGGTCTGTTGTTGGCCGTATATGTTCCTATAATGTTGTAACATTATATCCCCTATTACTACTGGGTCATCAGTACGGGAAGCAGTTATAGGACATTTCAATGCGGTTATCTGGTCAGTTACAGCCTGCTCCCTTGCCTGCCATGCAAGGAACCTCCCGGTATAATTACTCTCTTCGTAGATTTTTTGCCTGTGGTGCTGATAAAAGGATTCACTTTTGACATCATATTTTTCACTAAGATCCCGTTTAGCCTGATCAAACTGCCGTTTGTTGAAAACTGAGGGACTGCTAAGAAATGTGTCAAAGGACCTTTGCACTTTCTGCTCTAAGAATCGCTTTTCTTCCTTAGCTTTCCTAAGGATATCGGCATCCTTTACAATGGCTAGTCCCCTTATGAAAGCCTTAAGCGAGTCCCAAACCACGTACAAAGGTGCAGAACCAAGATTTTGCTCGAAAAATTCTTTAATCTCAGTTTTAATAAAGTGCACCGAGTTCTCCTCTGATAGATATTGCCTATTTAGCATCCATCTTTTAGGGGTCGTACTGTATTTACCTAACTCTAACTCAAGAATCACCATCGCATGATCCGAGAATCCATTCTGAAGGATTCTCTTCTGGCTAAAAATCAGTCTCCTAGAAATAAGAAAAAAATCGATGCGTGACGAAGTACGAAATCTACCTGAAGAACAAGTATAGGCGGTCTTAGTTGGGAATACTGCCCTCCAGGGATCCAATATGTCCAGAGTCAAGCAATAGTTTTGTAAAACTTTTAAAGTTTTGGGCTTTAACTGTTTTTTGGACAAAGCAGAGGAGTAGATTTTAGGGTTCATTAGCAAATTAAAATCCCCCTAGGATCAATTCACCGGGTACTTGAACTAAAGATAAAAAAAATTCCTCATACGGCATAGGATTATCCTCCACTGGGGCATATAAGCTGGCAAAAGTTACAAGTCTCCCCCCTAGGTTACAGGTGGCCCAACACCACCTTCCACCTTGATCATTTACAAAATTAACAACTTCAGCCTGAAGTTTTTTGCTAAGAAAATCGCCGTTCCCCGATGGGATGCCGAAGATGAGGAAAAGCCCCTGTAAGCTGCCCAGGACTTAAGCATTGGGAAATCTACTAATTTCCCTGCTGGTATATGGGTCTCTTGTATTAAAATGGCCTCAGGATTTTCTGTCTTAATCCATGCCTCAATGGCCCGCGTTTTCTTTTTATTGTTGAGGCCGTTAACATTGAAAGAAACTACTTTCAAAATTTCCTTTTTAGCCATTAGCAGCAGGCAGGGTAATATCCGTGCACCCTAACAGCATAGATAGAAATG
Organism: Calotriton arnoldi; assembly: GCA_963921515.1. NCBI lineage: Eukaryota > Metazoa > Chordata > Amphibia > Caudata > Salamandridae > Calotriton > Calotriton arnoldi. Next base: position 923,530 of record CAWUFW010007911.1, on the reverse strand, counting down.
TGCTGGAAATGTGTTGGAGCCCTGCTACAATGGTAAATGGCCCCATCTGATATCTAACAGAATGTGAGTCTATTAATAATGAATGGATGTATATGTGTATGAATTTAAAAAATGGATTTCGTTTTCCCCATGCTCCCTTTTCCACCCCCGTGACCCCCCCTCCTCCCATAGCCACCATGAGCAGACCACCGTCCCTGCTCACACCTGACCGGCTATCCCCCCGCCTTAACCGGCACTATGACTTGGTGCCAAGTGCTACCGGACTACCTACCCCCCCTCCTTCAAAAAAGAGGAAAACAAACAAGAGCAAAAAAAGAAGAAAAAGAGAAAAAAAGAAAAAAATCAGAAGGCAATAGATAACAAACTGCCTAAATGGATATATTAAAAGAGGGACGAGCACCAGGAAAAGAGACCAAAGCTAGCAATTGAAAACCTTTTTGAAAACATTTTGAAACATTTGTAAACTCATAGCATTAACCCTACAACATTATATTGACACTATGAAGTCTACAGGCCATTAGGATTTATCCATCGAAATCACAAGTGATTGAGAACATTTTAGAAACATTCTGAAAGCATTTTGTAAACTCATATCATTAACACTATGACATTATCTTGACACTATGGAGTCTATGAAGTCTATAGGCCGTTAGGATTTACCCATCGAAATTTGTTGCAGTAATTCCTGCGCTTCCGGGACATTACAAAATACATGAAATCTGCCTTTAACTAGCACTTTTAGCTTGCTCTGTTGGGCAATCATTGCCTGCGCCCCCTGTTCCTTGAACAAATGTAACATTTTTACGAACTCTTTCCGCCTTTTGGCTGCGGAAGCAGACATGTCCGGGAAGATGCGGCAAAGTGGAACCTCTGTTGAGGTAAACTGTCGCTGTTTAATGGCCTTAGTTAAGATTTGTTCCTTAACCCTGTAATCCCCAAAATTAACCAACATAGTCCGTGGGAACTTAGCATTGGGGGGAAGATGGGCTGGCACCCGATGTGCTTGTATAAGAGTAAGATCACCATTAAACTCTGGGAGGACATTCTGTTTAATAAATGAATCAACCCATTGTAGAGTCTGCTGGCCCTCTAGGCCCTCCGGAATACCCAGAATGCGGAGATTGGAGCGTCTAGAATGATTCTCTAATTCCTCCAGTTTATACTCCAATGCTGTTCTCTGGCTCTGGAAGGTGGCGACTTTATTATTCATAGTTGAAACTTGGTCCTTCAACTGCGAGATCCTAGTCTTTGCCTCAAGAAGCCGTGCCGGCACCTGAGCCATGCTTTCTTTGATTTTAGATAAACGAGCGTGGATTACAGCGATTTCAGCAGATTGGGAGGCTTTCAGCTATCAAATCTCCTCCAGAATCAAGTTAAGGAGGCTCTTGGCATCCCATTGCATCGAGAAAGATCTATTATCCTGGGAGGAGTTGTCTTGAGTTGATTCTGGCCTACCTTCAGACTGCAAAGCCTGCGGGTCAGAGGACATAGACTCTACCGGGATAGTCAGGACAGCATCCACAGGAGTAGATAGATCCAATGAGGAACCCCCCCCAGAAGAAGGCACAAGCAAAGAAGGGGATGGGGAGGGAGAATGGCTGCCATCCAAAGGATCTCTAAGACTCACATCTTTACACAAATCCATAGGGTTGTCGATTAGAGGGGGCCCATTCCCTGCCACTTCCTGTTCTACAGATGACAAACCGGGCTTAGCTTTGAAAAATAAAGGATACTTTTTGAGGTCCTTGGTAACCCCAGCTGAATCGAGCAGTATCAGTGTCTTTAACTTGGTCAGATCTGATGAGACGGAGGTACCCGCCCCAGGAGAGGCAATGGAAAAAGGACTAATGCTCGAATCAAGGTCCACAGAAGCCCCTCCAAGGTGATCTTGTTTAACAGCCTCAGAGCTTGCCATCTCAGCAGTTTCGGTATTCAAATCAAGATCTTTCCTGAGAGCCGCCGCGCGGTTTGCCCGAGCAGCAGCCTGGCCAACTCGTTTTTTCACCCTTTGGCCCAGGCTTGGGAAGTCAGAGTGGGCTGTTGCAGTTCCTTTAGCTCCTTTGGTAAGATTTCGCATAATGCAGTTATCACGCTGAACCCTTAACGAGGCGGCCAAAAATTAATACGTGGGACCCCCCCAGCGACCCTCAGCCAAGTGGCATAGGAAACTCCCATACACCGGTGGGTAAGAAAAAAACCACGTGGACTTACCCCCTCTAGGAGAGAAACCTGGTGGTCCCAATGGCAAAAAAAAGAAAAAGACTGCGACTTCAAGAAGCACAAACGCCAGCACTGCAAAGAGTATCCAAGAAGTATATCCAGGAAGTATATCAAACTCGTGGATTATGCAGATTAGCCGGAAAACCGCCTCAGGCCGTTATGAAGCAGAAATGGTGTCAGCATGTTGAACACCAGCATGTTTGGAAGCCCACTGTAACATTGTGGGCAGGGTAAACGCACTTGGTACATCAGGATTATTCAGGGTTATTCAGATGAAAAAGGTCCGATCCTGTACAGCTCCTGTAAAAGCGTATTCGCGGAGCTCAGCTCGGCTCAGCTGCATCTCGCGGCTCAGCTGCCTTTCGCGTCTGACGTCAGCTCGACTTCGGACGAGGAAGGGGGGTGTGGTTACGGCGTTCTCAGCCCGGCAACTGACTCATCTCCGGCCAGCCCCTCGGCTCGGCACTTTGACATAAGAGCCGATCATGATAGGCCTCAGTAAATTACAATGCCTTTTATTTATGTTGGTTTTTAAAACAGATAAATAAAAGGCATTGTCATTTCCAATGGCAATCGCTTAAAATTTCACAATAAGAGACCTATTGCATTTCAAATGCTTGTGTTCATAGTAACCAAACACGAAGGTACCCAGCTCGCTTATGAACTATGTGGCTATTGAGGGGAAATCAGTTAATTCAATCAGCCCAGTGTTTGTTTTTCATTTGAGGCCACGACTGCGCTGAAGATCTCTGGAACTGGGGTCCAAGCGAATAAACGCTGCACATTCAATGGCATATTTATTGTGCGCCGAATCTGATATGATACCTATGATGTAGTTTTCTTTTTTCTCATGGATCATCCTTAATTATATTTTTATTTCATGGTTGGTTGAGGTGTATATAAGACCAATAGCGATTGTGAAAAACGCACCTTGTTAACTGCAGGAGAGCAGCCTAAACTTCGATGTGAGCTATATTCGAGCTCTCACAAAGCAAAACTATTTAGTGGAAAAATAAATATTAGTTGTCTGGCGAATCTTGAGCTTACATTTTGTAGCTGTGATTACCTATCAGACTACATCTCTTGTTGTCTTGCCAACACAATGATATTGTGATCACGAAATCTATCTTTCTGTGCGGAAATCATTTTTTACCAACTGTATCACTGTCCCACCAAAAAGTAAGGGTGGGGTGGGGGTTAAAAAGGGCGTGGTCTGTATAATTAAGGGCGTGGCTTGAACATGTGAACAACACTTTCCAACGAGTGCCACCCTACCCACAAGTTTGCAGAGAATCCCAAGTGCAACTGGCATTGCTTTGGGCACTCTACAGAGAGGCCATGAATCGGATGTCCGTGTGTTCTGAACACCTTTTTGCCCGATTGTCAGGCATTAAGAGAAAGTGGCACTGGCTCACCTCAGTGGTGGCCCCTGTAATCACCTGGATGCAGGTCCAGCCCTTGCTGGGATAGCGGCCGGGGCAGAAAGATATGTGGCGCCCTCGCTGCTGCTGGGGCAGCAATGTGCCCCTTTCGTGTTCGCAGCTCAGTCCCTGTCTAAATACAGCAGTGACTGATTTCTGAATCCCCTAACCCCCCCCTGGCCTTCCAACTCACCTGAAGCCATGTTGTTTGCTGGGGGAAGGGGGTGGGGGGTAGGTGTGTGACGGCAGGAGGTGAGAGGGAGATGGATTGGAAGGGCAACGAAGTGGGCTGACAGAGTGTCAAAGCAGCACATGCAACATGTTGAAAACTATTAAAAGTGCTTCACGCTGAATCACTGGCACCAAACATTTCCGTGATATATCACGCGCCGGGTTCTGTAGTGAGCAGCAGGTGGGGATTCACCGTTCACACCCTCTGTGCACCTCCCCAGGACACACTGGCTCTTACCGTCACTCGCTTCAGCCCAGGATCCCAGACAGCTCAGCAGGGCGGGGAGGAGGCCGGACACTGCCACCAGGGAGGCCATTACGCAGATGATTTTCACGACAGCAGCTCGCTCCGGTCGGTGTCCGAGTGTGCTCTAAGCCAGCTTCAGAGCAGGTGCAGCGCCCTTGAGAAATGCACCAGATTGATAACTATTTTGGAGTGCCACGGCGAGCAGTTAGCAGCGAGCCCCGCAGCCTCAGTTCGGCGATCCGCGAGTGCAGGGCCATGTGCGAGGGCGGGGGCGTGCCGGGCTTCCTTCTGCTGGGGGTGGGCGGTGGGTTTGGCCTCAGGGGGGAGCGTGTCTGCGCAGCCTTGTACCTGCCTACCAGAGCGAGCAGCGCGTGCTCATGTATGAGTCCGGATGGGCGGGGCCTAAAGGAGACAGGGAGGGTACAGACAAGCCTCACTTCCGAAAGCAACCCGACGACAATAGATCTTGCAGAGCGAGCAGCGAATGCGCTGCGACGCTAGGAGAGACCTAAAAAGTAACACGGACCGAGGGAAGGGAGGGGGCAGCAAAGTTGCCTCTGGCTACATTTCCTGTCCAAACTTCCGAACACCATTCCTCAGAAGGAAGTTCTTCAGCATTGCGAAATGAAGCACCGTGGGGTTTGTGCATGCGCCCACCCTCCCCCACCTCCCCAAAAAATAAACAAACACCGCTAGACGGGGACTAGACAAGTGCAGGACAGGGCTGGGCTGAATAGGTACAGAGAAACAAAGAGACAGAGTGCACTGACACGGACCTGGGGAGCAAAGGGGTGCTTGCGGGTGGTTGTGGTGGTGGGAAAAGCGACGTGTTACTTGGTAATTAACGCCGGGCCGGCTCAGACTGCGGCCAAGTACCGGACCTTGGGGCTCCTCTATTGTCCTATATGCAGATACATGCAAATGAGGAAAGCACCAAAGTGGGAAAATGTCCAAGTCTCTTTGAGAAAGAGCTGGGAACAAAAAATGCACAATTACTGGAATGGGCTGGGGGATTTGCTTGGATCAGACTACATTTTGCCTTGTAGATAAAAAGCAAACGTTATAGAAGTCAGAACCAAAAGGCAGGCTGGCATATTTAAAATGGGCATACACCATTTAAATCACCCATGTAGGCAGGTAACAGGTTTTCCCTTTTTCAATTTAACAGATCAGCTAGAAGATATGTTTGCAAGCTGTTTGTTAATTTCTACCGTAGTTTCCTTACCACGCTGAAATCCAGCAAATCACTGAGTTCTTTGTCCGTCCCTAAGGCAGCCATTCGCTGTTGGTGATGCATTTTAGCAAAATCACAACAAAACCTGGAAACATGGAAATAACCGCAATCAGAAAATCCAGTCCCGAGCGTGAGTTAAACACAATCGGTTTCTTTTTTTAAAAGTGTGGAACGCGGGGTGGGGGTGTAATGGGAGGTGAAAAAAAAGGTGGGCAAAAAAGAAAAAAGCAATACGAGTACTTCAAAGAGAGGCGACCAAAACATCCATGCAACTCGGGGTCCCTTTAAAACCATTGTCAGCGTATCCTTTAAGCAACAGGAGGGTCACGCACGAAACAAAAAGAAAATAAATTGGCACATGTGATCACAGATCCACACACAACTTTTTTTTATTGGTTTGCTGGTCTGAAATGATTAAATGAAAATTCTTGGTAGTGGTTTGTGGAGGATGGTAACAGAAAATGAGGGTGGTGCAATGGAGGGCAGATCTGGGGAACCGGAAGGTGCTGCTGATAAGGGACATCAGAGGTTTACAATAAGACAGATTTGGGAAAGGAGTTGGGTGGCACTGATGGAGCAGGGTAAACGAAAATATTTTAACCTCCTAATATTTATGTTAAATAATTAACACACAGGTTCGTCTCAGTAAATAACCAACCATGTATGTTACATGAAAAGGGTTATGGGTAACACGCTATATCTGTGCAAACTAATTTACTTACAATTGTTAACGTGGATAACATAAGCCTAATAATTTGCGTACTAACTAAAATAATAAATGCATGATTTGTGCTTGGAAATAAACTGTGTAGTGGCAAAGTAAAGCGATTGGTAAGTAAGAAATGGCTTTATATGTCGCTTTTGCTAGGTAATACTTAATTGGGGTACGTAGAATGACGGGAGGGAAACGAAAAGGCTTATATTCTTTATTCTTAACTATGTTCTGTTTATCTTTATAATAGTTTGCTTAGGCCTGTTGTGCCGTGATGTTAAAATGGCTGCCATGGCAAGCAAGCTAGAGTACGCAGGCGCAAAGAGGGTTCCGAAAGCGAGAAAGGCTGTGAACAAAAGGGATCATGTGACCGTCCCAAAGCCTAGGATGGAAGCGTGGTCAAGGCTGCAATGACCTTATTATACAAGCGTTTGCCAAAGAAGGACATAGCGAAAAAGCGTGAGAAGTTGCAGTGAATATATGAATAAACAAGGAACTGTCCAACTTAATAGTATCAGAAAAGGATACAAAATGAAACCAATCTACGAATGGGTAATGTCATGAACCCGTGAGAAACGACAAGAAGTATGAACATTCCACAAAGAACTGGTTGGGACAAGGATATTCATAATGAGATGTATACTGACTCAAATGGACCAATTAGAGAGAATCTTGCCCACAAAGATGTAACATTTTCACTTAGTAAGCTAGTATTAGGGTATAAGAAGACCTACTCTGGGAGGGGAGTGTGCTGGAGCTGCTTTTTATATTTTTGATTGAGCACGAGACGCTGCTGCTGAAGAAACTTTTGCTTTTTAATAGATTTTCCATTTTAATACTATTAGACTTTTTTCTTAAATACTAAAGGGGAAAAGAACGGGATTGTGGCGGGACACTTCCTATAGGTGATCCGTCGAGAAGGCCTGTTTTCAGGACAAATAGACAGTTTTTCGGGAGTTCTATGCTGTGATCTGAATTCATTGCTGTGACGAACTTTTGTTTTTCTATCTAATAGGTATGCATTGCAATTTCAATTTATTCTTATAATGATGCTAAATGTAATAATCTGAATAATAAATTTGAAACTTATTCATGCTTCTAAAAATTATATAAACTTTCTTATCTTAAATCAATGAGTCAGTGGTTCTTTAGCTCAATGATAAAAATAAATGTTTAAAAGTTTATAGTGATTGAGCTGGTCTTAATCACCATCAACTGATTCCTACTAGTTGGTCCATCGACCAATGAGCGGAATACCTTAAAGCTTGAGAAGTATTATGTCGTTTTAAAAAGGTATCCCGTCTCCTTCCAGCGAATCATTAACTGTTTTCTCCTAGGTAAAAACGGATGAAATCCAGGGAATATATGAGAGAGTGAATGTTTATGCGGTGTTATGGGCCCCACCGTCATATGGATATAGTTGTGGAAAAGAGGGATATTTGTACCTGGACGTCCAAAGCATATAGGAGAAGAAATTTCATTGTTAGCGCTGGATCAGATTTCTTGGTAGCAGAGTTATGGTTACTATAGATTAGTTTGGTGATTATTGATTATTGATTATTTCATTATTGATTATTGATTATTTCATGTCTAACACTTTATGTTGAGTCACGTTATGTTATATGTAAGTCAAAGTTTTTGAAGCTTCCGGGAAGTAGGAAGTGGAACATGTGTGGCAAGAGAAGTCACATGGAATAGTGCATTGTCTGAGTTCATATTGGTGATAACACAGGTTGTGTTATGATAGGGACATTTTCTGTATAAAAGGTGTGTGAGTGAAATAGCAACCGGTTTTCTTGTGAAACTCTGGCCTTAATTCTCAGGAGCAGTGTAGTCTCCACATGTGTTTTATCCCCAGAGAAACGGGTTTACCCCTTGCTTGAAAGAAGGGTAAGGTAGAGGGAAGTGCTACACTTATCGAACGAAACTGTATTCTTGCGAGCTAGAATAAAACTGTCACTTTTGTTAGCGAAATGAGACAATGGAAATGTGTTTTTAAATGTTGTAACTAACAAAGAACTGTTGAAAAATAAATTGCCGATAAATTTTGTAATGGAGGGGTCAGGAGCAGAACTGACGTAGACAAATGCCGCGCTGGGATTGGACAGTGCACTAGTTATACAGAAGACGCTCTGATTGGTGCGTTGGTGTGAGACGCGCTAGGAGTGGTTGGATAAGCAGTGACTTGGAAGCTTAGGATTGGAGCGTTGGTGTGAGTCGCGCTGGGATAGGTCCGAATAACGCATAGAGAACAGTGTTGAATTGCGGACTGTGTGAGAAGGGAAAGAGATTGTGAATTATGGCTTATTATGAGTACGGTAGAGAGAAAACGTCGTGGATGGCGAAAATTAAGAACTTGTTTAAAAAAGACAAAAAGGTAGTGACTAGAGAGGGACAAGTAATTCCTCCGCCGAAATCACCAGCTTCGCATATGATGCAGAAGTATGGATATCATAGCTGCATATGGTTAGAAAATTGGACTAAATATACTCAAAATGATGGAGTATTAGCATTTCCTGAGAATGGTTCATTTAGTGTAGCTGTACTTCGAATTTGAGGGAGAAGATGTCGATGCTTGAACCTAAACCTAGACCAACACAGTTTGAAGCTTTAAGTGAATGGGAAGATGAGATGTATGAACGAGAAAGATTCAGAGGATTAAAGAATCATGAATTTGTGCCCGGAAGGTTGTGGGGAGTGAACCATGAGGACAAAATAAAACGTTGGAGATATGCTAACATGACAGGAGGTTTGTTTCCAGCTTTTACAGTTGAGGAAGAAGCAAAGAGAAAGTGTATAGAGAAAAGGAAACATTTGATTACTGAAAAGTATGGGTATGGTAGTAGTGAGACGGAAGATGAATTGCTGGAAGATATTTTAAACAGAAACCCACCTCCATACCAACAGAATTCTGCGGTGGTGACACCTAATGCACCGCCAATGGAAACTGGGAGGAATAAAAATCCCGAACGGGGATGTGAGATAAATAGGTCACAAGATCAATTGAAAACCCCACAAAACGAGAAGAGTGAAAGTGACAATACAACTGAATTAGCGAAAACCACAAGAGAATTGACTGAAAAGATAAGAGAATTAACAATGAATATGAAAGCTGTAACTGTACAAGTAATGATAGGTCCAGTAATACCGGTTTTTGAGAATCAGAAAATAGAAGAGCATTCTTTAGTCATTCCTATGAATTCAAACTTGCAAAGAAGGAAAGAAGGGATGGATTTAGACAATGAAGGTGCAAGAAATTTGATTAGTTCATATAGACCAAGCCCACCTACTAATTTGACGGTAAATGAGAATGAGTTTAGGAGAATACCTATGGGAACTGAGTCTGCATCAGAGACACCAGAAAGAAGTAAAAATTGGATAGAATTAAATAGGACACCTGTAGGTCCGACTCCGGATGAATTGAATGAATGGATGAAAACTCTAAAAACGAAAGAGACAGAATCAAAACCTTTAGATGTAATTAGGTTAAAAATAGACATGGAGGAATTGATCTTAGGGACAATTGGCACAGAAAAACTGAAAAATTATCAGGATGACGAGATAATGTTCTTATGTAAAAGCATTACATGGAGAGCTAGAAATTTACATGACAAATTAGAAGAAACAGCAAATGAACTAGGAGTAGAATTTGTAAAAGTGAGAACCTTGCAGAAACCCTATAAAGTAGATTTTTGCGAAAAAGATATAGAAAATTTGAACACATCAGGACGGTTAACCCAAATAAAAGAATTAATTGTTTTGCTGAGAAAATGGGGTGATGTGGATAGATGGAGAAGCAGATGGACTAAAAAGAATGAGAAAACGACAGATAAAGCGTCTTTGGCTTTTGCGGTGACAGACAAGGAATCAATTGTAAGGGAGTACCCGATGAGGGAAACTCCAGGAGGTAGTTATGTGCATGTCCCATGGTCTAGACAGGATATACTGTCATTTACGAATGACTTCCCAAAATTGAGAGAGAAACCAGTAGAATGGTACAGACAAGTGGAGAGGTTTGTTAAAGTTTCGCAGGTGTTATGGATAGATTTGGATGGATTATTTGATATAGTAGTACCAGCTGATTTATGGACAGAATGTAAGATTACTATTGATTGGCCAACTGTAGAATATCCAAGAGATGCTAAAACAGGAGCGCCAGGACCAGAAGTGATGAGGAAATATGACCAAGTTATTACTTTTTTGAGAAATAAAATCCCACCCAAAGAAACGGATTGGGTAAAAATTGACAGAACTACACAGGAGAGTAAAGAATCTGTACACACATACTATGAGAGACTATTGTTAGTTTTTAAACAATATAGTGGCTATGAGACATTAAATGAGAAGGATATGAGTCATTTTGTATATAGGTTTGTTTATGGGTTGAAACCAGAGATAAGTGAAATGATTAAACAGCATATGATTTGTTGGCAGAATAGCACAGTAGATGAGGTTTTGAGGTATGCTAAATACTGCAGTGATGACATTGAGAGTAGACAACGTAAATTAAAAGAAAAAGCAATGTGGGCACAAGTGAAAGTTGCAGAAAAGCAAGAAGCTCAATTGAATAATCAAATAAATGAGACAGGACAGACTAGATCTAGACCAAATATAGGTAAAGGAAAAGGTCAAATGAGCATAGAAGAGGCAAAGAAAAAGTGGCCATGCCACAACTGCGGAAAATTAGGACATTGGAGAAACGAGTGTAAATTTCCTCCAAAACTTAATACGGAAAATCAATCATTAACTCCACAGGTGCAGAGTGAGGTAGTTACCCAACAAAGTCAGGTGCCTCAACCACCACTTCCCAAGAGTGTTAATCCACAGAAATACAGTGCAGAAACAGGATTCTACGGAGGAGAGCAGGTAACTCAATTGCCGCGCGCAGCTGCCATATCTCAATACTGGTTACGACAGGATGGTAATGAGTCGGATGAAAGTTTATGACGGTGTCTAGAAGAGGAAGAAGAGTGTGTGCTTGGCGCAACTCTAGAGGTAGATCAAGCAGGTCCATTTGTGAATGGAGAAGTGAATGGTGCAAATGTAACATTCCTTGTGGACACTGGAGCTACCCGTTCTACTGTTAGGTCAGTGGAAATTCCAAACCTTCCTCTCTCAGGTGAACATATCCAAGTCGTAGGTGTATCGAATCAGCAAATTAAGGCGCCTCTTACTAAATTAGTGGAGGTAAAAATCGGACCATTCAGTGAAATGCACCGATTTGTAGTGTGTGATTGCAGTCCTGTGAACCTATTAGGACGCGATCTACTTTGCAAGATGAACTGCACCATCTATTGTACTCCAGATGGGATTGCATTTCAGACCCCAGATGAAGATGTATTGTACAAAATGACAATGGTAAATTTAGAATCAGAAGTGAATGATTTATTTCCAATATTTGATGTAGAAAAAATCCCAATTGAACTGAAAGAAACAGTGAAACCGGAAGTGTGGGATTTTACGGGAGAAGATATAGGGTTAATGAAAGGAGTAGACCCTGTTAAAATATCTGTTAAAGAAGGAACGAGTTACCCAAATACGCCACAGTATAAATTGACACCAGAAATAATTGAAGGAATGACACCAGTAATAAATAAAATGATTGAACAATGGATTCTGAGAGAAATAATGAGCAGTCCATGTAATTCACCGATAATGGGACTTAAAAAGCCGAATGGAACATATAGAATTGTACAGGATTTGAGAAAGGTAAACAAAATTGTTGTGCCTTGCTGCCCAATAGTACCAAACCCTGCTGTGATTCTATACCAGATTCCACACGAAGCAGAATGGTACACAGTTATTGATTTGTGCCATGCATTTTTCTCTATTCCATTACATCCAGATAGCCAGCCATTATTTGCGTTCAGGTTCGGAGAGCGAATTTTGGCATGGTGCCAAATTACTCAGGGGTATACAGAAAGCCCCTCGATCTTTAATCAGATTTTAAAGAAATCATTGGAAGATTTAAAAATGCCAGAAAAATCAGTGATGGTTCAGTATATTGATGACCTACTGGTGGCATCAAAAACGAAGGAAGCATGTGTTAATGACACAATTGCTTTGCTAAATCATTTGGCAAAAGGAGGACATAAGGTGTCCCCATCAAAATTGCAGTTTTGTCAACAAGAGGTCCAATATTTAGGACATAAGATTGAAAAAGGAGTGCGAAAGGTAACGACTGAAAGAATAAAGATAATTCAAGGAATGAGAGCTCCAATGACACAAAGAGAAGTAAGAATGTTCCTTGGAATGGTTGGATATTGTCGACAATGGATAAGTGGATTTTCATTAATTGCAAAACCATTACAGAGATTGACAAAGAAGGATGTTAAAGATCCTTTTGAAATGAATGATGAAGAAATGAAAGCATTCAGAGAACTAAAAAAGAAACTGTGTGAAGCCCCGGCATTGGGAATGCCTGACTATGAGAAAGACTTTGAGTTGTATTGTAGTGAAAGAGATGGGTGTGCTTTTTCAGTCCTAGTGCAGAGACACGGAAACATGAAAAGACCCATTGCATATTTTTCAGCTGTCTTAGACCCAGTAGCGAAAGCGTTGCCTGGATGTTTGAAAGCACTAGCTGCTACTTGTGTAAGTTTGGAGCAGAGTGAAGGCATAGTGATGGGATATCCACTGAGAGTATATGTCCCTCATTCTGTGGAAATTCTTTTGACAAGAACCAAAACCCAATATATGACACATAGTCGGCTGACTAGGTATGAAAAGGTGATTTTGAGTGCAGACAATGTCACTATTGACAGATGCCTAAATGTGAATCCTTCAACATCATTGCCAGATGAAGAGAGTGTGATTGAAATGGATGAAGTTGATCATGATTGTCTGAATGTACTCGAATATTGTACAAAACCGAGACCCGATATACGGGATGAGCCTTTAAAGGAATCAGATTATATTCTGTTCGTGGATGGTTCATGTTTGAGAACGAATGATGGAGTTTTGTCTGAACTGGGGTGGTGGAGTGAGCTAAAGAATGATGATGGATTAAACCCAGATCAGTTGACTGGGGGTGAGTGTTTGATTAGCTCAAGCGCTCCGTCCATCATCCCCTTTGGTATAGCTTTGTTCGCCCTAAGTTGGCAGGGTATGCCCAGACGTGGGTCCCTTGCTCACTTTGCCACAGGATTCAAGCTAGCGTGGCTGAAGACGGCTGAATAGCCAGAAACCGGTCCCATGATGCTTGTTTCCGGTCCAGGGAAGACATGGCTTGGCAGTTCGGGCTGGTCTGTTCCCATGAGGCTCAGGGTCAGACTGATTTGCATATGGCCATGTCTGAACTGGGGTGGTGGAGTGAGCTAAAGAATGATGATGGATTAAACCCAGATCAGTTGACTGGGGGTGAGTGTTTGATTAGCTCAAGCGCTCCGTCCATCATCCCCTTTGGTATCGCTTTGTTCGCCCTAAATTGGCAGGGTATGGCCAGACATGGGTCCCTTGCTCACTTTGCCACTGGATTCAAGCTAGCCTGGCTGATGACCGCTGAATAGCCAGAAACCGGTCCCAGGATGCTTGTTTCCGGTCCAGGGAAGACATGGCTTGGCAGTTCGGGCTGGGCTGTTCCCATGAGGCTCAGGGTCAGACTGATTTGCATATGGCCGTGTCTGAACTGGGGTGGTGGAGTGAGCTAAAGAATGATGATGGATTAAACCCAGATCAGTTGACTGGGGGTGAGTGTTTGATTAGCTCAAGCGCTCCGTCCATCATCCCCTTTGGTATCGCTTTGTTCGCCCTAAGTTGGCAGGGTATGCCCAGACGTGGGTCCCTTGCTCACTTTGCCACTGGATTCAAGCTAGCCTGGCTGATGACGGCTGAATAGCCAGAAACCGGTCCCAGGATGCTTGTTTCCGGTCCAGGGAAGACATGGCTTGGCAGTTCGGGCTGGACTGTTCCCATGAGGCTCAGGGTCAGACTGATTTGCATATGACCATGTCTGAACTGAGGTGGTGGAGTGAGCTAAAGAATGATGATGGATTAAACCCAGATCAGTTGACTGGGGGTGAGTGTTTGATTAGCTCAAGCGCTCTGTCCATCATCCCCTTTGGTATCGCTTTGTTCGCCCTAAGTTGGCAGGGTATGCACAGACGTGGGTCCCTTGCTCACTTTGCCACTGGATTCAAGCTAGCCTGGCTGATGACGGCTGAATAGCCAGAAACTGGTCCCAGGATGCTTGTTTCCGGTCCAGGGAAGACATGGCTTGGCAGTTCGGGCTGGTCTGTTCCCATGAGGCTCAGGGTCAGACTGATTTGCATATGGCCATGTCTGAACTGGGGTGGTGGAGTGAGCTAAAGAATGATGATGGATTAAACCCAGATCAGTTGACTGGGGGTGAGTGTTTGATTAGCTCAAGCGCTCCGTCCATCATCCCCTTTGGTATCGCTTTGTTCGCCCTAAGTTGGCAGGGTATGCCCAGACATGGGTCCCTTGCTCACTTTGCCACTGGATTCAAGCTAGCCTGGCTGATGACCGCTGAATAGCCAGAAACCGGTCCCAGGATGCTTGTTTCCGGTCCAGGGAAGACATGGCTTGGCAGTTCGGGCTGGACTGTTCCCATGAGGCTCAGGGTCAGACTGATTTGCATATGGCCGTGTCTGAACTGGGGTGGTGGAGTGAGCTAAAGAATGATGATGGATTAAACCCAGATCAGTTGACTGGGGGTGAGTGTTTGATTAGCTCAAGCGCTCCGTCCATCATCCCCTTTGGTATCGCTTTGTTCGCCCTAAGTTGGCAGGGTATGCCCAGACGTGGGTCCCTTGCTCACTTTGCCACTGGATTCAAGCTAGCCTGGCTGATGACGGCTGAATAGCCAGAAACCGGTCCCTGGATGCTTGTTTCCGGTCCAGGGAAGACATGGCTTGGCAGTTCGGGCTGGACTGTTCCCATGAGGCTCAGGGTCAGACTGATTTGCATATGACCATGTCTGAACTGGAGGTGGTGGAGTGAGCTAAAGAATGATGATGGATTAAACCCAGATCAGTTGACTGGGGGTGAGTGTTTGATTAGCTCAAGCGCTCTGTCCATCATCCCCTTTGGTATCGCTTTGTTCGCCCTAAGTTGGCAGGGTATGCCCAGACGTGGGTCCCTTGCTCACTTTGCCACTGGATTCAAGCTAGCCTGGCTGATGACGGCTGAATAGCCAGAAACCGGTCCCAGGATGCTTGTTTCCGGTCCAGGGAAGACATGGCTTGGCAGTTCGGGCTGGACTGTTCCCATGAGGCTCAGGGTCAGACTGATTTGCATATGGCCATGTCTGAACTGGGGTGGTGGAGTGAGCTAAAGAATGATGATGGATTAAACCCAGATCAGTTGACTGGGGGTGAGTGTTTGATTAGCTCAAGCGCTCCATCCATCATCCCCTTTGGTATCGCTTTGGAGTTTTGAGTGCAGCATATGCAGTTTGCACAGTAGCTGCTGTAATAGAAGCATCTTGTTTGAGAGGGATACGTTCTGCCCAAGTAGCGGAGTTCATTGCTCTAATTCAAGCATGCAAACTGGGAAAGAATGTCCGAATCACAGTAATCACGGATAGCCAATATGGCTTTGGAGTGGTTCATGATTTTGGGCAGATCTGGTCTCAGAGAGGTTTCTTGACGTCTGCAGGAACCCCAATAAGAAATGGTGAGTTTGTGAAAAAAGTTGCTTGAGGCGATACAGCTGCCTAAACAGATTGCAGTAGTTAAGTGCAATGCACATAAAAATGGGGAAGACTACATAACTGTTGGCAATATGTTTGCTGATGAAATCGCACAATACTGTGCCAAAAATGTTGTCTCATTAAACAAAAACAGAGAAAGAGAGCATATTTCATGTCCTTTGCTTTTTACTAACCAAGTTGAGACATGGGATGAGGTGAGACAATTACAGGAAGCAGCAGATGATGGGGAAAAAGATAGCTGGATAAAAGCAGGATGCAGAAAACGAGAGGAAAATGATGTCTGGGTTTACAGGGATGAAAGACCAGTTATGCCTGATAGCATGATTGCTGACATGGCACGGATGTACCATGGACAAGCTCATATTGGAAGAGATGCAATGATCAGACTTTTTAGGCAAACATGGTATAATCCAAAATTCAGAGCCATAGCTGAGAGTCTTTGCTAAGATGTCTTATTTGTCAACAGCTAAATCCAGGAAGAAAGACAGTAGTGAGTCTAGGAACAATAGGACGAGAGGGAGGTCCTTTCACGAGAATGCAAATGGATTTTATAGAAATGCCCCCGAGCAAGAGACTAAGGTATGTACTTGTAGTCGTCTGTTTGTTTTCCCGTTGGGTGGAAGCATACCCGACCAGAAGGAATGATGGAATTACAGTAGCAAAACTTATGCTGCGAGAATTCATTCCAAGGTATGGTTTTCCAGTAACGATTGAAACAGATAGAGGAACACATTTTCAAAATGAATTGATTCAACTGATTTGTGAAGCACTTAGTATTAAACAGAAACTGCACTGTGCATACAGACCAGAGGCTTCTGGAATAGTAGAGCAAGTGAATGGAACAATTAAGAACAGGCTAGGAAAAATGTGTCAAGCCACAGGACTCAAATGGCCAGATGCCTTGCCATTGGTCTTAATGACTATCAGAAGCATACCGGAAAGAAAGACAGGACTCAGTCCCCACGAAATAATTATGGGACGAGCAATGAGACAAGCACATGTACCTGTCAACAAACTACTGACTATAACTGATGATCTCATGTTGGATTATTGCAAAGGATTGGCTGATGTGGTACGTTCTGTGTTTCATCAGGTTGGACCGGATGCGACCACTCTTGAAAGAAAACCAGCACATGACTTAAATCCAGGAGATTGGGTCCGCATAAAAGTCCACCGAAGAAGAAACTGCTTGGTTCCTCGCTGGGACCAACCACGACAAGTGATCCTGGTGACAACAACTGCAGTCAAATGTGCAGGAGTAAAACACTGGGTACATGCCAGTCACACCATCAGAGTTCCAGAACCTGAAGATCGACCTGTGAGTCGACATCTGGAAATATCGGACACCAGTTCAGCATCCGATGCAGAGGAAGAGGCGAACAGGGTTCCAGAATCTGAAGATCGACATGTGAGTCGACATCTGGAAAACCCAATTACAAGTGCAACGACAGGAGGAGTGGAGGAAATAGCAGAAATTCCAGAATCTGAAGATCGACATGTGAGTCGACATCTGGAAATATCAGACACCAGTTCAGCATCTGATACAGAGCATTCGGATTGTGAGGAAGATTTGAAAAGAAATTGGAAATTTGATAGTATTAAAGAAACTGAGCAAAGAGACAGTAACAGTGCGCAACCAAGTACAAGTTATGGGGAAGATCCTTCAGAGATTACATTAATAGACGAAGAAGGGATAGTTTCACATAGAAAGGTAGAAAAATCGGAAGAACCCCGAGGAGCAATAGGGACAGATCGTCGAACAAAAGAACAGGGAAACTCAGAGACAGAGAGAAAGATTGACACAAATTTGGAAGAACCTCGAGGAGGGACAGAAGTAGGTGATCGAAGGAAAAGAAGAGAAAAACCAAAAATAGATGAAGGAAGTGAAATTATAAAATTTATGATAAGAGACAACAAAGAAAGGACTGAAACAGAGTCAGAAGAAATGGGGAGAAGAAAGAAACCAGAAACTAGAGTCAAGAAAAAGAACTTGGAGAACAGAAAGAGAGGAAAAAGAAAGTGAACCAAAAAGGCCAAGAAAGGGAGACAATTGGCCCCACGAAGTTAGAAGATTGAGATACAAGATCATAAGAGTAGATGGAAAAAGTGCAGAACAAGTAAATGAAATAACAAGTCAAAAGGAACAAGAAAAACAAGGAGGAAAACACTTGCAGAAAACAAAAAGAGTAAAGAAAGTAAATCTGAAGTATAAATCGCCTGAATGGTTATACATTGCATTGACTGATATCAAAGAAGAAGAGATCAAAGAAGAAGAGATCAAAGAAGAAGAGATCACTCACGAGAACCCAGAACAAAGCTGCAACCAAATGGGTGAAGGTAAAATGCAACAAATTTGAAGAAATTTGAACAAATTTCTACTGGATTGGACAAAAACATTGGATTTGACAAAGAAGGAGTTCTGAAAAGAACTAAAAGAAAGTACCAAACAAGACAAAGTGAGAGTGTAGGGTGGCTAAGAGGTCATTCCTGAGGTGTGGTGACACATATTTTTCTGTACATATTATAAAATAGGTAAAAGAACAAAATGGTAGATACTAAAAATAGAAAGTGTATATGTGAGTTCTTAAGTAGATGGTGTAAGATGTGCTTCTTTTGTACAGGATTATTAATGACAGTATGGGTTATTTTAGCAATCACCATTCCAATTAAACTAGCTGTGGAAGAAACGTCTATATTAGAGAATAACACAGAGAAAGAAAAAGGAGCTAACATGCAAGAAACAGCTATATTAGAAAATAGTGCAGAATTACATAAAGACAAATCAATAACAGATTTTTCAAAAAATGTTTTCACTAAAATATTGTATGAGTATGTAGAAAGAATGGATGTAAGAGATTGTTATGTTTGTATGCAATTGCCTGCGTCTGTTGCAGAAGGTGTGACCTATCATCACCTTCCTTTGACGTATGGAATAACATGTAGTGTTTTAGCAAGTCTATTTTAGACAGGAAGATTAGAATATTATTACACTGATATAGATAAGATTTTTGCAAAGATTCCTATAGTTTCTGAACTAAACAAGGTAAAAGAGGCAAGAACATTTGGTGAATTTTTCATAGAAAATAAAATTCTAACATTAGATGATATAGTTAAAAACAACCTTACCTGTGAGTTAAGAAATGAAGAAAAGGTATTTTTAGAAATGGTTGAGGATAGAAGAGTGAAATTTCAAAGTAAAGTGATAGAAGAGACAAAAATACCCCTTTGGGCGTTTGAGGAAGAAAATCATGACAAGAAAAAGACAAATGCAGCTATGACTCTGGATTGGCCTCAACAGGGAAGGTTGTGCATTAGAAGAAATAAAACAAGATATGACAATTATTTCGTGGGTTCCAGTGATTGCCATGACAATTATGAAATTTTAGGAGGTTGGGGATTTAAAGGGGGAAAAGATCCAATATTTCCTGGGATCTATTACATTTGCGGTAACAGAGCTTATTACAGGTTGCCGGACCATTGGTATGGATCATGTTATTTAGGCCTGGTCTTTCCAAAGATTTTTCATGTAGATAGAGCAGAAAAGGGAACACACGAAATAATAAAGACATTTACACATAGAAAAAGGAAAGTTTCTCAGAAGTAGTAGGTGATATTTTTGGAGCATTGATACCAGCAGTGGGAATATCTTTGAATGCCTTTAAAATTCGGAAGTTATCCACAGTAGTAGATCGTTTATCTACAGATACTGCTGGAGGGTTCTTGATGGTAAATACCGAAATGGTTGCCATGAGAGCTATGGTGATGCAAAATCGACTTGCCCTTGACATTCTTTTGGCAAAAGAGGGTGGAGTCTGTGGAATGCTGAAAGTCCAAAATTGTTGCACTTACATTCCAGATAAGAGTGAAAATATACAAAAGTATATAAAGAATATTACAAATTTGCACAAAGAACTTGTTCCACTGGAGGTTGAAAATGCATTTGGAAAACTTGGTAAGAGTTTTTCCTCAGTAATAAATTGGTTTACTAGAATGAGTGGATTAATAATAGGGAAAATTATAATAGTAGCGACCATAATAATCATAATAGTTTTAGTACTGAAGCTAAGTATTATATGTATAAAAAGAAGAAAAAGACAGAATAAAATAGAAAAAGAAAATAAGATAAATAAAGAAAGAGAAAGAGAAAGAGAAATGGGTGAAATAGAGTTAGAGGAATTAAAAGAAAACATGTATAAGAAAACAAAGAGACAAGATGAAAGGGATACAGCTGTGTAAACTAACAAAACAAACTGGACAAAGAAATATGCTATCTGATAGAATTGTGTAACATGGGATTTTGTGGTGATATTAAAAATCACCAAAGGGGGAGTTGATGGAGCAGGGTAAACGAAAAAAATTTAACCTCCTAATATTTATGTTAAATAATTAACACACAGGTTCGTCTCAGTAAATAACCAACCATGTATGTTACATGAAAAGGGTTATGGGTAACACGCTATATCTGTGCAAACTAATTTACTTACAATTGTTAACGTGGATAACATAAGCCTAATAATTTGCGTACTAACTAAAATAATAAATGCATGATTTGTGCTTGGAAATAAACTGTGTAGTGGCAAAGTAAAGCGATTGGTAAGTAAGAAATGGCTTTATATGTCGCTTTTGCTAGGTAATACTTAATTGGGGTACGTAGAATGACGGGAGGGAAACGAAAAGGCTTATATTCTTTATTCTTAACTATGTTCTGTTTATCTTTATAATAGTTCGCTTAGGCCTGTTGTGCCGCGATGTTAAAATGGCTGCCATGGCAAGCAAGCTAGAGTATGCAGGCGCGAAGAGGGTTCCGAAAGCGAGAAAGGCTGTGAACAAAAGGGATCATGTGACCGTCCCAAAGCCTAGGATGAAAGCGTGGTCAAGGCTGCAATGACCTTATTATACAAGCGTGTGCCAAAGAAGGACATAGCGAAAAAGCGTGAGAAGTTGCAGTCAATATATGAATAAACAAGGAACTGTCCAACTTAAAAGTATCAGAAAAGTATCAGAAAAGGATAAAAAATGAAACCAATCTACGGATGGGTAATGTCATGAACCCGTGAGAAACGACAAGAAGTATGAACATTCCACAAAGAACTGGTTGGGACAAGGATATTCATAATGAGATGTATACTGACTCAAATGGACCAATTAGAGAGAATCTTGCCCACAAAGATGTAACATTTTCACTTAGTAAGCTAGTATTAGGGTATAAGAAGACCTACTCTGGGAGGGGAGTGTGCTGGAGCTGCTTTTTATATTTTTGATTGAGCACGAGACGCTGCTGCTGAAGAAACTTTTGCTTTTTAATAGATTTTCCATTTTAATACTATTAGACTTTTTTCTTAAATACTAAAGGGGAAAAGAACGGGATTGTGGCGGGACACTTCCTATATGTGATCCGCCGAGAAGGCCTGTTTTTCAGGACAAATAGACAGTTTTTCGGGAGTTCTATGCTGTGATCTGAATTCATTGCTGTGACGAACTTTTGTTTTTCCATCTAATAGGTATGCATTGCAATTTCAATTTATTCTTATAACGATGCTAAATGTAATAATCTGAATAATAAATTTGAAACTTATTCATGCTTCTAAAAATTATATAAACTTTATTATCTTAAATCAATGAGTCAGTGGTTCTTTAGCTCAATGATAAAAATAAATGTTTAAAAGTTTATAGTGATTGAGCTGGTCTTAATCACCAGCAACTGATTCCTACTAGTTGGTCCATCGACCAATGAGTGGAATACCTTAAAGCTTGAGAAGTATTATGTCGTTTTAAAAAGGTATCCCGTCTCCTTCCAGCGAATCATTAACTGTTTTTCTCCTAGGTAAAAACGGATGAAATCCAGGGAATATATGAGAGAGTGAATGTTTATGCGGTGTTATGGGCCCCACCGTCATATGGATATAGTTGTGGAAAAGAGGGATATTTGTACCTGGACGTCCAAAGCATATAGGAGAAGAAATTTTATTGTTAGCGCTGGATCAGCACCTAGGTTTTGCAATAAGTCATGGGTAGAAGGCTAGGTTGGGGAAATCGGGCTTTGAAACAATCCAGATCACCTGGTGAACGGAGGGGTAGGGTTACAACTGTCAGGCCTGCTACAAATTTCCACTGAAGGGGGGCGGGGGTCTCTCCACTTGAGCAAAGGCCAACTAACTCCCTGGACACCCCAATCATGGAGAAATGCCTCTTCCGCCACAACCAGGCGATCGGAGTATAAGGAAGAGGACGGGAGGGTGCGAAATACCAACCCTGCTCTTCCAAAACAAACGTGGATCCCGACTAGTCCCTTGCCACATGCCCCTCTGCAAGCATCCGACGTGGATCGAGAGATAAGGCGCCCCGCTGCAGCCTGCTAGCAAACTCAGGAACACAATCTGAGAGCGGGCACAGCACGAGTTCTGCCACTTTATGCAAAGAGGATGAGTGCTAGCTAAACCCTCGGCTGCATCTCCGGATCCAGGCGGCACACGCACAGACCCGCCGCAGAAAGACAGCTCGACACCCAGGTGCAGTCGTTCCGGCGCTCCTCCAGACACAACTGCAGAGATCTCGGGTCAACAGAACACACCGCTCAACTGGGCGCTCTGCAATGCAGCGCGGGTCATCCTAGCCGTCTTCGCAGCGCATCCCCACCCTGCAGGAGCGTAAGTCAGCAGCAGCTGCTCAGACCTATCCGGGGCAAGACGTGCATCCTACAACGAAGTTTTGTATGTCGACTACCCAATTGATGCATTGGAAAGTTGCAATTAACACTTTATGTCCTTGTGAGTGGTGCTACAAACTTTGCAGATCAGTCACCTGGTCCTCCCCTCACACGTGTGTGCCCACCACCTCCAGGTTTACCTGATCGCTGCAAGTCCCTTCCACTATCACCTTCCATACACATGCACAGATTACGTCAATATTTTTACGTCAGGTAAATACAGTCATAGCTTTCGGTGATGCTGTTGAACCACGTTAAGGCATAAAATGGGCTCAACCAGATCTTTATGGGATGAAAATAATCTTTGTGTTTGCGACATCAGATATGACTTTACCTTAATGGTCAAAAATGTATTCAATACTCCAAGGTGAGAGTCAGATCTTCTGCTTGTGCGTGGCTCACATCTTCTGCTTGTGCGTGGCTCACATGGGGCGGGGGCGTGCCGGGCTTCCTTCTGCTGGGGGTGGGCGGTAAATTTGGCCTCAGCAGGGAGCATGTCTGCGCAGCCTTGTACCTGCCTACCAGAGCGAGCAGCGCGTGCTCATGTACGAGTCCAGATGGGCGGGGCCTAAAGGAGACAGGGAGGGTACAGACAAGCCTCACTTCCGAAAGCAACCCGACGACAATAGATCTCGCAGAGCGAGCAGCGCATGTGCTGCGACGCTAGGCGAGACCTAAAAAGCGCTTGCTATCTGGAAATAAACAATAAAATGCACAGCTCTTTGTGGAAAGCATGTGCGGGCATGTTTGGCTAAGCTCCGAAGTTAATTTCTGTGCATGATTGCGAATAAAAGACACCCCATCCCCTTGATGTTGCGCTGTCACAAAGAATCCACTTTCCAGTCAGTGCTTCCTTCTGTATTAACATCGCTGCATGGAATAAGAAGAAAAACATTTGACCTCGGTCTTGAAATGCCCAGCAAACGTGACGAGATAAGAACAAGGTTTATGGGTCTGTTTATTACAGAAAACGAGTTCGTGGAAGAATACTGTAAACATGGCTTTGGCTTTGGGAGGGAGGAATTGAGCCTGGGGAGCCTAAAGCAAACAAAGCCGCCAAATGGAAAGCCAGAAAACGTGAGTTACAAACCACAAAGCTAATAGCACCCAATGGGAAGAATGCATTCCTAGGTCAACTTTCTGAAAGTTCCCAAGATGTCTTTGGCATAGCCAGACAGCTGTGTTTTCTGGTAGTCTTCGACCTAAAAAAAGACAAGTCTCTTCAGAAAAAAAGGCAAATCTCACACTCATTTTTATGCATATAAATGGAGTATAAAAATGAATGTACACTTGAAAGAAAGGCGAAGTACTGTATAGATATGCTAGTGGATACATTAAGTGGATACTCTACAAGTAATATAAAATAAAATCACAAGCAGCTGGGTACAAAGACATCTTTCATTACGGCACAGAATACAGGCAAATGGAATCGTGTGGCACAGAAAGACAAATAAAACAGCAGCATCTGTGCTACGCTCAGTAGTCAAAAAATAATTATTCACACTATTTAAAAGAAATAAATTGATGGAAGGACAGCTACTTTTATTAACTGCAGAGCATGAGTGACTCCAGCACTCTTACTATTTAAGACTGCCTTGCATATACAATTTTACATAGAAGCATCATCTTTTCTCAATCTGTATAAACTGCTTGAATTTAAAGCATTAATATTATCGAAGTGTGGTTTAAAATACACCCTTCAGTGATATATATATGATAACTACTTGATTCAACCTTCTTCTACAGCCTTTTTACTTCTGGGGTGAATCAAGAACCACAATGACTTTTCCTGTGTAAAAAGCCCCTACCAACGTACGAGTTTTCCTAAAATAAGTCACTTACAATGTGGATATGGGCTCTATCTTAATGATCAAAATAAAAAAGGAAGGCATTTTTCGGGTTTACGTCCTCATTCTGGCTTGTGTATAGGACCATGCCGCGGAACCAACCGCTTTGGAGATATCCCTTAAACGGTGCCCTACCTTAGACAACAGGTACCAGTGACGACTCCTCCACTAATGCCCCACTGCTCGCGGAGCAGTGTAAAAGAAAAAAGAAAATGATAATAACATAAGTTATTATCATTTCATTTTCAGTATCGCCAGGTTAAGGCAGGGTGGGGCTTGTCTCCCATGACGTCTGGGAGGAGGAGTGGTTGCTGCACTCTAAAGTGCGCGTGATGGTTTGGCTGGCCATCTTGGCCCGGCCAAACCGTCATGCGCACTTTGCATGTTCTCCACCCAGGCTGCATTACAGCCTGGGTGGAGAACATGCCCAGGCTCCCGGTCCCTGTCTGAGCACTGGACCACGGCGCTCAGGCCAATCACAATGCTGCATTGCAGCATTGTGATTGGCTTAGAGGAGCCTGGGTGCTTTCTGGCTGAGGAGCGGAGGAGAGACGACGTGGGAGAGCCGGAGGAGAGACGCGGTGATCAGTTAAGTGAATTTTTAATTTTTTTCCCCCTGCCACCCCGTATCGTACCGGCCGCCACTAACAGGTACCACCTGTCACTTGTCCACCCTATCAGGCAAACCCCCCTCACAAAAAAAATTGGCAGCTGTCACTGGCTGCAGGGGACATGAATGAAACCCGATGTGCAGCTATGTCACTCCTCACAAATAATACCAGAGGTTTCAGAATGTAGGCCTTACCTTCGGTCTCCCAACTGACGATTTTAAATATGCGATTTCTTCTACTGCTTTTCCCACTCAAACCGAATCAACATCGATATAAGATGCACTGTTGCCAGGTCTGAAATCCAAAACAAGCGCCACCCATCTTCAAAAGAAGCCCAAAGCAGGAACGGAGGCCATACTAAAACAAGCTGAATAATAAATGTCCAAAGTTTAAGGATGATTACGATGTTTTTTAAAATTTTTATGTGAAGTTGCATCGAAGTTATAAAACAGCATGAACTTAAAGTAGGAACACTTACCTTAAATGATGTAGAGAGAAAGGCACAGACACAATATGTATATACACATATGTAAATCCAACAAATGTGATTTTATTCGCTGCCTTAAACTTTAGCTGCATTTTCTTCAGGAAAAAAGCATTATTTCGATGAGGTTCCCAATAATGAATTGTTAGTTATAATTGAAACATTCAATTCTAAGATGGCCACCTTCTTGACATGCTATGGTGTCCTTCTATATATGGCATTCTAGGACATTCACAAGAAGGAAAAACACTCTAGGAAAACAAAAAAGTAATAAGAAAGCTTGCTTTCCATTGACTTGCCAGGCTATGGGTCAGTACACTAAGAGGATTTCTAACTGTGCTTCAAGACGCATTCCACGATTGGTTAAAATAAAAGTGATCCACCCCAAAATAGATGGCCGAACCAGGACTTAACACTATCTAACTGCACTGGAAGACACTCACCTGCTCCAAAAATTATAGCCCAGCCAGTTAATTGCAACCAGCCTTCCTAGTGGTGTTTGTGAACTGAGCGTTTTTAAATACGGGAGGATGTCTGTGACGGTCTCGAGGTGTTTGGAGGAAAAGAATGGCTCGGTGGTATCCAAAACCGCAGACAGGAGCACTACGTCTGCTGGAGAAAGTTGAAAGCAACACATTAGGAATAAGCAGCGATGAGTGAGGTGGTGGATAAGCACCCTCTGGAAACAGCGTCTGACATTT
The DNA here is from genome assembly GCA_963921515.1 of Calotriton arnoldi. Classification (NCBI taxonomy): domain Eukaryota; kingdom Metazoa; phylum Chordata; class Amphibia; order Caudata; family Salamandridae; genus Calotriton; species Calotriton arnoldi. Next base: position 897,443 of record CAWUFW010007911.1, on the reverse strand, counting down.
GATCTCCATCTTTGAATGTACAGCAAATGTGACGAGATAAGAAAAAGAATTACAGCCCTATTTACAGAAACTGAGCAAGTGAAAACACACGCTCTCCGGTGAAGTGCTCTTAGACAAAGAAAAAAGTAGTTCCTAAAGCAGTTGCTAAAATGGTACAAGTGTAATGCGACAAGAAATAGGGCGGTGCTCCGTGGAAGTGAACAAAACCCGAAAATGAGGGACAAACTGGAAAGATTAGCCACTAGCAAGCAAGCCATTTTAAAGGACACTTGAAGTAACAAATTAAAAGCAATGGGCGGCTGTAAGCCCACAGGTGGCCTTGCGCTTTTGGTAAACAAAATGTAGGGATTGTGTTGCCCTTGTGACACCATGCGTGATGCAAAGAGCAACACAATACCTTGATAAATCTGCCCTAAAGTGTTCAGCACTAGTTCTGATTTTTGCAGATAGGTATTCTTTTAGAAATCTTGTAGGTGAAGCACACAGTCAACTCTTATCAGTTGTTTCTTCCATCCATTCTTCCAGTGCTATGTTGGGTATGTGTCTACGTAGCCTTATCAATAACAACTCAAAGGGGGTCAGTCCTGAAGAAGGCTGAGGTGTGCTTCATAGTGAGAACAAAACTGGCAAGACCTTGACCTAATTTCAACTATATCAGTTAGCCACTTTCCTCAGCATCTACTTAATTGTTTGGTAACAGAGTTGACCAAGCTTTCGGTTTGAGAATCCGCTCAAGTATGGAGTTACGCGGTGTCCCTGGTTTAGTTACAGTATATAGAAGGAGCATGGTTCTGACGGAAGACTTAAATACTATTTCACAATTTGATCTGGAGTCCAAATTCTGCGATACTCCGAACAATTTACTTAATGCAAGAACAACCAATTATCACTAACATATGGTGGTGTCTATTTCATGAGAGTTTAAGGGGCCTCTGATATCCATGGCGATTCTCTGGAAAGGAATTTTCAAGATGGTAATGGTTGTAATAAACCTTCCTTATGGCTGGAGGACTTTTTAGTTGCCATACACTGCTTTGGTGGCACCAATGGGGTGTTTCAGCATATACACCGGGCCAGTACAAATGCTCAAAAATATTTTTCTGAGCTTTATCTGTCCCCAAATGCCCTGGAGTCAGGTAGCTATGGGCCAGCTCTAGTACACTTTTGTTGAAGGATTGTAAAACTAGAAGTTTTTTTGTCTTGTCTGTGGAACAAAATGATATACTAAGACTTTTCTTTTCGGAAATATGCACAAGTTTTAACCTGGATGGAATTGGATGCATTATGGGCTCTAGACAGAGCATATTGCTGGGAAGCATATTTTTTTCTGTTCTTCTTTAAAAGTCACTCAACAGTTCATCCTCCAGTCTGTGGCAGGATGGTTGACCTGTGTGGCCAACAATATTTTACTTTCGCACTGCTCTCTTCTCATTAGGTCTATACTTTTGTGCAGAGTGGTGGGTTCTACAACATGGATTTCTTCATCATTCGCAAATGGAACTTTCCTCAACCACTGTGAAGTAGGAGGGGAGGCGCAAAAATACTAGCTGGGAGGATGCAACGTCAGTTCCAACAACAAATGGTTGGGGCAGGTGGGTTAGTACTCCCACCTCCATGTTGTAGGTTCTATGAAACAGGCACCATAAATATGGTCTTGCATGTGGCAGAAAAAGCATCTGACTTCCAATTACATTGGATGTCATTCTTAATGTTAATTAAGCAGAAAAATGTAGCCCTCTTACTACACATCTGTATACATACATATGCCTAAGACCACAAATGTCATGATCGGATTGGTAAGGCAGGCACTTGGGCAATAGGGTCGGTATCTGAGTTGCAGCTGTGGGCCGCTTTTTTTGGCTAGAGTGGTGTCCAATTTGGGCTGTGTGTGTGCTGTTCAGATGCCGCCAGTGGCCCAGTGGGGCCTGAGCGGCCTGGCCAGACGCAGATGGGCCTCTATTACCTCCCTTTTACAAACGGGGCAGAGGTGTCATTCCAAGTCTCTTGCTGGGCCGGCCCATTAATGTATGCAGATTAAGCAGGGGCAGGGGACCTGAGCAGAACTGGCCTCACTTATATTCAGGTGTGGTTCATCAGTGTGAACTAATCCGTGCACGAAGAGTCCTGGCAATATTTGCATTTGTTTATCTCATTAAAGTTAAGAAAGCATGCCTCTTTTAGAGAAACCCCCTCCTTCTTAATAAATTACTTAAAACATTGAAGAAGTGTTTTGCAAAATATCGCAATTCGCAAATGTGAGTCACTTTTTTTAGGATGGTCGGATCTCAATCCAACCCTCACAAATGTCATTGGGTCACTAAATACAACTTAAAACACAAATTCAAAGCAGAAAAATGAAGACACAGCAAAGATAAATTGGCACTTTACCTTTCCTTCTTAATTCACATTCACTTTCAAAAGGTGCCCATGCCCCCAGTCCCCCTGCAGCATCAAAGCACAGGCTTGGAAGCCTTTGCGTTGGGGTAGTAGTGACGCCTTTTTGCTGGTTTTGCTGTGAGGGAATTCTCGTCGACTTGCTATGTTTCTGTTTATAGTTGTCTGGAGAAAAGTCTTTTGACGCAGGGCAGTGGCGGAGCAAGTATGCCAAGGACAGTAATACCAGTAAGGAAAACTGCCCCTTTGCCCAAGTTAGGTAACAAAGAGCCATAATCGTGAGCTTTGTGTTGCAAAATAAAAAGATTACAGACTATATAGCGAGGACTTTTTAGGAATTAGGAGTAGCTTCTTCAGCCACATGATGTTTTGTAGTTTATTTTCCCCCTGTTTATGGGAGACGTGCTTTAGTTGTAATGCTGTGAAGGCTGCTGTCCTTTTGATGCAATGAAAGTACAACTCTGTCCTCAGTAGAAGTGTCATTTCCCTTCATGGTGAAAAACATACATTACAAAACATACCATCATCGTCTTAACGGCCACTCATGTCTTCACTTCACCCTCTATAGCTTCTAGCAATTACAATACCACAGAAAAGGTAATGTGAAAAGAAACACTCATAAAGCTGCAACACATCAAAAAACACAGAGTGAGAGCATATTCGAAGGACAACATCAGAAATTCTACAAAGGTGGCAGAAACCTCAAACCTGTGTCTTTAACTTACCTTCACATTAGCTACGAAATCTCACATTTATTTTTAAGGCAGTACTGGGGCGAGAATTATGCTATTTCTGGGCCCACTCACCTCTCAAGATGCAAAGTCCACAAGAGGTTTTAAATAAAACCTTTTACAAAGTAGATTCCACCATCATGTTCACGGTCATCATAAGATCTTGGTAGCAATGGCTCATCTGGCAGAACAGGCTCCTCCACAAATTACGTCCAGACCCACTTCCTTCCTTGCCCACTTAACTCACCTCAGTGACATAGGAGAGAGACCTGGGGAAATGCTTTCTAAAGGATATTAAAAAGCTAAGTCGCCTTTATGGCTTGAGACCCTTTTAGCCTGCTAATTTTCTCGGAGGCAACCAACCGATTGGAATTTAGGGCCAGCATGAACAGCTAGATAAGTAATCGTGCGAGTATTAGACTTGGTTCTTCTTGAAATTGCAAACGTTACTCTGTCCGGAAGAAATATCTTTCATCCTAAATTCAAAGCTCACATAACTGGCATCATTCTGTACAAGGCAAAACATAATTATTAACATGGCCGCCAGATTCTTTGTGAGCAAATAATCACTATGTGGTCAGCACTAAAACAAGTGCAACTCCTTGGGAGAACCTACATTGGGGCGGCTTGGCCAACCTAGTACGTCTCAGTAATTTGAAGACTAGCTCGAACTCTCCAATGGGAACTCCATTCTCCAGGAAGTGGCGTGCATAGGTAACTGGTCAGTATTAGTAAACCTTACAATAGGCTTTACACTCGTCAGTCTAGTGGAACAAAAAAAATTAGGAGATCGACAACATTCCAGTAGTATTAGAAAACAAGCTTGATAGCTGCAGCATGAAGTCAAGAAAATCACGTCTGACTATTGTCCCCTGACTTGGGATGTCATGCTTGGGATCATGAACAAGGCATTGTTGATACACACTCTCAGTCTTGTAAAACAAATGACTGATCCCAGCAGTCCAGAGTTCCAGCTTCCAGCTGAAAAAGACTAGAAGCTGAGTGCTCAACTTGGACACAAACATGTCCTTCCACAATAATCCCACCAGTTTCAAGTTACACTTTTTACTTGCATTCTGCGAGGGCATGGGCGTTGCATTAAAATATATAGAAAAAAGGAAGAAAGTGGAATAGGCAGGTATGACAATAACAAATGTGAATATTGTCACAATAAAATCAAACATAATAGGATATTTACACTGAAATGATTATCAGTGAAAAAAGGGGGAAACTCTAATGGCCGAAGGTCCCTGTTTTAACTGTGAGAAACACACTTGGTTACTCTTTCATCTATATCCTTGTTTGTTCACATCTAGCATGTAAATTCTTGTTTTACACAAGAGTATTCCACAAATCAGGAGAGGAAACTAGGTAGTTGATAATAGGTTCTGTGGAGTCTCTTATGGATGCACAACTTTCTGGTTGGCGCTTTTAAGGCTTTGATCCAGCATACTACACACCCACCGGTGCTACGTTTGACCTGTTCCCATAAAGAAGTATGGGAGCACAGTATGTGGTGTGCAGAGATTTTAAAACTGCCTTACAGTTTACAGTGTCAATGGCTTCAGAATTCCTGTAGCTTCCATACAGATGATTTGAGTTCAAATAGCTTTTCTTCAGTCTATCACCAAAGTCTTCTAGTTAAGGGGGTACCACAAATAAGTTCAAGATAACATTAACTGATGAATACCTATGAAACAGATTCTTACTCCTTGCAAAGAAATGCAAGAGAAAATTGTCTCCACATCCCTTAATACACCCTCCACTTTAATGTGTGTTGATGCAGTCACTGGATAATATTTTATCATATATATATATATATGCCATCATATTGAAGTCACTTAAAATAAATACTTATCTGTGGGCTAAAGTACAGAGGTGTAAAGTACCAAAGAGGGCCTTCATGGTACTCACATGTGTGGTAATGTCCTGCAGGGTAAAGACCATGGGATGAAGACTGTATATCTTTTCCACCTTATGTGATTCCTAGCGCCATCACGCCATTGTATCCATGATTGCGCTCTACAAATATTCAAATAAATATCAGCTTTCAACTACAGCCACGTAGACAGAAACCACATGGATCTCCCCATCTCATGAGACAGAAACAGCCATGGCCACTCTTATTAATGAGTCTGTACAACTAATTTACTTGACGACATGATCTGCTAATTCTCTTGGACTTGTCGGAGGCCTTTGGCAATCTACACAACCCGATTTTCATCGATTGTCTAAGCACAGTTGCTTGAGCATATCCACAGTCTCTCCATTTATTATGATATGTTCTTCAAATTGGGTACATTCATGTCTACTAAGATTCCTAAGAAGGCCTCCATGCATCCTCATGCAGAGTCCCTGAGGGTTCCATTATCTCGCCAGTGATGTTCTAGGTAGCGATTCATGCCACGACAGTTGCCTTTCATATTCATGCAGACAATTCTCAGTCTCCCCAGTAACAGTCTAACCAGAACAACCAAATTTCAGTCACTCTCATATAGGTGAATGAGGATGAATTAAAACACGCTTTCTTTAAATATCGTCAAAATGGAATTCTTGGCCTTGGGAGCAGTCTGTGCTCTGTGTCAGTTAAATCCTGCTGTCTCAACTCCTCCATTTTAGCAAACGTCTGCCCTCCAATAAAGGCAAAATCCTTGGGACTGCCATTGCCCACAATTAATGCAACATAAAGGCAAATCATATCTCAGTAAAGTACACCCTCAATTGTATTAGGAGGATGAGCTGCTGCGTTTAAAGGCCGACATTAAGATGATAACTCAGGCTCTACCAAACTAGATTTTACAACTTCATATAAGGAAACTCGCAAACCTCCAAACTCCTCTGCCAGTCTCACATTAAACCATCCTAAAAGCACATGAACATCAAATACTCTTATAAATTTAAACCTCTGGTTTTAACACAAAACTATGTACCGAAAACCAGTTCCCTAGCACATCTCATCACCCCACATAAGGCTTCAAGACCATATTCAGTAAAATGAATGAATCTGCCTACCGCCACTTCCAGATCTGCTGTCACCTTTGGAAGCAATCGATTAGCCTTCAGAAGCACCTAGAGTAGCTTAATTTACACGTCACAAACTTATATTGATTGTGTGCAGTTAGCACTCTGTATACTCAGCGTGATCTAATATTATTAATAAAACAATGGAGTTTCAAATGTATTTTCTGAAATATTCCATGTTAGAACAACAAAATCTTAAAACATATGCCTACTAATGTTTAGATTTCTCATGAAAATGTACTTCTCACTCATATTTACACAAATGTTCTAATATGTAATTCTGTCCTATGTTTAGTTCATATGTAACAATTTCTCACATAAAGAGTATTTATATTATTTAACTGATTTTGTGACCATACGTGCAAATATATCCAAATATTGAGTGCACATTAACTGTTATGCTAACTTAGTGTGACCAAAGGCCTTAAGCTCTTCGGTTTTCGATGTTTTAACCTTTAACATGGGAATTGCTTGCTTGCATGTTCTCTCCTCTGCAGGTGCAGATTCAAGGCTTTATTAGCTAGTGAAAAGGCATTGTGTATTGTAGCGATAGTAAGGTACGGTAACGAGGTTGGAGACAAGTTCTTATGGCAGAGAAAGGAATGCTCAAGCTCGATCAAATGTTCCAATTTGACGGTGTGGGAGAAAAGGAGAAAGTTGCCAATTGCTATTGTGGAAGATGGAAATGTACTGTGGATGATGACATGGGTTACCTTAAATGCTTTTTGTATTATTTGGTGTTGCATAGGTAGTTAGGGGCAGATACCTTTAGGGCTTCATGAGGTGTAGACCTCCTTGCGATACCTTTCAGCGTGTGGCTTCATGTTACACATTCTTTAGATTTGGAGCACTTGTACTTGAGTCTCCATTATACTGACACATGTCCTTATTTCTCTGATTGATTATGGTTTCCCCACTTTAGTATATAGTAAGTTAGATGTATTTACATTTACTAATGACTAGGCAGGAGGATCGAATTCGGCAGTTTAATCTTCAGGTACTCTTCCTCATCTTTTGCATCACAGTGACTGAATTTCTTGTATGCCTTTTATTGTTTAGACTGAATTTCATTAGGAGATTTGGATTTATTTTGGTGATTTTGTATTCCTACAATATGCTTCTGAGATTCACGTATATTAGTTTGTTTAGGAGTTTGTAATAAACCCATTTAACTTCACCTAGTAGTTCTGGCATTATTGTGTGACAAATCTGTTACACTGTTATTGCGATTTGAAATTGATACTAACTCCCTTTTATCTCTCAAGCAACTATAAAGGTTCATCAACCAGAGAAGAAGATTAAATTGAAGGGCTCAGTGCTTTCTCACACCATCTAGATCTCACTCTTTCAACCGCACAGAGGCTCATCAGTCCTACTATCTTTAAAAAATGAACAAAAAGCCTTGCTGTTCTTTCTTGCCTTTGATTCATTTCTTCCGTCCCCTAAGTCATATTAGAAAGGCAGCATGGACAGTGATCTAGCTGCTTTCCAGTAGGTGGTGTCCTCACGTGTCGATCTTTAGGCCATGGTGTCTCAAGTTGGTAGATCTGGCCAGCCTGAATTTTGAGGCATGTATCCCAAGCAACTTCAGGTAGCATGGGATTTGAGGGCAGAGTGCCCAGCTTAATGTAAAGAAAAACAAGGGCATATAAAGTGAGAACAAACAGAGGAGGGCTGTTAAAGATGCTCTTCACCAGTGCTTCCCGTTGTTCTACATCAAAGGGCTGAAACATAACTTGGCTAAGTCTAGATCTGTGCCACAATGTCAGGCTGACCAAGGACTATGTAAAGGAGTTCCATGTAGATTAATTGCATACATCTTTGTCCTGCCTCAATAGCTTTGTTCTTCTCTCATACATCAGACCTCCTGGACTTAGGGTGCATACCCATGCCCTGCAGCCAGTCCCAGGGTAGGTGACAGACTATCCACACAAGGTCATCTTTCAGATGGTTCCTCTGAAGCCCAGGCTCCCCTAGGCCTTGCATTTCTATCGTTGACAAGGGAAACAATGAGCTGCCCCTGGAGTGGGATAGGGGAGGATGAGAGTGTTCATACCAATTGGCACTGCTAGTTAAAAAAATAATAGTCTTCGATTTTATAATAACAGGGCATGAATATACTCTGACTTCTGCTCCCAAAGGATGAAGCTCAGGGAAGTAAGTGTTTGTATATATTTCAGAGCCATCCTCCTCTGGAAAGATGTTAGAACTACTGGCAAAATGTGTGATTTCCTTTGGTTTCTCTGTACCTAGCATCAGATGCCCAGCATCAACATCCCGGCTCAGGTGGTGTCCGCCATGTGGCTCATTGATGGCGCCATGATACCAGTAGATCTCACACTTGCAAAGCAAGACTCCATGAACTTGGCTTTTGAACGAGGCACTTTGTGAACAGAATCCCCCTCTCTCAAGGGAAGGGACCACAGTCTACCTAAACAGGAGCTTTCAAATTTGAATATTGTCTGTGGTGTTCAGCAGTTTCGCTCATTTCATCAAAACCAAGCAGGTGAGCGTTCCAAATTCTGCGGTATTAGTTAATCCGACAGGCTGCTGCAAAAGCCAGGCATAGAAAAGATGACTAGTGAAACCTTTCAGAACATGAAATATGAATCTTAGTTAATAATATAAGTAGAACTGAACAATAGTTGAGATCTCATTCTCAATGTAAAGTTCCACTTTTTCTTGAGACTCATATAATGGCTTTCTAAACCTAGCATAAAGCAATTCTGCAAGTACCTCCCATCCAGTAATTGGAAGCATATCGATTATAATAATAATAATAATAATGACATTTATAGATTTATAGAGCGCATGGTTACACTAGGCTAGTGTGTCCCCGCGCTGTGGTACAACCTCAAAAAGGACTCTACCTCCGCCCCCTCCCCCCGAGAATGGTCAAGCACCCAGGGAGCTACTCAGTGGGAAAAAGAAAAGTTTTCAGCTTTTTGCGAAAAATTCGCTCTGAGGCCTCCATCCGAAGCCCCCACGGGAGTTTGTTCCATTGCTGAGCTGCCATGAACCTAAAGGAACGCCCACCCATCCTTGCCCTCCTGACTCTGGGAATGATAACCTGTCCCGTCCCGCTAGACCTTAATTGGCGGGAGGGGACATACGGAGTCAGAAGGTGATGAAGGTATGAGGGCCCCTTCCTTTGTAAAATCCGATGACTCACACAGAGAGCTTTGAACAGGACTCGTTCCTTGATCGGAAGCCAATGAAGGGCAACCAGAGCCTTTCTGGAAGAGGCTCGCCTGGGTAGCATCAGAACCAGGCGAGCTGCTGCGTTCTGGATACATTGAAGCCTCTGTACACAGGAGACATTAGCCCCCAAATAAAGCACATTTCCATAGTCCAGCCTCGATGTTACCAAAGCATGGACCATAGTCTTCCTAGCTACGGTGGGTAAGAGGTCCAGGGTCTTGCGTAGTCCACGCAAGATTCCAAAACAGGTACCTGCCACCCGCCTTGTGTGATGCTCAAACGAGAGCTTAGGGTCAAGCCACACCCCTAGGTTCTTAACCTGTTCACTAGGGCCAGGGACAGGACCCAGGGTCTGTGGCCACCACGCCGACGTCCACACAGAAGGTGCCTTGCCAATAACCAGCACTTCTGTCTTACTCCCGTTCAGTTTAAGGTCATTAGTAGATCTCCAATAACACTTGCATTCCCCCTAAACACATGCTGCAGAGTAGATTTTATTTCTGAAATGTAGAAAGTGGAGAAAATACCTTAAGCTCGGTGAAACCAAAATGCCACTCTGCAATCACAACCGCCAACTGCATGTGTTTTAGAACATGTCTCATTGTTTCTCGGGGTCATCAGGTCTGCCTCTCACCTTCGAGGGGTTCACATTTTCCTCTGTAAGACTTCCAGAGATGTGCAGCGTCGGGGTGAACAGGCACTCCACCTCAAGCACCCTAAACTCTGTGTTGGGTTGGGGATGATGCGTGCTTCTTGAAACCGGGTGTTTACTAATAAATACATCTATTTAAGATTCCTGGCTTGGCTGGAAACAATCTACTGGGACTCTCTGGGGCAGATTACCTGGCAGGTAAGATTTTGTTCCTGATTTTGTGAATATGCCTCAATTTAATATCTCGCCATTTTCTATTTACAAAAAAAGGTTTTTCACAAAGAACATGAAAACAGTATTTATGTGGGAGCCTCTCTTGTGCAGCTGGCTCACAGTTGTACACGTTTAGAGGTGAAATATTTCCCAATGTTAGGAGGAGGCCTAACCCGTTTTACTTGTTTGAAAATACTTCCACGGGGATGGCAGTGTAATGTTGGTTGACATTTGGTGGTGACTTATTCTCCAGTATTCAAATGCAAAATATGTCCTTATGTTGTTTATTTTCTGATGTTTGACGATTAAATATTTGCCGAGTTTGGTGCTGCGTTTTTCCTGGTAGCTGGTTGTAAAATGTTTCCAAAAATATGATGTTGGAGCCTGTTTCCCCTCTGTAGGTAAATATTCTAATAGCTTACGATTAAATATTTCTTAGGTTTGGTCAGAGAATTAAGCCTCTCAGCATTTGATTAGCCAGTTTGAGTTTATTAAATATGATTTTAGTTAGTTAAAAACCATTGCATGAGCACACAGTATTAACCAATACATAAACAATTAAAAGAATAAGCGCATGCTAAAACATAAGGTAACTTCAGTAAATGTCCTGATAAATTCAGTGTACATAAGGTAAAGTGCTAGTGCGTGAGCGATTCGACAATTAGCCTAAATACTACTTAAAAGCTAATACACAGCAGATACAACTGAAGGATCACATTTTTCCAGAATAAAGTCACTTCAGTGAGTGTCCTGATTAATTGAAGTATAAACAGGGTAAAGTGCAAGTGTGTGAGCTCTTCGATAATTGAACTTGATCCTACCTTAAAAGCTGATGCGCAGCAGATAAAACTGAAGAAAGGGTCGCATAGTACCAGAATAAGACAATTAAAAAGTTCAATTTGCTTGCTAATTGCTAAAGGACTCTTCATTAAGGCTCCTGAGCCAGTATGTCCTGAATTTCTATGGTGTAATATTAATCTATTGCTGGTGCTGATATTCTCCTGACTTTTGTCCTGATGCATTTCCTGACAATCGTTTCTAAAGTATTTCCTGAATTGGATACAGCATGCTTCTCAATGTTGACCCTGATTTTTCTGCTAATTGGTGGTAGGTGGATTCCTATGTCTGCTGACCAGGATAGTTGTCCAGCTGTTCGTCTTGACTGACCCAGAAGATGGCGGCGAGCCAGATGCCCAAGAAAGCTGTGGTGATCTGTGTGGCTGTTCTTCTAAGCCTCCCCCTACCTGTCTCCGGGGCGCAGACAGAGTGCCACCTGCGCAGCGACATCGGCAGCAGTCTATCCAGAGGTGGAGATGTCATTCTTGGAGGGGTCTTCCCAATCTTCTACAACAACATCTTCCCTCTGAGCGAATTCAGGAGGCCCCCAGCACCGAAATACTGCAACACGTAAGACTGGATGAGAAGGGAGCGGGATCATGGGGTGGCGGAGTAGAGAGGGTGAGAAAAGGTTCTTGCAAACTTAAAAAGTCTGATTCACAGTCCTAGATTAGCAGTGGGTGCAGCTAAGAACTGAAGGTAACTGGTGAATCTGTGTGGTTGTTCCACTCCTTGAATAGTGCTGAGGGCTGGAAGTAAAGGTACAGGTGCAGCACCGTACTTGTGTGAGGAAAATTGTACTGACACCGCAACAATGGTGCAAGTCATTGTGGAGATGTTTTGAGAGAACTGTTTTGTAAATGTAGGGGGTACTCAGGTCGGGTCTAAGGTTTATTGCAGAGCTATGGGAGGGGGAACCCATGTTGTCGGGAAGTGGAAGACACGTCATTGTTGAGGTTCATTGGTGGTGATGTGCACAAGTCTTAGTATAAGAACATCGGGGGAGTGGCATGTTGGGAATACAATGAGTGGGGAACACAGAGTGTGGGCCCCGTGCTGCAACAGTAAAATGATATTAGATCCGAAAGGTGACGCGTTAACCCAGCTATTTCTACTTCAAGGAGCTGGAATAGCAGTGGGTGCACAAAGATCTTTGTACTCAGATAGTAGGCGTGTTTCAGAGTCCATTTGAGGTGCATTGGTGGAGATCTGTGGGAGTTCCAGGGCTGGAAAATCAATGGCGTAGGGCACAACTGAGATCGACTGGAAGAGCTGTACCTGGAGCCTACCACTCAAACTGCATGCAGTACTGCAAGGCAATGCTATGGTCCTCTAGCAAATCTGAGGGTCAGTGCAAATCACTGCACAGGAAGGAAAATAATCAACTTGTTGCGTTTCGCCCTCCTTATTCAGAGGTCAAATAACAATGTAAATCCTAATTCTCTCCCAGATTCCGATTTCGAGCTTTCCGCTGGTACCAGTCCATGATTTTCAGCATTGAAGACGTGAACAGGAGCCAGCACCTACTCCCGAACATCACCCTGGGGCTTCAAATGTATGACTCCTGCTCCGCCGAAGCCCGGGCGCTGCAAGGCACCATGTGGATGCTATCAGGACAGCGAGAGCCAGTGCCCAACTACCAGTGCCAAGCGCGACTCCCAGTGCCTGCCATCATTGGCGATTCCCTGTCTGCGACCTGCCTGCTGATGGCCAGGGTCCTGGGACTCTACAGGTACCCCCAGGTAAGGTGTCACCCCACTGCCAGATGGTGCTTCCTTGCAGTGTTTAATGTGCACTGGAACTTGTATGTTATAAATGCAATGCTGAGGCTAGGGCTCACCTTCAAACACTCAGCCATGAGGAAGTTGGATACTGCAGAAGCCTTTCATTTTCCGCATAAACATACAAAAGTTTTAAGTTACCCAGAATTCGAATTTTATGCATAAACATACAAAGGTTGTAAGATACCTAGAATTCCAATTGTCTGCATAAACATACAAACGTATTAAGTTACACAGATTTCCAATCACCTACAGAAAGTTATAGCGCTCCAGGTAGAGTGTTGGGATTCTAGGGAGTTGACTTGCATGTACAATGTTTATGGCTGAAGCAATGTTTGTTTTTAATTCATAGACAAACATGTGCATTCCCACAGTGGGTCTGGCTAATGCTGTCTCAAGTTTGAAGAAAACCGTGTCAGATGTATCCTTGTGCTGTAATGATACTGAGCTGTAAGAGTTTAATTTAAGAAAAATAATTCAGTTCACAAAGGAGCCATGTAATGTTAACCACTTTACTAATTCCAGCTGCTGGATAGTCGCTAACTAGTGACTAGAGGGGAAAAAGATCCCACCCCAGTGATTCAGGAACTCAGTATAAAACCACCAAACACTAGAAAAACATTTTGGACATCAACTGAAATATATCAATATAATACCGGGATTCAATACCACTTATGATATCAATAGAAAATAAGAAAAAATAACATTCCAAATAAGTGAATTATGCCATGTCGTATTTGTAAGGAAAGTATTTTCTGTTCCAAATTCATGCAATTATTTCAAATTCAAGATGAGCAGTCAGTCATTTCTCTAATACAGCAATTCAAAATCTAGAAATTCCTTGCAAAATAATATGAATCCCTTTTGGGGTCAAGGTGATGTCGACAGCATAACAGAGGTTTTTCAGTTGCCTTCTGGAAACTCTGGTATGGTGTCATGCTGTGGTCATGTCTTGCACCAGCCAGGCCGTCTTAGGCTAAAGATACCTAGAGGATTTTAGCGTCCACTGCGGCCTATCCCCAACTCCCAGGCAAATTATTTTAAAAATCGATCCCTCTATATTCCCACTGTAGCCAACTTTTGCCCACCCCTGGTGTAAACACACACAAAGAACATCATTCTCTACTAATAAAAAGTTATTTGTGTAGAATCCTTGGGCACAAGTAAAACAAAAAGACAATAGTGCATGTCAGTGACCTGTTCTAGGCATGTTCGCACCGGCGCTGTGCAGTTTTGAAGGGCTATAAGAAACAACATGCTGTATAAAAACTACATTTACATCGACTGTCCGGAGCATTGTAGTCAATTTGCACCAGGTGGTCAGTGCAAACGTCGTTTCAATACTGGTGCAAAATTGTCCGCTCCTAGTGGTATGTAGTCTGCGGTGCATTTCGTGATCTGGCCAAAAGGCAATGTCTGGCAAAACATCCAAGCGAAAGAAAAGGTTTGTACTTATTACTTTTCAAAACATCAGGACAAAGAGCCTCATTAGTTAAATCTTGGCAGTGTTAAAATGGCTTTTAACTAGAAAATGGCAGCGTTGGAGCAGCATTGCGCGGAAACTACGCTGCATAGCAGGAGATAAAAACACAGGACCCGATTCACAAAAGTATTTTTAGCCATAAACGGACATTTATATGTTATGTCGATTTGTACAACGCATTATTCACTTGTGAGGGTATCCAGGCGCTTAGCAGGAGGGCACTGTGTATGTGGAGTAGGTGTGCAAGTTACAGACCTGCCAAGCGGAGGTGTCTGGACGGTTGGTGGAAATGTCTGCGGCTGTTGAGGTACCTCCAAATATTTCCATTTGCACTTGCCAGCAATTCACAAAACAATTCCTGGCAGGCATATATTGATTTACTGCTGCATATATCTGCCACAAGTGCTGAAAAATCCGCAGTCGTAAATCCCACGCACGGGTGGCGGTGGGTAATACAAGGTGTAGCCTCTCTTGTTAATCTGTGAATACCCGCAAACATGTGAGTTTATGGGCACTCACAAACTCCAGTCTAACTCTTCTCAATGCTGGAAATGGTTGGCAATTTGACTCAGCCAAGGGATGGAGAAAACCCCCCTTCCAGGATCATAATGGGAAGGAATCAAACCCAGAATTGATGTAGATGTAGGGGAAGAGGCTTCTACTCGTGAAAAAATGTTCTACCCGTGAAGGAAAAAAAAGTGCATGTGTATAGAGAGCTGCATTGCCTGTATGATTAAATCTAAAGTGCATAGATTTCTGCGCAGGTGAGTCCAGACTCCATCATCAGATGTCACATGACACTCTCAGTAGTACGCCTGGAAACGTGCAATTGGCCCAGATTTTTTGACTGGATTTGTGAATTAAAAAAAAAAAGTAAAAAGTTCGTTAAGGCGGAGAAGTCAATCTCTGCTTGTAGTTTGTTATTTTTTGTGAATTAGGGTCAAAGTTACAAAATTTACATTCTCAAATATAATTAAATTGATCTATGTCTTTACGATCGATAGTGCCGAATTCCAACTGTAAAATATTGGCAAAAATCACGACCTGGTGCACAGTTTTTTTCAGGGTTTACCTGGTAAAATCCGGAGTTTGTGAATTTTATGTCACACGTGTGAAAATAATTTTTGTCTCTAATGGCCCCTTTTTTAGTTGCTGGAGTAATCTATTGAACTTCCTGCGACTACCTAGCTAGGATGAGGCCTGTAGAGGCCAGCTGGGCTACCCTATTGTAAGCTACAACTTCCTGATACACTCTGTGCTCTCTGCTCCTAATGAGCAGGGTGGAGCCTATGGAGACTGCCTGGTCTCTACTATTATCAGCTAGTAGGATCTGTGCCCTCTGTATTCCCTGCGCCTACTGAGCTGGGTAAGAGACTGACTGGACTCTACTGTTTTCAGTCAGTATGCTCTGTGTCCTCTGTTCCCTGAGCCTACTGAGCTGGGCGAGGGCCTGGCTGGACTCTACTATTTCCAGCCAGTAGGCTCTGTGCCTTTTGTATTCCCTGTGCCTACTGAGCTGGGCATGAGCCTGGCTGGGCTCTACTATTTTCAACTTTGCCCTCTGTATTCCCTGTGCCTACTGAGCTTGGCGAGAGCCTGGTTGGGCTCTACTATTTCCAGCCAGTAGGTTCTGTGCACTCTGTATTCCACATGCCTACTGAGCTGGGCGTGAGCCTGGCTGGACTCTACTATTTCCAGCCAGTAGGTTCTGTGCACTCTGTATTCCACATGCCTACTGAGCTGGGCGTGAGCCTGGCTGGACTCTACTATTTTCAGCCAGTAGATCCTATTGCACTCTATATTATCTGTGCTTACTGAGCTGGGCGAGAGCCTGGCTGGGCTCTACTATTTTCAGCCAGTAGGCTCTGTGCCCTCTGTATTTCCCGTGCCTCCTGAGCTGGGCGTGAGCCTGGCTGGACTCTACTATTTTAGGCTACTAGGCCCTTTGCCCTCTGTATCCCCTGTGCCTACTGAGCTGGACGAGAGCCTGGCTGGGCTCTACTGTTTCCACACAGTAGGCTCTGTGCCCTCTGTATTCCCTGTTTCCACTGAGCTGGGCGAGAGACCGACTGGGCTCTACTATTTTCAGCCAGTAGGCGTTGTGCTCTCTCAATGCCCTGTGCCTACTGAGCTGGGTGAGAGACTGGTTGGGCTCTACTATTTCCAGCCAGTAGGGTCTGTGCCCTCTGTATTCCCTGTGTCTACTGAGCTGGGCATGAGCCTGGCTGGACTCTACTATTTTCAGCCAGTAGGCGTTGTGCCCTCTGTGTTTCCTGTGCCTACTGAGCTGGGTGAGAGACTGGCTGGGCTCTACTATTTTCAGACAGTAGGCTCTGTGCCCTCTGTATTCCCTGTGCCTACTGAGCTGGGGGAGAGACTGGCTGAGCTCTAGTTTCAACGAGTAGACTCTGCTGTCCTCGGTGATCCCCGCTCATTTTGAGCTGGGTGGGATATTGTAGACCTGCTGGGCTAAATTTTCAACCAGAAGACCCTGATGCAGTTTGTAGTTCCTGTGCCTACTGAGCTAGGTGGGAGCCTGTAGAGGCCAGCAGAGCTCCCTTTTACAGAACTTATGCCTCCTTCCTGAGACTATGGAGCTGGCTGGGTGTCTAGAGCAGCGAGCTGGGGTTTAATTTTTATATCCAATAGAACTAGCTGCACTCTGTACTCCCTGCTCTTACTCAGTTGGGTGGGAACCCGTCGAGGCTAGCTTGGCTCTGTTTTCAAACCCTAACCCCTACTGCACTCTGCAATTTCACAGCTCGTTGAACTGAGAGAGAGCCAGCAGAGGTCGTCTGAGCACCCCTATTTTCAATCAATAGCTCTAGCTCCTGCTGCACTGTGTATTCCCCGTGCCTACTAAGCTAGGAGGGAGCCTGTAAAGGCCGGCAGTGCTCCCCTTTTTAGGTTTCGCCTGCTTGTGAAATCTACTGTATTTAATATAAATCTTAAAAGGGGCTTACATCTCGCCCCCTTGCTTCTCATTGGTTCCTGTGCTCGCCACTTACTTTTCCTCTGCTTCTATTGGCTGTAGCATACTGTTTCCTGTTGTTCATCGTATGCTCCTCTTATCAGTTTCCCAGAACCAAAGTACTGTTTCCATCCGCTTTTCTGGAACTATTTGTTTGTTTAAGGTTTTTAGCTGCACAATACTTGTGCTGTGCCTGTTATTACTTTTAAAGTGCTGGCATGTCTGTTCGGAGGCTTAATTAGTTTTTCAACATTTTTCGCCATCCGATGCAGTGTCTTTCATCTGGTTTCTGTTTCATTTGGGATGTAAATAAAATTTTCTTACACGAGACTTGGAACGCATCGTTCTCCAAGCCTCGCTTTCAACCCGGAGCACCGCCCCAGGTTTTGACATCGAGCCATCATTCCTTTGCATGAACTCATTCAGATTCTGACTAGCTGCGTACAGTAACCAGTGCAGAAACAGGTGCACCAGCCACGGATGGCCCTGAGGTCAGTTTCTTTGTGTTTTACGGAGGGTCTTTACCTGTCTTGGTAGTTGAGGGTCACGCTATACTCTTTTTTTTAAGTCTTTCATTGTGCTTTGTGTAACGTGCTGGGTGCGCTCACTTTAGCCGTACTTCAATGTGTTCACATTCCCTAAAAATGTCCTTTAAAATAGATTTTTGGATACAGCATGCTCTGGCTTATACATCAAACATAACGGATTGCAGCCAAGCAAAAACTCTTTTTTCGACAAATTTAGAACGGTGTTACCATGACTCACTCTCTAGTCATTGTCAGACTGTCACTGACGCTCAGGTATTTATCTCCCATATCATAATTTAGAGCATCGGGACAATGCTGAGCTTGTTGTTACAGCTCAGTTTGCTCTCCTCTGTCTCTCATGCTGAGCTGGACAGTGCCTCAGTAGCTGGCTGGCTGGGCTGCCGCAGTAATGAGACACCACTTCGGTACAGTGCTGTTGTCGCAGTAGTCCTTTCTCTGTTTCTATGGTATGGGCTGCAAGTGATGTGAAGCAGGAAGGGCTGGTGACGGCACTGGTTACTGTTACGTTGCCAGGGAGGCTGCACGTTCACCTGGCAGGATCGCCTCGATCAGCTGTGAGGCCCTCTACAGAGCCTCAGCGGCAGCCCAGGCAGACTTATCAAGGCGAGCAGAGGCAGTAGGGACCACAGTGCACTACAGGCAGCAGCAGATGGTCTCCAGGAGTGCTGGCACCCTTGTCACCCACAACAATGCCACCTACATCCTGCCTGCGCTCATGCCCGGGCAAAGCAAGTGGGCTGTGAGCACCGCACCCCATTTACCTTCAACCCAAATACAGGACAACATGCAGTATTTTGTTTAACCTCATTTACCTCACAAGTGACCTTTCCAAGGGAACTGAAGTTCATAAGGTGTAATGCAATGCCACATGCTTGACGTCACTCTAGAATAACTTCTGATTAGTTAATTTAGAAGAAAACTTTTTTATTCAAAATAAACAGAGTTCCTAACTTTTTTGCAGCGCTTTTATTCCATCCCCTAAACCACATCTCCAATGCAAGACTGCCGGAAAAGAAAATTCTTTCAGTCACAAAATCTTCACTGTCTCCTTAGACTGTCTCTTGAGGATGCCTGGTGTATTTTAATATATTGCTTTTTATATTACGTACCCCTTGCAAGGCCTAAAGCGCCTCATTGCTCCGAGGGTGCAGCACGACCCCCAAAGGGACCCTTCCTTTAAAGTGTTGAATGTGATTTAGCAGAGTGGTGTCTGGTGAAGCGCTTTGTACACTGGGCTCTTGTTGGGCTTCAGTGTGCAGATGGCCGCCCACTCTCCAGTCCACTGGATGAATCACTGCTTCTATTCTACTAATGGCCTTTGTTGGATTTTGAGGCGACGTGCGGCGTGGTGCTCGCATTGTGCAATCGTGGTAGTTAAATGGTTAGCATCAGACATTGCTCTCTTGCCAATTAACATCACATAAACTGTTTCAACTAAACTAGTAATTCTGAAGAGGTGCAATTTAGATTATTGTTGGAAAGGGAAGGAGTGGATGATTCACTGACTGACAGTGTAAAATCATTGCTCCTTATAACACCCTGTCCAAGCTTACAAACTACTATAATAGCGTAGGTATTTTCCCAGCAGAGTTGGTAAGAGATTTTTGTGTTTGGAGAGAGATCACGTACTATATGGTACTGTTTAAGATGAAGAAAATGGATGGATTTCAAATCTAATTTGCTATAAGGTGTTCCATGGCCAAACATGGTCTAGCAAATTTACACTGTTCAATGATGTAATTTGTCTGTAGTTCTGCAAGAAGTTGCAGTAGTCAGAACAAGTGTCAAATCGTGTAGGATATGGGTAGAGTGTGGATACGCAATTGTTTTACAGTAGGATAGGCTTACAAAGCAGCAGTAGAATAGTGCCTTTCCATTTCAGGTGCTTTGCAGCAGTTTCAAGATCTTTTTAGAGCATCTTCTTGCTCAAATGGATGTAATTTCTAATGTTTATCTATTTCCATGGTTGATTTTGCTCATGAAAAAGTGCCACTCACAGTCGTTGAGCGTCACTCATAAGTACAATGAAAAATGTCACACATAAGCAATCTGAAACCTTGGCAGCTATGGACCTAGAGTTTTCATTGCTCTCAAGTGATGCTCTTTTTTCTACCCATAGAAATAATTTTACAAATCAGTTTCTATTGGCCCCACAGTGCAGACGGGGGCGGGGTGGGGTCATCCTCCATCGATATGTTTAGCACACATCAAAAGATTACTGTGCATGCCGACAGCAGATGGTCAGACCCGAGCTACCCTCCAAGTGACGCTCTATCTAGTGCCTCAAGACTGATACATAGGCCTCTGCAAATTTACGCTGGTGTGTCATTCACGGTAAAATTATAGCACAGGAACAACTATGGTTGCCACCTTTCCCAAATAAAAATACAGGCCATTTGTTCAGTTTCTACAAAGGCCCAGACATGATATTTAATATAACTCTAAATCTTTTGTTTTTATTTTTAACATGGCATTTTTGTTTTGGTATACTTTAATTATCCGTCTGGATTCATTAAGGCAGCTCTAGAACACATTTTAGCATGCTTTCTTCTTCTAATTACTGCTTATGCGGAGACTTGGGTACCTCCCGTGTGACAGAGCACTATTGTGTAGCGTGCATCTATGCAGTCCTTATTTAACAGGCACAGAGAGTACTTTCGGCCAAGATATTGTGTGGCCTACATCCAGTGGCATAGTAAGAGCGCAGTTGGCCCTGTAGGAAGCAATTACATTTGGTCCACATTCCCTGGTTTTACAGTAAAAAAAAAACAGGCACTAGTTGAGGCACAGTGATCTCCTCATCTCCCTGTGCCCCAGTGTAACTGGGCCTTCTGCACAATTGAGAACTTACTCTCATGGTCACCTATTGCTGCATCGCGAGCCGTTGGTGAGGCCCATCCATAGTCACAGGCTTTCTTTTTACACAACATTGTAAACTGAATAGTTCAGTAAAATGTATTCTCCTGATGCAAATAAAGACTACAACTCCCATAATGCGTCTATCTGTAGGTCGCCAGCCAGGTTCCCCCTGTTTGTTTTCTTCCGTCTGCTTCTTATATAAAATATCCTCAACATACCAGGTTTATGAATGAATTGATGCTGGCAACCCACATTATTACTACAATCACAGTGATAGTTCCCAGTTGGGTAATGGAGGACTATCAACAACACATTCAGAAGGGAAGATAACACTAGAAAAACTGAAAATTACAAAATAGAATTGCTGTACTTACTTTACTTCTCCTGGATAATCGTACACTGTCCCGTGCATTTTTTTTTGCATTGACATTTTCATCGTCAACCTCTTCAAAAATAAAATTTTCACCAACATAATTTTTGGGGGTTGCCAGGAATGCATTGTAATGATGCTTCACTACGAACGGACATTTTTGCACTGCTTTCATGCACTATAATTACTTTAGCAATAAAACACTGCAAATATTTTCTTTCAAGTGTAAATGTTAAATATCTGCTGAAACCATATGCATTAATCATTACAATTGTTTTAAAGGTTAATTCCACTCATTTTGCCAAATCAATCTGGAGAACATTCTGTAGCATTTGCTGAAGCTTCAGACAATAACTCACATCCCTAATGCATCTGTTGTCTTATTTACATTTAGTGTCCTGCTGTGGTTGATAAAATTGCTGTTAGATGATGCCTGATTTTGTTTACAATATGTGTTCTCCTACGCGGTATACTAACAGCTATCATTAACATTTCATTGACATACACATTAATGCTTTGCTTTTCCTATTTCACATCTTTAATTCTTAGGTCTCCCATACAGACAGCTCCCTTTCTTTTTCATTCTTCCTCTGTCTTTCTTTATCCTTCCTCCATTCTTCTTTTCTTTCTCTCTCACTACTTTTCTTTCTTTGTCCCCGTCTGTCTGCCTTTCTTTCTTTCTTTCTTTCTCCCTCCCTGTCTCTTTCTCTAATGCCTTGCCCGTCTCCCTTTCTATTTCCCTCCCTATTGTTTTCTTCCTCCCTTTTCTCTCTATTTTCTTTCTCCCTTTCTTACTCCCTCCCTTTCAACCCTCTTTTTATACTTCTCCTACCTACTTGTCTTTTATTCTTTCTACTACCCCTTATCTTCTAGCTAACTCCCATCGTCCCTCAATTTCTCGATTCTTCCCAAACTCCTTCCTTTCTCTCTTCCACCTTCTGCCCCTTTACTTGACTTCTTCCTTTCTTTGAGTGTTTAGCCTCTTAAAACAGTGCTCTATGGCTCCAGAGACATATTTCTTTTTAGAAATGTATGAAGCCTTTGTTTAACTTACCAAATAAATATTGGTAATGATTCTAGTTATGGGTGCAATGATGCTTGGTTTCTCATCCACTTTTTACCTATTCTCCCCATGGCTGCACCAATTTCAAGCCTACATATCAGGCACATGTATTTTTTTCATAGTACTACCCCATTTACCTACTCTCCTACTTTATAATAAAACCAGCAACAACACAATATATTGCCTTTCTTTAAAAAACAAGTCATAACACTTCAACAGACTTTCAATAACTTATATTGCACAACTATTCACCAAACTACAACTTACAACAAAAAAACAAATTATTATTAATCACATAGGCGAAACCAAATGCATTTACCTATGCTTGTCACATCCTGTATTCCCTACTGCATTCTGTGCTTCCTGTGTCACTGAATTGGAGAGGTCGGAGCCTGAAGCAGCAAACTGGGCTCCCCTGCTCCACTCTGTACTTCTTGGGCCTAGTGAGCTCTGTGAGACCCTGAAGAGGTCAGCTGGGTATCCCTGTTTTCAAGCAGCAGCCCTGGATGCACTCTCAGCTACCTATGCCTACTGAGCTGGGTAATAACTATGGGGGAAATGAGATGAGTTACATAATAGAGCAAGTTTCTTCCGTCCTAAGCACAGCACAATGTCTATTCACGAGCACTGGGTGTTAATATGTCACTATTGACCTCTTTGTCCACAGATCAGTTACTCTGCTGTGGTCCCCATTCTCAGTGATAAAGTCCAGTTTCCATCGTTCTTCAGGACCATCCCAAGTGGGAATGACGTGGCTTTCTGCATCACCCAACTGGTACTTCACTTTGGATGGACATGGATTGGAATACTGGAAATAGAGAATGACTACGGTCAGCAGGGGAGCCAGATCATCAAGAGTGAGCTGGCCAGGCACGGAAGGTGTGTGGCATTCTCTGAGGTCCTGCCCCTAGTCTACTCCCATGAAAAGATCCAGCACATTGTCCAGGCCATCAGGATGTCCTCGGCTAAAGTCATTGTGGTCTTCAGCACAGAGTCCCTCCTCATCCAGGTGATGGAAGAAGTATCCCGACAAGGAATTACCGGAAGAGTCTGGGTAGCCAACCACAGCTGGTCCAGCTCCCGCTCCTTCTCCCGGAGGGAGTTTGCCAGGACCTTGGGAGGCACCATTGGAGTGGCCATCCGAAGAGGAGTAATGACCGAATTCAGAGATTATCTCTTCCAGCTTCAGCCAGCTGAAAACCTGGATGACCCCATCACAATTGCCTTCTGGGAGCAGGCCTTCAGATGCAGGTGGTCAATGCATGTGGATGGCAATGGGACAATGGCAACGGGCAGCCAATCAGACAAGGAGTCACCTGTCTGCACCGGCCACGAAAATCCAAGATCTCTAGATGAAACTATACTTGATGTGGACAACTTCAGGTTCACCTACAATGTTTACAACTCTGTCTATGCCATCGCTCATGCCTTGCACAACCTCATCCACTGCAAGCCAGGTGAGGGACCATTCGCACAGGGCACCTGCTCCCGCCTTCGAGAACTGAAGCCTTGGCAGGTAAAGAGAAAATGAGAACTTTTATTTTTCCAAAAAGTGTTTACTGAATCTCTGCAAGACCTCCAAAGTTGCTTTGAGATAGGCAATAAATGTATTGTTGAGTCAAACCATGTAAACTGAAACAATGACATGTTGCTTCTATTATAATTCGTTTGAAGAGATAAAAAATGTCAGATGGTTCATATTTCTTTATGGCTAATCACATGTAGATGCATGCTGCTCCATATAAAAGTCTGATATTTTCAGCGTTTTTTGACGCAATGTTTGTTCTCCAACAGCTTTTCCATTACCTGAAGAAAGGGCGCTTCCAAAACAAAGATGGGGAAGAAGTCTACTTTGACATGCATGGTGATCCACCCCCTGTCTTCGACATCCTGAACTGGCAGCTGGACGCAGCTGGGAATGTCCACTACATAAAAGTGGGAAGCTTCGATCTGACTGCCCCCAAAGGGCAGGACTTTAAAATAAATGAGACTGCTATTGTGTGGCATGGAGGGCAGCAGAAGGTAAGATGGATTCAGCATTGTATGAGAGGGAATGTACTCAAAAGATTGGAGCAATACAAGCAGTTTGGGGTATAACTGCCCAACAGGAGTACAGTAAAAGAATGAGGGGCACTTTTGTTTACAGAGCATCCTAATATTGGGACCGTCACATCTACGGAGAAAATTATATGATTTCTGACCCCTGTGGAAATCTGTTTAGTCATATACACATCTGTATTTTATTTCAAGACAGAATTTTGGACTTCGAATTTGCAAGCAGTAAATCAAAAAAATAATACCCAATATGAATGAAAATGTATTCCGAATTTTTGGAATCTAAGCAATCTGTATCCCAAATTTGTACCAAAATTCCCAATACCTTGTGTTGAAGTAAGTGAACCCATTGAGAAATATCTACATTTTACACCAAAAGTATTCTCCATTGCTGCTTTCAATCGTCTCCGTTCACAAGAAGCTTATCCTGGCAGACATAGGGGGTTCTACTAAGAGATCACCAATTCCATGGGTGCTTCATCTTGATTCCATGTTGTGTCTCCATCTTTCTTCACCATACACGTCCAGCACTGTAAGGCCTCTCTTACAGGTTTAGTTTCATCCATAACCTTTGTCACTGTTTTCCTATCTGACGCCTACTCCTACTTTCTTCCTTTTCCACCTTTCCCTCTCTTGCGCTAGGTCTACGTCAGATATGAATAATATGTACTGGTCTGCAGTGTCCCAGCTTCCAACTTACTTGGGGGGCACTTCATGGCAGAGGGAGGAACCACCCCTGTGCTCTGGAAGTGAGAATAGGTCGGAGGAAGGCGGTATGAGTAGAAAGGAGCAGGCGTGAAGCAGAGAGGAGGCAACAAGAGGTCCCTGATCTCAAAGATGAAGGGGTCCTGCCTTAATTAAACATCTAAAATGATTGTTCTCTTGTCCGCTGCAAGTAACTCTAAATAAAGATTCGATACTTCAAGTGATCTGAGCTGCCTGTGGTCCATAGAAAGTCCTGAGAATGAGTGCCAGTGACCCGCGACTTGAAGCCACTGGCAAACAAACACTGGATCTCCCTACCACCCCGGTGTAAGAGCGATCTCTTTTTCACGAGGGCTTTCTTTCCAGATGCTTGCAGGTACCTCTTGCCTGTAGGAATGTAATCTCTTTGTTCTCTATTCCTGACTGGTTCTTGTTAGCTCCCACTGCTAGATATGCCTCTAACCAAGGGATCACTCCTCAGGAGTTACACTGCTTTACAGTTACCCTCCAGCTTCTCTTGCTTACAGCTTTTCCTGTTTTCTCCTGCAAGGTTCCTCACTCAGCCTGCAGCAGCAGTTGTGTCCCTGGATTCCGGCAAGCTGTGCGCCCTGGGGCCCCGAGATGCTGCTTTGACTGTGTCCCTTGTTCGCCAGGAGAGATCACAAATCAAACAGGTGAGTGCCACTCCCAGCTCAGGGCACTAGCTACCTGGATGTGGTGTAATGGCACGATACCCTCAGTCCATACTCATCACGGGAGGATCTCCGAAGAATCTGGAGTTGGATTTACAGGTAGGGAATGGTTCTCACAGGAGTTCTGCTGTATGATTTGCCCGTTTCTCCTGATGATTCTCAGACTTTGCCCAAGCACCCATACAGCTGATCGCTACGAAATACTTAGCCTTGTGATCACAAAATGATATCACTATTTTGGTGAGTGTAACTAATTGTGTTATTGATTGAGGGGGAGGAAACCTCACTCAGGCAACAACTACAATCCTTGTCAGGGTGAACAACAAAAGTCAGTAAATTAACCTGTGCTTAACCCTTTAGTAGCTTGGCAGAAAAGCAGTCAGGCTTAACTTAGAGGCAATGTGTCAAGTTATTTATGCATCACAAAGGCAGTAATAAAGTAAAAACACAACACGATTAAAATCCCAAACAAATTTAGAAACATAGAGTAAATTTTAATTAATAAAATGATACCAGACAGGCAAAAATTCAGTCACTAGAACCATGGATAGTCAACTTAAAAACATTTAAACTGAAAACAGCACCTAAAAGCACAAAGTGCCACCAGTGGAAATCTGTTCACACTAAACTAGGGGAAAATCATAAGTTCAGGCGGACCGCGATTGAGGACGGTCAAGATATAGGGACCTGGTTAGCCCTGCTGAAAAGTTACTTTCTAAGTCTGCCACAAAGAGTTCTGTTCACGGTGGAGGAGGCCGCAAGGTGCAGGTAAAGTGCTGTGGATGGTCGTCACTGTAGGACGTAGTGCATTCCTGGCACTGTGGATGGTCGTCCCTGAAGTGCAAAGAGATGATCCAGCATCTGGGATGGTCACTGCTGGAGCTTCACGTTGACGGTCATCGCAAACTGTTGTTGCTGTAGCATGAAGTGTACCTCTCGCACTGGTGTCAGGGGCTCTTTCCATGGAAATGCTCAGGGTTGTGGTCCCAGAGTCAGTATTGATGCCACACAAGCAGGAATGTTCTGCTAGTTTCCGCTCTGCATAACCGCTTGTTGAAGTGACCAGTGTTCTTTCAAAAATCTCAACTGTGACAATGCATCATAGATATCTTTAAAATCAACTCCGCATACAGACATACCTAAAACATAAACAAATACCTAAGCACAGATGTAGAAAAAAGAATCCAACCGGAATGAGGAGCCATTCTTGTTAGTTACATAAACAATTCTTTATTAATAGAAGAGAGCGGAAAGGTATATTTTTAGCTAGAAGTGAGCCATGTTCACTACATATATACAATCATACAAATTGGCAAATCTCAATTACAGCATGACTTTTTGGTTAATCTTTGCAACCGAATGTGCCCCACACTGGATAATTACTGGTCAATAAATAGGGACCCTTATTCTTCACCTGTTCCTTCTGTAGAGTTGAGGGATACATTTGAGGATATTGTAAAACAATCTCAGATTTCTGTTATAGTTTCTAAGTACACATACAGTGCCGCCTTGGTAAAATAGTTTCTGTCCTAAACCAGGGTGGTCAAAGACTAGCCAAAGCTGCCCCAAGGGATTCTAGACATGGCTATGTAACTTCGTCTATTTGAGCATCCCCAGGTATAAGCTGCTGGGGCTACAATCTGTGGAAAATCAAACTACCTGTATGATTGCTAATGGCCCTTGCTTCAGCTGTGCAACCCTCTGTCTTCCATTCCTCCACTGGGTACTGTTAAAGAGTGCATTGTGCTTAAAACCATGATCATTCTCCCTGTACCTATACTAATTAATTAACCAACTTATATTAAGAAATGGCTTAGCCCTCATCTTCTGAGATGTAACCATTGGTCAGCTTTAGCTGCCCTGTTGGCAGGTCCTAGACTCAAGAAAGCACACATCAGCGTCCATTTTTTCACAGTCTTAGCTCCCACCCCATCTGTAACTCCATTAGGTAAGATTTCTGTTATGTCTGAGATACAAATAATTTTAGCTTGCCCAGACCTATTGTTTCTAGAGTGGGGTTTGGGTTAGCCCCTTATTTGTTGCCTATATCAGTGGGTGTCTCCTCTTGATTTTTTATTTTTTTCTCCCTATTCATGGGTTTGTCCAAGCCAGTTGCATTTCGGTTTCACAGTATTTTGACTGGTAGACATGGATTCTTTCATTGTTTTGTTTTTTTAAACTCTTTTTATTAAACAAGCTCAAAAGACAGTTCAGACATGTGCAAGAGAGCATGTAGATCTTTGGGTTACACTACAATCGCAATTCTTAATTCAGGCCAACAGGGATGAGGGGGGGGACATCACGCTAGGAGCACAATTCCCACATCCAATGCTATCTGGTATTAGGGGAGGGAAC
Source organism: Calotriton arnoldi (assembly GCA_963921515.1). NCBI lineage: Eukaryota > Metazoa > Chordata > Amphibia > Caudata > Salamandridae > Calotriton > Calotriton arnoldi. Next base: position 869,512 of record CAWUFW010007911.1, on the reverse strand, counting down.
ACATTTAAAAGTCACCACACATTGCTAGGCAAATACCACCCTGGCATAATCATAGCTCTCTCACAGCCCCTTGTAGGCACGCCAAAGTGCCCACACTTTTTCCCACTTCTTGGCACACCCCCTGCTTTTATACACCATCTCTTCCGCACTCTGACACCAGTCCAAATCTTTGTCCCACTCCACCACAGATGGGGGCAATGACGCCCCCCAGCCTCCGGCGATATTTTGCTTTGCAATCCCCGCTGCAAGCGTCAGCCAAGTGGTAGCATGTTGTGGCCAAACAGTCTCTCCCTTGATCATAAGCAGAAGCCACTTGGCGTCCATTGGAACGTCAGTTCCAGCCACTCTGGCCATTGTTGACGTAACTTTGCGCCAGAACTGCGCAACCTTAGGGCATTCCCAAAGGATGTGAAAGAAGGTACCCTCCTGCTGGCAGCCTCTAATGCATAGTACTGTCGGTGCCCTTCCAATCTTATGTAAGAGTGTTGAGGGATAGTAGGAGCGATGTAATATCCTAAGTTGGACCACTCAGAATCGTACAAGTATCGCGATTTCCCTTGGGCCCTGGAGGGTCTCTAACCACCCCTCATCATCTATATTCCCAAGATCGTCGGTCCAAGCAGCACGCAAGGCCGCCAGCGGCTCAGGCATATTATACATGAGCTTGCGATATATTGTTGAAGTTGCTTTTTCGGGAATGGGATCTATGAGTAGCCTGTCTTCTAAGCGGGAATGGTCGGGAATGGACATGTCTCAATGTATATGTGTCAGCAGGGCATGTGTAAGTCTCAAGTAGTGAAATCCCTGTGCTTGAACCTGGCCAAACTCTTGTTGTAGGTCCTCAAAAGGAAGTGGAGCTCCATCCCTCCATATGTCTCCCAGATGTTCAATGCCTATATTCTGCCAGCCTACGAAGCCTCGTAATGCGACCACCTCCTTCAGCCCATCACCTGACCAAAGGGGCGTCCTACTAGTCAATTTGCTCTGCCACCCTAGCGCCCGGTTCGCTTCCCTCCAACACGCCACATCTACCGCGGTATGTGCAGGCTATTTAGGATCTGGCTTTCGAGCATATAATAGCGGCTCACGATTGCCTCCCGGCATGGCGTCCCAGTATACTTTGTATGCTGGCTCGTCTCTGTCCGCGTATACCCAGTCGTTTACAACTAGTAGCTGCGAGGCCCAATAATAGAGCTGAACATTTGGCACAGCCAGGCCTCCATCATATACTCCTCTTTGTAGCTTATGGAATGCTATTCTAGGTGTACCCACCTGCCACAGCAATTCCCCGAGTGTCCTGGGCAATCTTCTTGAAGACTGTCGGTGGGACAGGACAGGGAGTATTTTGCACAATGTATAGAAGGCGCGGCAGGGCCATCATTTTAAAAAGAGCCGATCTGTCTGCGAGGGACAGCGGCAAGGCTCGCCAAAGCAATACGTCCGTGCGGAGCCTCTCCAACTGGGGGGTAAGATTCCTCTCCAGGAACAGCTGTTGATCTCGGACAATCTGGATGCCCAGATATTTGAAGCCCTCTGTGGCTATGGGCGCCGCACACCTCGTGGGCAGTCTCGGAGGGAGGCCAGACAGCGGAAACACCACCGATTTGGCCCAGTTTATAGAATACCCCGAATAGCTCCCAAATAATTCGAAAATGTGGAGAACCCTTGCGATAGAGTGATATGGCATCACGAGACACAGAAGAATATCATCGGTATACAATGAGATCCGATACTCCCAGCCCCCCGGTGCCTCAATACCCCATATCATAGGGTCTTTCCTGATCCAGTGTGGCAGCAGCTCCAATGCCATGGCAAACAGCAAGGGTGACAGGGGGAAACCCTGCCTCGTGCCCCTCCACAGGCTGAACCGTCTCGATAGCGCACCACTGACTCACACCTGAGCCGTCGGGCCTCGGTAGAGCAATCTCACCCTTTTACAAAAATTAGGGCCAAAGCCCAGTCTGGTGAGCACTGCAGATAAGTAGGGCCATTCTATGCTGTCGAAGGCCATTGAGGCGTCGAGCGCCATCAATGCTGTTTGCTGACAGGAGGGGTCCTTCGTCATGTGGAGCACACCATACAATCTTCGTAAATTATGGCGGGTACTTCTGTTGGGCATAAAGCCCGATTGGTCTCTGTGGATTACCTTGGTGATGACGGATATCAGCCTATTGGCCAAGACCTTGGCCAACACCTTCACCTCGACATTGAGCAGGGAGATTGGCCGGTACAAGCTACACTGGTCCGGGGGTCTACCTGCCTTACGTATAACCACAATAGTGGCTGCTCGCTGATCTGCGGGCAATTGGCCCTCTTCCTGAGCCTCTATCAACATGTTCCGTAGTGGTGGTATTATCCTGGAGGCCAGGCTTTTATATAGCTCGACTGGGAGGCCATTCGGGCCCCCGTCTTTCCCGATTTTAAGGACCCTAATGCACTCGACAGATCTCCCTCCGTTATCTCAGCCTCTAGGGCCTCGTATGCCTCGGATGTCACTGTTGGTAGTGAGAAGTCGCTCAACAACTCATCACAGTCGCTTTCAGATCGCGTATTCACTGGCGAGTATGCACCCTCATAGTAAGAAGCAAACGCCTCTGCGATGTCTACACTGGACGTTTGGATTGCGCCGTCCTTATTTTTAATGCAGGCCACCCATGACCGTTCTCTGTCATGCTTCTCCAGCCAGGCCAGCAGCTTGGAAGCCTTGTCTCCCACATCGTATGGCCGATGTTGTGCTGCCAGGGCATGCGCTCGCGCCTCGCCCTCCGCAACTGCCCTCAGCTCACGCTGGCGCAAGGCCAATACATGTCATAGGTTTGCATCCCCTCGCGCAGTCACTTCTCCCTCCATCCGGAGTATTTCTTGCTCTAGCGACCTCATGCGCCGTGCCTCCTCCTTCTTTTGACCCCCTATGAGCGCCTGAGCCTGACCTCTCAATACCGTTTTATAGGCCTCCCAGATTGTTTGGTGTGAGTCTACCGACCCCGCGTTTTCTTGGAAATACAATTCCGATCCCACCCGGAGCTTGTCTCTCAGTACTGGGTCCCTTAGCCACCAGTGGTCTATCTTTGGGAATGACGCTTTATTAATGAAAGGACCCTGGATTGTCACTCCTACCGGGGAATGGTCAGAGACACCTCTGGCCATATGTGTAGGTGCTGAAAAGTCACCCACTTTATCATTTTGCGTAAATAAATAATCTATCCTAGAGAATGAACCATGGCGCACCGAGTAGTGTGTGTATTGTCGCTGCTGGGGTTATGCACTCGCCAGATGTCCACCAGCCCCAAGGCCATCAAAAAAACTGGAGAGTAGCCTCTCACCCTCCCGCCCCATTGTTACGCTAGAGCGGTCCAATTCCGGATCTAAAACCGCATTTGCATCGCCTCCCACCAAAAGAGTGCCCACTGGGAGCCCTATTAGGATTTTGCTGATCTTTGGGAAGGTGATTTTCTGAAACCTCGGAGGTATATAAAACGAGCAGAAATGTATGATTTGTCCCTCCCTCCTCCCGGCCACTGCCACACAGCAGCAGGCTTTGTCAGACCAGACCCCCTCTATGATGAACGAGCATGTATTCCGTATCAGGATTCCCACTCCTCTGGCGTCAGAGGTATACCCCGAGTGTGCCAGTAGTCTATAACCAAAGTGGTCTAACGCTTTGTATTTGTTCCCCCTGAGGTGTGTCTCTTGCATCATTATTACGTCCGGGGAGTGTCTCCTAATGTGCTGGAGGACAAGTGTACGTTTGATTTTGTTTCCCAGATCATTCACATTCCAGGTCCAGGCCCGGATTTGCGCTGATTTTTCTACAGTCATAACCATGACCCATTGGAACTGCTGCGTGTATCCCCCCCATTCATCACAACGCTCACATGATACAATGCTTTTGTCTTGAGCTAGAATGCCATAACTAATAACAAACAATTAAACAGTAACCCAACCGCCCCTCCTGGCAACCCTGCTCAGTGAGTAGCATACCCCCCACCTATCCAACATGCAGAGTGCCTGTCGCCCTAACTGTGTAATGGTAACAAACAGTGAGGGGCACGAGCCAGCCTGAAATTACAGCATGTAACAAACGAATGTCCAATGCCCCATACCCCCCTTTGAGAGCACCTCTATTCGTAGGTCCCCAATCAAAAGAACGCCCAGACTATCAGCTTCGGAGTCTCTGCGACTGTTCACCATAATTTGAAAGTCACTTAGTATCAGTTTGGTTACAGTCTTGAACCAACCCCCGCCCAATCCACCACAGGTAGAGGATCATCCCTGATGACCATAATAGCCCTGCCCATTCACTTATCTGGTCTTTGCCACTGTGTTAGGTTCTCGGGCTCCTGGTCCTCTTCCCTCTGCTCCACTTCTCGCTCCGTTGTGATGTGTGGTTGGGCCCTGCCTCCTTTCCGCCCAACCGTTCTCCAGCCCTCCAGCCAGTTGGTCGCCTCTTCCGGCGAGTTGAAGAACACAGATTTACCCTCCGCAAGGATTTTCAGCTTTGCTGGAAATAACATAATGTATTTGATATTTTGGTCGTGCAGGGCCCTCTTCACCGCATCAAAGGTTCGTATTTGGCACTGCACTTGGAGCGTGAAGTCGGGAAAAAATCGGATAGTGGCATTTCCATGCTGCAGATCAGCGTGTTGGCGCGCTGCCTGTAGGATTGCATCCCTATATCTGTAGTTGAGCAGACGTGCAATAATCGTACGGGGGGGCCCGGTCGAGGCCTAGGTCCCAGAGCGCGGTGCGACCTCTCCACAGAGAAGAAATTTGATAATTGTTTTGGCTTGAGTTTGTTCAGGATGAGGTCTTCTAGGAAGAGGCCCACCGACGGTCCCTCCATACCCTCAGGCACCCCCACTACTAGAATATTGTTGCGGCTGGCTCTGCCCTCCTGGTCCTCGAGCCGGGCCAGGATGTCTGCCTGATTTTTGGTCAATTTCGATACTTGTTCTTCCAGACGCTTAGTCTTGGATTGAAGGCCTCCAATGTTCGACTCGGCGGCTGTGATCTTATCTGTCATTTTCCTGAAGTCTGCCCTGAGCAGGTTGACCTCTTCTGCGACGGAGTCCAGTTTTGGTTCCTGGGTCCCGCGCAAATCCGATATCGCCCTCATTATGTCTTTTAACGAGGGGTCCGGGGCCTGATCATCTCCCCTGTTTGGCAGCGCCCCTCCAGTTGCGCCATCTTGTCGGCCCATAGTCACTGTGTACTTGTCAATGTGGTTCGCCTGGCCCCGTCCGACTCCTTTTGTACGCCCCATCTGGCGGCTTTGTGAGATCTCCAGCGGGTCGGTTTCTGCCTCAGTCCTGGCGTGGTCAGCTGGAGTCTCCGAAAGGGGCCCGTCTGCCTCGGCGGCCTCACTCTGGCTATTGGGCACCAGGCCCTCCTCCGTCGCTTCTCTGGCAGGTACCACCGGATGTATGTTGCTTCACCAACTCTGGGGAGCCTTCTGTATCACACCAGCCCCGAGTGGAGCTCCTCAGGATCACCCGCTAATATGACCTCCTAAGGAAGGCCCAAGCGCTCCTCTGCCGGGTTCTACTACATTCACTCACTGTCTGTGGCCTACACGATGCCGGGCCCTGGGCTTGGCCACTTCGCAAGTTACCGGGGCAGCCTCTGGGCCTCCAGGCCTGGGCGAAAGACCAAGGGAATCACCAGCCCCCACCTCCCAGGGTCACCGCACCGTCAGGAGATTCTTTTCTCTTGATCTGAGAATTCAGCCGGGGGGCTCTCCACTCAGATGTCGCAGTTGGCCCGGATGCCCGGATATTCGCCTCGGGCGCCCAGCACTTTCAGTCGCTGGGCCCGCGGCTGCCGCTGCACCGAGGGTTGGGGGGGTTTCCGGAACCCCGTCTCTCGCCTCACCGGCACTGCGTATTCCGCCAGTCCCCTCAACTCCAACGATGTCGGGCTCTTTCCAAAGGCCCCAGTCACCACTGCACAGATGGCCAGGAAGGCCGTGCCACCCAGCTAGCAGGTAGTCTTTCGCCGCCCCCCCCTCAGGTCACAGGCGGGGTCGAGTCATGATCTCCTCTCCGCCCGCTCAGGATATTAAGCCGCTACTGTCATCTTGGGCGGCGCCACGGCTCCCAGTCCGCAATCCCGAACTCCGCTCCCCTCAGGTCCGGCGAGACAGCGCCATTTTGCCCGCTCGGGCTCCCGCAGGGTGAGCCCTGTCTTCTCCGGCTAGTGGCACATCGGAGGTCACCGCTTCGATCCCCCACGTCTTCTCCAGATACTGGTGCTCTCTAGATAACAGATTTTATTGGATATAACGGGGCAGTTAGCTGGCGGCTAGCCCAGCTCTTTTAGATTGCGGCCATCTTAGCCGGCTGCTGGCTACACCCCCCGGATTCTTCCATTGTTGACACTGCTTTTATTCAGGGAACTACTTTTTTCTTTTACTTTAGGCACTCCATGGGAATGCATGTGTTGTCTTTCATTCTTCCCATGTACTGTTTCACCCTTCACTTTCCTCACTCCCCTCGCTTTCTGTGTTGCTTTTCCCCCTTGCTCCCAAGTTCCTCCCCACCATTCCTCTTCCCGCTTGTTTTCTTTTTCCTATTTACCCACACTCCGGCATAGCTCCACTGCCCCTCCCCACTTGGCACCCACTTCGTTCACTCCACTCTAATATTTGTTTTTTAGGTCTGGCCTTTTAGGGAGCATTAGCTGCACCACCAAACTATTGTTTTACTAAACAAAATCATATATAATATACATACAGAGAACGGGTTTTGGTCAGTGGACTTCCTCAACTGATCTGTTAATTTCTTTTCCCACCCACCACAGCATACATTGGCTCTTTTCAATTTTACCGACTGCACTAAGCCTGTGCATAATAAGTCTCACTACTCACAGTTTAAATGTTTCCACAGTCAAATAAAGGCATAGTCAGTATTGGACATCTCCGGGCACTTGTTCCATGCTATGTGGGAGTTTCTTTGGAAATGCATAACAAATAACAATGTGCTCCTAGTAGCTGTGATGAAGTGCCAAACAACTTAAGGGGTGTCTTAGTGACTTAGTCAACCTAAAACATCTCCTTCCTTTTGAGGAACAAGTAACTTACCTTGGGTAACTCATTTAGTAGAGACTATCTAGTCACAGATTCCTTACCCTAGAATATTCCCCAATCGTCAAACTGGATCCAGAAAACAGTACCTATGTGCGCTGGTAGGTGGCATCGATCAGCTCTGCATTGGCTGCACCAGAAGGGACGTGAGCCGTGCCTATGTAGGCTTTTCCCCAACGAGCTGACATCAGTTTCTTTTGGTGAAATATCTGCACCAGAAGCACAGAGCCACGTCAGAAGGCTGATGACCAGTGTGCAGACACTAAGGACCTAAAGGGAGCTTTCTAGATAAAAATAACTCACAGAAGCAGGGAAGATGGGAAGATCGGTAAGGAATCTGCAGTTAGATAGAGTTTCTTACCAAAGGAAAGAAACTTGTTCATCTTACCTTAGAATAGGTACCCAAGCAATACCTCCCCAGAGGTGGGTCTCTGAACAGATTCAGGCTACGAAGTCCCAGAGGACCAAAAGGGCAAAGTGCCTGTCGTAATGGACCTGTTTAGTGTTTAGTAAACGTGTTCAGAGATGCCCACGTTACTGTTTGACAGAGATCTAGGATGGAGACTCAGTGATCTAACGCAGTGGTTGCAGCCTTGTCTCTGGTGAAATCAAGCTGCAAGCCCTCAGGTTGCTTCTTGGCCAGTGCGCAGCTGATCTTAATGCAGAGGACAATCCATCCAGAGAGAGTCCATTTCTGCACGGCTTTCCCTTTCTTTGCTCCGGTGACCCCAGCGCGGACAACCAGTTTGTCTGAAAAGAAGTTAGTGTATGTAGGGTGCACAGAAAGCACCCTTTTGCCTGATGTAATGGCCACTAAGAAGACCGTTTTGATTGTCAAGAGACAGAGGGTGACTATGTTCGAAGGGCAAGCACATAAAAAATGCAAAAACCAAATTAAGGTCCCACTGGGGCATAATGAAGGGTTTGGGATAAAACATGCTGAAGTCCTTTCAGAAAACAATTCAAATCTGGTGACTTGAACAGGAAGGGGTGATCCGGCAACCATAAGAAAGTCGATATAACTGAAAGATACCCTTTAACTGTGCCCAAAGCAAGGCCTTGCCAGGCTAACAATAATACCTCGGACAAAAGTGTGGAAAGAGACTCGACATGCTTGTCAGTGCACCAAGCCATGAACTTATCCCAACATCAGGTGTATAGGGTCTTTTTGAGGGATGCCTAGCTGCCAGAATAACTACACACAGGCTTCCAAAGGAAGGTCAAAAACTGTCAGTTGGATTGGCGAGGCCAACTCAGATTGCGCACACTGAGCCAACTCCGCAGCAGCCAGTGATTTAATCATTCAAAATCCAACATCATCCATACAGTGCCAGTGGTAGGAAGATCAGCAACAATCACAAACAATCCCTGGGCCGAATTGGGGATGATCCCGCTGTTCGGAGATCCCCGTGGTGAGATGGGGGTGGCTCTATCACAGAGGCCACGTGGGGAAAGCGGCAATTGCAGAAATGAAGCGGAGCCTGGGAGTGCTGAGCACGTCAAAAGCGACCTGCTCACAGTGCTGAACTGCTGGGAGTGGTTACAAGAGTGACAACAGTGAGAATGTGGCGAGTGGAAAGACATTGCACCCACCTGGCGGGGAACAGTGAGCCAGGTGAACATTGGACAACCGGGGACAGGAGAGGCCTTTAGCGACGGCCGGAAGTACCTGATCGATTATGCGGCTTCGTTTAATGCATTAGGCGGATTCTCTTTCGAGTTGAGAGCACCCTCCCCTGCGGCCCATCGAGAGATCTTGGACAGCCCCGCAACCACGCTGGGTGCTTCCGCTTGATAGCTGCTCTGCGGGGCCGTGGACCAAGATGGGGAACCAGCAGGCTTGTGGCAACGGCCATATTAATGGTGTTTGGGACTAGAGAAGAGCTCTGGCAAAGTGCTGCCAGGTGGATGCCCTTTCAAATCGGACGAGTGGGCAGAGACATTATTCCTGGTTACAGTGGTACTCTGAAGATATACTTTCTTTTTTTTCGTTTTTCCACTCAGGGGTTATTCAGCAAATGATGTTTTGTATTTTATATTGTTTGTAATAAATGTGATTATTTATGTCTATATTCATAATTTTAAGAAAAGAAGGAAAAAAGTATAAGAATTTTGATAAACAAAAAAAAGAAATGAAATAAATCATGACGAAATTATAAATTTTTCGCTTTTTGTGTCATTGTTATGAAATAGGTTGTTAGCCCATGTTGAATTGATTTCTAATTCATGAAAGCAATATAGGTCATGAGGGAGCCACTTCAGATAGTACAGTGGTACTCTGGCAAGGGGGATAGTGGCAAACTGTTTTGCATGTGTGGGTCTGGGCATTGCTGAGGCCTCATGAGTATCCATATGTCTCCCTAAGAGAGAGGCCTACCTCCATTGTCAAGCAATCATCTTTCTTGTAAAAATGCGCCTACTCACCCGTTAGGGTCTCAAGGTGCTGAGTGGGGGGTGGATCTGCGGTTCAGTCAAAGAGCCAGGTCTTGAGGTCCTTCCTGAATTGAGGCAGCAACAGTGATTGTCTGAGATGAAGAGGCAGACAGTTCCAGGTCTTTGCAGCGAGGTAGGAGAAGGATCTTCCTCCAGCCGTGGTCTTGCGGTTCAGTGGGATGGTGGCCAGGGCCAATTGGGCAGAGTGGAGATGTCTGGTGGGAGTGCAGAAAAAGGGGCAGTGATTGAGGTATGCACGTCCGGTGTTGTGGAGGGCTTTGTAGGCATGAGTGAGGAACTTGAAGGTAATTCTTTTGCTGATAGGTAGCCAGTGAAGGTCTCAGGTGACCGATGATGTGGCAAGGGATGCTCAGGATGAGTCTGGTGGAGGCGTTCTGGATGTATCTGGCCGCAAAACCAGAGCTGTATGGTAGAGCGAGGAGGCCCTGGTGTACTGCAACTCCTGCAAGAGGCAATGTACAGATCCAACCGTCCGGCTGCGATTACAATATACTCCGGAGACCAAGTGACTCAGAGGCCTGGGCCCTCAGAACCAAACTGTAAGTTCAAAGTCCCTTCTGAAAGACTGGCAATTGGTGAAAGTCCCCAATATCAACAGCATCCCATTGGTTTTGAACCCTCAGTCCCTGCCGGCATTCTAGCCTGTTGGGGCCTCTGTAAGTGGGGGGGGGCATGCTGTAGGGCCCATAATTATCGCAAACTGACTATCCAGTGATTCAGCGGCTACTTCCATAATAGGACCAACAAAAGTGGTATAACCCTGGGAGCGGGACAGACCCAGAGCGACCCACCAGAGATCTAGTCTGTTAAGGCAATGGTTAGAAATCGTGGGGCCAAACCCACAAAGTCCAATAAGCTTGATAAGTACGCTATGATTATGGCAACTCCGGGAGGAACCTCCCAGAATGCAGACGACGGTGCGGGACAGGACCCTCAACCTGAGAAAGTACCTACCTTAAGAAAAATAATGGCAGCAATAAAGGACTTGAGAGGTACACTAAAGCCAAAATTAGATACAGTCACAACAGATGTTAATCTGCTACGGGCCGATGTCAGGAATATAGCAGATAAAGTTAAGTTTGCAGAGTCTCAAATCAATGGCCTCCAGTCCATGACAAAACGATTGGAGGAAAAGGTCCACTCCATAACCAGAAACAGAAAACTGGTAGAGCAGAGCACAATATTAAGCCAACTGGACTACTGTTATGCTTTTGTATTAGGAGCTCCAGATTACCTCCTTAAAAGATTGCAGAGGATACAAGTGATGGCAGCCAAATTGGTACTTAATAAATCAAGACTGGCCTCTGGAACCTTAAAAGAACTTTACTGGCCACCAATAAAAGAAAGAAGCATCTTTAAAGCTATGTGTACAGTCCACAAAGCCATAAATGACTTAGGTCCTGGAGCCCTACAAAAGATGTTCTGAATCCACAAACCAGAAAGAACGCTGAGATCTTCAACAGCAAACCTAGTCTGTATACGTAGAAGCAAGAAAGCTAGGATGGACGGGAGAGCCTTTAAATACAAGGCAGTGCTACTCTGGAACAAGCTGCCCCCTCCTCTTAGAGCAATTGGAAGTCTTCTGAGTTTCAGGAAGAATGTAAAAATGTTGTTCTTTCTAGAGATGAATTAATGGTAGTGTAGGAGTCAGACTAGTCAGTAAATGAAATGAGGCTATTGGAATAGAAAGTAGTTCTCTCCTCATCAACTGGTGATATCTTTCAGTGCCAAGATGCCTGCCAGATGTATGTTGCGCTTTACAAATGGATAATAATAACAATGCAATCCTCACTGCCAAGATCGCTGACCAGGAACACAGATCCAGATGGAATAATATGAGGGCTGTAGGGGTCCCTGAAGGAACCGAGGGGCCACGTGTAGACCCGTTCCTAGAAGATTTATTTCTTAATACACTTCACCTGAAAGACTTTTTCTCCATTGAACGAGCGTATAGAACATTGGGCCCTCGGCCGAAACCAGGTGTCCCCTCGCAGGATAATTGCCAGGATATTTAATTACAGAGATAGAGTCACAATTCTTCAGGCTGCGCGAGTCCTTGGCGATCTATGGATCGACAACACAACAGTCAAATTCTTTCCGGATTTTGCCTTCCAGAGGCAGAGACGGAGCTTTGAGGCAGTAAAGAGAGCCCTACGTGACAAAGACATCAAATATATGATGATTTATTCAGCCAAGCTTCGTGTTACTGATGATGGCAAAACATGGCACTTCACCACCCCAGAGGAGGCCTGGAACTGGGTTGAAGGTTGGCGCCCGGTGCATCGGAAGGGGACTAAGACTAGAAGAACCCGTGATTCAAGGTCAGGGACTGCACTGCAACGACAGGACTCCCCTAAAGGACGTCAATCTCCAGATCACTTGGTGGACACGTGAGCAGATGAATTATGGCCCTGTATTTGCTGATTTATATACTGTGGTTTAAAATGTCTAAAGTCCAATTAGTGGTTGCCCCACACCTCGGTCCTTTGAGGATTGTCGAAAGCATTATAATTTGCTCTTGCTAGATTAACTTATAATGACTGGTACTGCTATCAGGTCTCTTAGAAGAGTCCTTTGAGTAGGGATTACTCAGTATTATCGTTTGTTAGAAATGGGCATCTCTAGTTGGCAGAGGTAGGTCCCTTTGTCCAAGTAGGGACCCTTCTTCCTAGTCAGAATAAGGGAGTTACACTCCTAAAATAACCCCTGCTCACCCTCTTGGTAGCTTGGCACGAGCAATCAGACTTATCTCAGAGGCAGTGTGTAAAGCATTTGCACATAACCAACAGTAATACAGTGAAAACGGGAAACAACGTTTACAACGCTGCTGTTACCACGCAGGTAGGTAACAACGCGGTCGTTACAACGACCGCGTTGTTACGACGCGTGGCTTTACATCGCAAGTCGTTTCTACGACTTGCGCTAGATGGCGTGCAACACCAGGGAATGTGTTGGATTTTAAATCCAACACATTCCCTGCTGTTGCGCTAACTGGAGTAGGAATAGTTATTTATACTATACCTAAGTCCAGCGAGCCATCTAGCGCAAGTCGTAGAAACGACTTGCGATGTAAAGCCACAAGTGGTAACAACGCGGTTGTTGTAACGACCGCGTTATAACCTACCGCGTGGTAATAGCACGCGTAGTAACATCATACATTCGGTGAAAACACTACAAAAGGACACCACACCAGTTTAGGAAAATATCCAATATTTTATATATTTTAAAACATGACCAAAACAATAAAAATCCAACATACAGTCACTTAAAAAGATGCACTTTGCAAGAATACTTTAAAAATGCAGTTCCTTGAAGTCAGTAGCTCCGTCCGGTGCTACCACGATACTGAAAACAACAGAATCCAACAGTTCCATCTGACCGCGCCGGTCGGGGTTTTGGCAGACTCGTAAACAGTACCTTTTTGTTGCGGCCGACACGTTGGTGCGAGCCGGTCGTGGCAACCATCGCGGTTAGGACGTGAAGCCTAGCGGTGCACCGTGTGGTGTCCTCAAGGCGTGGTGCAGGCAGCGGCTCGGTGGCGGTCGTCCAGCGGCATCGGTGAGACCAGGGCTGTGGTGCGGAGTGGCGGCGGTGCTTGTTGCGGTGCTGACAGATCACGGTGCAGGCGACAGAGCCGGTTGTGGGGAGCTGGCGTCGGTTGGTCCGGACTGCGGTGTGGGGCGGGCGATGCATCGTGAGACTTACGAGCGGTGCCCCCAAGCCATGATGCGGTCACGGAAGTCACGCCCAGCGACGGTGTCGGTGAGACCAGGGAAGTGAAGTGAGGCGGTGCAGAATGCAGTGCCCACAGGTCAGAGTGCAAGCAGCGGCTCGGTGGCAGCAGCGTCGGTCATCGTCATTGGTGAGACCAGGGTTGTGGTGTGAGATGTGGACGGTGCCCTCAGCGGTGCCTTTAGGACACAGAGCACGCAACGCAGCCGGTGACGGAGTCGGTTAATTTCCTCCCTCTGTGGCAACTGAAACCACGGTTCCAGAGGTGGTACCCAGAGGTCGGTGAAGTCTTTGCGGTCACTGAGACTTCAGAACAGGTGGCAAGCTCTACTTCAAGCCCTTGGAGATACTCAGCACAAGTAAAGAAATGTCAGTCCAGTCCTTTCGCTGCCCAAGGCAGAACAGCAACTGCAGGCCAACCCAACAAAGCAACAACACAGCAAAGGGGCAGCACTCCTAGCAGTTCTTCCAGATGTTCTTCTTGGCAGGTTCTTTGATTACAGCGAGTTCTCTGAAGTCTTTTATCTCCCTGAGACTTCCAACAGGAGGCAAGCTCTACTTCAAGCCCTTGGAGAAAACTCTAACAGCAGGATGATGAAAGTACAATCCAGTCCTTTCCCTGCCCAAGACAGAAGCAAGTAAAATCTCCTCCCACCACTCTAAATGCAGACCAGGCCTATTAAGGTGCTAGTGAAACTCCTCCCACTACTCTGAATGCAGCCCAGGTCTATTCAGCCCAGTCCTGATTCATTGAGGCAGGGGTCTTCAAACTGGGGGGTGGGCCCCCCTAGGGGGGCCTCAAATGACGCCAGGGGGGGCGCCAAGCTCTGGCAAAAATAAGTATTATGCTGATAACAGTGCTTTGTTTTCAGCAAAAAAAATGAGTGGCAGTATGCTGCTCTGTAAATGACCATCAATAACATCTTTTGTCATTTATATCCTGAGTGGGGGAAGGTTTCAAAAAGGAAGGGATTCCAAATCCCCCACTCCCATTTCTAATATTCACACTGTGGATACTTCTATACGTTAGTAAGGCCTGCCAGATCAGAATAGTATGTTTGGCAATCATGCATTTGATTGCGTTCTTAAAATGGTAATAGAATCTTAACTGCAATGTTTAAATAAGTATAGACCTATTTAAACATTGCCAATTTAATAGAATAATTGTGAAAAAGTTTAAGGGGGGCCCGATGATTTAGTTTTTGTTACTGGGGGGCACAGCATTAAAACGTTTGAAGACCACTGCTTTAAGGAAAGGAAGGACACACATCAACCCCCCCTCCCCCAGTGGCTGTCTGAGAGAATGCGCATCCCCAGCCACTGTCACTCCAAAGCCAGCCAGTCAATCCACAAACCAGCAGAGACACACAGGATGGATAAACAAGAAAATACCCACTTTCTAAAAGTGATATTTTCAAACCCAGAACATAAAAATCATCTATACTAAAATATGCATTTTTACATTCTGAGTTCAGGCATGCTAATCCCCAGTTCTCTATCCTGTCCCAATGGGAAGATATGCTTATAAGATGTTATAAGTAAACTCCCATTCTATCCTATGGGACAGATAGCCTTTCAACAGTGGAAAACGAATTACACTGTAGTTCACCATCAGGACATGTCACACACACTAGGACATGTCCTACCTTTCAAATACACTACACCCTGCCCATAGGAATAGCTTGGGCCTACCTTAGGGGTGTCTTACATGTAAGAAAAGGGAAGGTTAGGGCCTAGGAAGTGGGTGCACTTGCCAAGTCGACATGGCAGTCACAACTGCCCGCATTCACTGCAGTGACAGGTCTGAGAACCCTTTGAAAGGCTGCTTGTGTGTGTGGCACAATCAGTGCTGCAGGCCCACTAGCAGCATTTGATTTACAGGCCCTGGCACACACAGTGCACGTTACTAGGGACTTACCAGTAAATTAAACATGCCAATTATGGAAACACCAATACATAACATAATTTACCTGGAGAACATATGCACTTTAGCACTGAATAGCAGTGGTAAAGTGCCCAGAGTCCTAAAACCAACAAAAACAGGGTCAAAAACAGGAGGCCAAAAAGCAAAGAGTCTGGGGTTAAACCCGCTGAAAAAGCCAAGTCTAACACAGTTCATTCATTTATGTTTTGAAGTGGCATGTGCTGCCCACCCACTTTTAACTATGTTATATAATGGGCGACAGGCACTCTGCATGCAGGGGTGGCTCCTCAGCAATGGCGGAAGGGCATCGCCCCACTGGCTTAGAGACAGCAAGTGAAAAATAAAACCATTACCTATAGTTGTTTTATTTTTCATTTGCCAGCTCTGAGCCAGCTTGTGCAGGGAGGGGCAGGGCTGGGGCATGGGAGGGGGAGGAGGAGTGGTATGTGCACTTCTAAATGTGCAAGTGTGTTTGGCCGGCCGTCTCAGGCCAGCGAAACACACATGCGCACTTAGGTTTCTCCAGCCCAGCTGCATTGAACAGCAAGCTGGAGAAACAGCACAGACTCCCTGGTCTAAGCAGAGCGTCTTTTCAGTCCGCTCAGGCCAATCCACGCGCTGCTCTCATGGCATGAGAGCAGCGAGGGGCTAGCACAGGGAATCTAATGCTGCACCAGTACCTGCTGGGACCAGGAAGGACGAGGCACGACGCGGGAGTTGCTGGCAGCTCCAGGTAAGTTTTTTTTTTTTTTTCTAAATATTGGCACCCCCGCGCGCTCCCGAGCACCCCCTCCACCACCTCTTCATTGTGTTGGCCGCCACTGTCTGTATGTTGAGGGGTAGGCATGTTTTGGCTCACGAGGCAGGGTAGCAGGGAGGAGGGGTTATTGGGGTTATTAAGAAATGTTTTGTGCGTTTGTTTTTTGTTTGTTCTATGGATGCATCAGTACAGGCAGCTACCTGCGGGAGGTACGTGGTGTAGAGATGGTACTCTAGGGCTCTAACTGTTTGGACCTGCTCAAGGGTGCTCCTATTGGGGCAGGATCTCATTTACACATTACAGATGTCACAACATTCGCAAAATGGTCTGAATATATGGACATGGAATGTTAATGGTTTGGGACACAAGATTAAATGTACCCTTTGTCCTCCAATACCTATGGCAGCAGGCTCCTGATACGGGTTTACTCTAGGTAATCAATATGTGGAGGTAGTTGTGCACACCTGTTGCTTTGTTTAAACTAATACTCAAGACAATTTAACTCATGTGCGTGCAACCTTGATGGAGGTAGCCTCTCCTCAAATATAATCTCAATATAAACGAGTGAAACTTCACTCAACAACAGATTGAACAGCATAAATCAACTTTTCATACTATAAACAACAATTTATTCATGTCTGATTAACTAACTATACAAAAAATAATTTCTTTGCATCACACTGTGCATTATGCATTGTTTGACATGAAATTTCTTTTTAGGTAACACATCTTAAAGGTACACACTGTAAGGCCCTTGACCAATTTGGTTACACATTAATAGCACACTCAGGTTACACCACAGATTCACGAGGAATGGGTATATTGCTCAGAAAGTCAGTTCTCTTTACCGTACATGGAATGACCCACAAGGTAGATATGTGGCAGTTACTGGTATGTGGGAGGGTGGGACGATTAATCTCTGCTCCCTCTATATCCCACTGCGCCTTCACACTGGGACCCTGCCCGAAAAAGGCACTCTTCTCCTGGCCCTACCTGTTGGAACTTTATTTCTGGGAGGAGATGTGAATGATGTTATGGAAACTGAGTTTGATAGGTTCAGTGGAGTGGTGCCAGGTGGAGGCAGAGGCCCGCTACTATCCTATGTAGAAGCGATGGGGCTAATAGACCTAGGGAAACAACATAACCGCACGTCTTGTCATTACACATACTTTTCCTCTGAGCTCACAAGCTTTTCCCGACTTGATTATTTTTTCACACATGCCCTGACTGCTAGATTATTTCAAAACGCGAAAATTTATGCGAGAGGCATTCCGGACCACTGTTCTGTTGGGGTTCTACTGAAAGGTCCTTCTAAAAACGTCCCAGTTGTCCCCGAAATTGGTACCTGGTACCTCCAAGACAGGGGAATGAAGGATAAAATTAGAAATAGGACCACTTTATACTTTCAAGAAAACCAGGGTTCAGTGGACTCCACCTGTGTCTTCTGGGAAGCATACAAAAACATACTGCAGAACCATTCATAGAGGGGAAAAGAAAGATCAATAGCTTGAGTATGAAACCATTGAGAAGGAAGTGTTGGCGCTTGAAGAAAGAGCGGTGGCAGATAGGACAGAGAGCTTGGGTCATCAGTTGAGGATCAAATAAGATGCCCTTCATGCCCTTGCAGAGAATAGAGCTAGAACCTGTGTCTTGGCAATGCAACATCACCTTTACGATATAGGTGATTAGGCCGGCAAACTGTTGGCTTGGTTAACCAAAGGGATTGAGAAAGAGCATGGATACTTTAAGTACTCAATGGTGCAGGTGTGATGCAGAGCACCAATGCTGCCATAGTGGAGAAATTTGCTGCCTACTACGAAGCTATATACTCCTCAGTGGTACTTGAGGCTGAAACGGACCGTACCACCTTTCTGCAAAACATCGAACTGTGGACACTTTTGCAGGAACAAAGAAATGTGTTGGACGCAGATCTGACAGAGGATGAGGTGGCAGCCGCCCTTCTGGACTTGCAATCTAGGAAGGTGGTGGGCTCCAATGACCTACCTCTGGAGCTGTATAAGATCTGTGCGGCTGTGGTGGCTAAACCTTTGTTAGATATGTTTCAGAAGGCGCGCAAGGAGGGCTGCCTGCCTGCCAAGAGATCAACGTCTTGCCACAACCATTGTTCTTCATAAGGCGGGCAAACCGACAACGCACTGCTGCTCCTATAGACCAATATTGCACCTCAATGTGGAGGTGAAGGTGCTTGCTAAGGCACTGGATACTAGACTGCGAGGAGTAATCACCACAATGATAGAACTGGATCAATCAGGATTTATGCCCTATCGTATTACTCATCTTAACCTCAGGCACCTCTATAGGGTGTTGCACTTGACAGAGCCACCCTACTCATAGCGGGCCGCTTTGTTGGCCCTGGACACTGGATGGCTTTTTATAGCATACTTTGGAATTATATCTTTGCAGTGTTGACAAGGATGAGCATCAGCCCAAACTTTTGCAAGTGGGTCAGGCTTCTGCACCAGGCCCCCCGACTAGAGTCCGGGTCAATGGAGTAGAATCCCAGGAGTTTAGACTGCATAGGGGTACGCAAAAAGGTTGCCTCCTGTCACCACTGATTTTTATGTTGTTCCTTGAGCCATTGGCAGCGTGGGTATGCCAGGACCCACTGATTAAACAGTTGCAACGGTTTGAGGGTGGGAAGAACGTATATCTCTTTATGCAGATGACATTCTCTTATATGTGACACAACCATAGCTATCTATAAGTAGATTACTATAATTATTTGATGAATTCGGTGGCCATTCGGGTTATCAGATAAATTGGTCCAAATCAGTGGTTTTCCCACTGGGTGGGGGTCAGAACATCCTTCAGACTGTGCAGTGCCAGTGGTACAGAATGGGTTTTAGTTTTTAGGCATCAATGTTACCCAGGATTCACAGGAATTTCTCCGCCTCAATGTGCTTCCTCAACTCGATAGGCTACGAGGTGACGTTGTCCATTGGCGGAGCTTGCCTCTCTCATTGGTGGGAAGTGCTTCACTTTATAAGATGATGACCCTGCCATGATTAATGTACATATGGCAGACCACTTCATTCAAATATTCTAATGGCCACGTTTCGGAAAATAGACCAGGAAGTCCGTACACTACTCTGGAATGGCTCTATCCCCAGGATTGCATTGCGTAAACTGCAGAGGGGAGAATATGAGGGAGGTTTGGGTGTCTCTGATATCCGGCTGTATTATTGGCTGATGCAATTAATCGTGATTAATGATTGGGTCTTCTCAGATCAGCATGGACTTGCCTACCACGCAGATAGATATGTGATGGGCCAAGGGAAGTACGAAACTATCCTTTAGCAGTGACAAAGAGAGCGGAGCCTGCCACCACATACGCAGGCAGCTGTCAGGGCCTGGAGGGATTCAACACAATTTTTGGAGTGGCGCGGTAAACATATGGACCAGACCCCATTGTGGCACAGAGACCTGCTGAAAGAGGCGGGAGGCTTTAAAGGCTTCTCAAGGTGGGAACTAATTGGGATAGAACATCTAGGCAATGTATGGAGGGAACAGGCTTTAATATCCTTTATGGACCTATGTCAGGAATACGACATGTCCGAAACTGAGCGTTATAGACACATGCAATTGAGTAATGCTATGAGATGCCACTTGCAGGAGGGGGATGGGTTAACAGAATCTTCTCTTCTAGAAAACCAGCTCTTAGCAGATCCCATGCCAAGCATAGATATCCTGTTGGTCTATAGGAAGCTACTTAATAACTCCCCAGACTTATTAATACATTTAAGAGATAAATGGTAGGGTGACCTGACAAGGAAGGGACTGTAGCAATACAAAGCCCCAGAG
Source organism: Calotriton arnoldi (assembly GCA_963921515.1). NCBI lineage: Eukaryota > Metazoa > Chordata > Amphibia > Caudata > Salamandridae > Calotriton > Calotriton arnoldi. The sequence goes on along the minus strand of CAWUFW010007911.1, from coordinate 849,739 downwards.
AAATTGCTATCAGGAACAGATTTCCTCTGGTCCAATGGCAGATCTTGCACAGATCTTATTATTCCAGGACAGTCCTTTTTAGGCCCGGGGAGGCAGTGGCCCCGCAATTTTTGAGAGGCTGTGGCCAGGAAGGTAACTTTTTCCATATCTCATGGGGCTGTCCTCAGATCCAAGACTATTGGAAGCAGATAACAGAGGTGTTGACTCGAGTAACGTCTAGCACAGTTTCGTTGAATTCAAAAGACCGACTGCTGAATACATCGGGAGAAGAACCTAGGCCAAAATATCAGAACATCTAAGTGACACTGGCAGCCGAAGTGGCAAAGTGAAATATAGCCTGGCATAGGGCAAGATAGAACTCCTGACCATAGAAGATTGAATGTCTGATATGGACTGATGTCAGAGAGCAGAGCAGGTGGTGTACCAAGAGAGGGGATGCCCCAAAAAATGGGAAAAAGTATGGGGGGTTTGGAGGGATTTCCAGGGATTCTAAGGACCAGACAGGGAATGGGTAAAAAGGGATAAGTATTACGCATGTGAGTTTTGAGCTTAAGTCGATTGTGTCGGGGTGAATGAAGAGCTGTCCAAATACTGAGAAATGTTATACTTACTGATGCCTTCTAATTGTTGATCTGCTCTGTATTGAGTAAAATATGTATCTATCACTCGTATATGCTGTATAATGCAAAAGTTAATAATAAGATTTATAAAAAAAGACTGTCAGTTGTCACCGCTCAATCACCACGCATGAAGGAGGAGTGTGCGCAGGTTCAGATGTAGAACCCTGCCCCGTTACTGCGTCAGGAGATCTTCCCAAGGGGCAGCATGAGCGGAGGACCGATAATCATACTCAGGAATTCAGGACAACATACTCTCTGTGCCCAATCCAGAGCCACAAGAATGACTTGTGCCTGGTTGTTCCCGATTTTCTTGAAAACTCTGGGCAGAAGTGATATTGGCAGAAAGGTGTACAGAAGGTCTGAATTCTACTTGAGATAAAATGCAGCTCCAAGCGAGGGCTGCCTTGGAAACCCAGTGCACAGAAATGCTGACACTGTGCAGTCTCAGTGGTGGCAAGTAGATGAAACTGAGGTTCTCCTCAGTTACTGAAGAGACCTTGCAACACCTCCAGATGGAGATGCTGTTCCTGGTCCACAAGGCATCAGTGGCTGAGTTTGTCTACTCTGGCATTCAGAGAGCCAACCAGATGTTGCACAACCAGGAATAAGTTCTGCCATTCCAGCCATGACCAGAGATGCAGGGCTTCTTGAAACAGAGTCCACGACCCCACTTCACTCTGTTTGTTGCATTACCACAAGGTGAAGGTTGAATACTCATGACCAGAGCCGATCCATATACAGGAATCGATTCAAAATGGTCTGACTGGCGTAGAGGGCGAATTCTCTGATGGGAATCCACTTGGGACACCAGCCCATATAAGAAGTGCATGGCCTCATAAAATTCTTTTAGCTGGGCAGGATCGCTACGGTTCTGGGAAATTCTGGGAGGCATGGAGCAGACCTGAACTAAGGCTCTGCAGCTAACGTGTGGTAGGGGGCCTAGATCTGTGGCAACGTTCCCGTATCTCGTCTGAACATTTAGACCTGCACAGTGAATTTGAAGACTGCTTTGACTTCTTGGATTGTTTGTGGGCCTTAACCAATGATCACTCGGAAGGCGAGCTTGAGGGCCCACTCCCAGATGGCCTTGGGGATTATTGCTCGACAGTCGGGGAAGGCCTTGGATTCGTTGCCTGGATCAAGGCACCAGAGGCAAATCAGGTAGGAGTGTGCCAGACATCTACCTGTGAAAGGATCCACAGGGTTTAAAACCCACCGTTTTTAGGGGACATCCCTACAGCACACCAAGGCTAAGCTAAAAACAATTTAGAAAAACATTGAAATATAGACCAAAAATGGGCTGAGGTAGCTCTCTCTGTATCCGTACTGATGGTGCGGAAAGAAAAGAACTGATGTCAGCGCGCTGGGGTGGTCCCTATACAGGCACTGTACATGTCACTTCTGGCGCAGATGCCGCCGACTAAGAGCCAATTATAGTCACAAACACAGAGCCGATCAGTGCCACCTACCAGCGTGCAGAGGTACCGATCAAGATTTTCCAGATCCAGTCTGAAACATGGGGAATATTCTAAGGTAAGGAATCTGCATCTAGAAGTCTCTATCAGATAGGAGCCTTTAACGATTTTGAATTGAGTGGTTCGGTCACTCCTAACATGTTTGTACCTATCCTTTCACTGCTTTCTGGTATATGCAATTGATCCAAGTCTGTTTACAGTTTTAAGGCTTCTCACAATGAATATTTCCTTGTAAGCTCCAAATCACCATGCTTGCATGGTAAGGAGGATTTAGACCTGGACTCCCACTTGAAATCACGCAGAGGTTTACTCCTCAGTGCATTCATCTACATAGTCAACATACTTATTACTAGAATCAATACACACGTAGAAACGGTGGAAAACACTAGCATTTTAGCTTTAAATACTGCAAAGAATATTTCTGAATAATACCACCATTTATATGTAAAAGCCTTCAATAACCAGCTCTGGTGAGTGGGTGGACTTTGCATGTTTTCTACAACATTGAGATGAAGCTCTGTCCTTGTCCGTTAAGGGAACAGTCGTGCTAATTGCAATGTTTGTGGAATATTTAAAGAACACATTTGTGAGCCTTGCATGGATTTTGATCTTACTTCTTGGTTATCTTATTTCAGACTCTAGGGAGTGCTTCAAGTGCCCAGACAGCCATTGGTCCAATGAGAGACAAGACCAGTGTGTCCCCAAAACTCTGGAGTTCCTTCATCTTGATGAAGCCTTGGGGATCACACTAAGCAGCGTTGCTATCATTGGTTTCTTGATCACCCTCTTCGTCCTCTCCATTTTCATCAGATACCGGAACACCCCGATTGTGAAGGCCAACAACCGATCCCTAAGTTACAGCCTCCTCTTGGCCCTTATGCTCTCCTTCTTGTCCTCTGCTGGGTTCCTCTGCCAGCCTGACACCCTGACTTGTATGGTCCGTCAGGTAGCCTTCGGTACTGTATTCACCGTCTGTGTTTCATGCATCCTAGCCAAGACACTCACTGTGGTCATTGTGTTCAATGCTGCAAAGCCGGGCAGGGAGATGAGAGTACTGGTGGGACCTAGGCTGCCAAACTCCATAGCGATAACATGCCCCTCAGTCCAACTCCTCCTCTGCAGCATTTGGTTGGGTAAAGCTCCTCCGTATCAACAGATCAACATGAAATTTAACAATGAGAAAATGCTGCTTGAATGCAACGAAGGTTCACCTACTGCCTTTTGGCTCATGTTGGGATATCTTGGGATCCTGGCTTGCGTCAGTTTTGTCATGGCCTTCCTGGCAAGGAAACTTCCAGATAGCTTCAATGAGACCAAGTACATCACCTTCAGCATGCTGCTCTTTGTGGCTGTTTGGCTGTCTTTTATCCCAGCATATTTAAGCACTCAAGGGAAGTACATGGTGGCGGTGGAGGTCTTTGCCATCCTCACCTCTAGTCTGGGCTTGCTATCTTGCATATTCTTCCCGAAGTGCTTTGTGGTTTTGCTTCGGCCGCATATGAACTCCAAAGGATTCCTTATGGGGAGGAGGCCTGCAGCTGCTGCCATGAACAAAAACAATGCTGGCAATGAAAAAGCAAGATTACGACGCAGCTGAACAGACAATTATGGACAATATGAAACCATTTCTTGACTGGAAAAAGCAAACTGCTATGGTTTATCGCCATTCCTTGCTATGCGCCAGATGGCAAAAGCAAACTTACAGTTTAGGTTGCTTAACACCCCCATCCTCAATGGGAAATTACAGCTTAGCATCAAATCACAGGTCTTTACCAGGTTAATATCACCAGGCTACCCGAAGCAATGACTAAAGGTCACCTCTAAGTGCTGTCTGGTCAAAGTTATCTTACAGCAACAGTCATGAGAAGGACTGACATCTTCTGCTCGCTTCTCTGTGAACTCACAATCATTGCTCCTATCATCTGTATGTAACCACATCACAATCAGCACCATCTTTCAACCTGGATAACCAATCGCCTCATTATCACCACCAATTGGTGGGACAAGAAACATTAGTGAGTTATTTCAGATGGCAATGGGAGAATGTAATCCACTGCACCAACACATTTTCATCTGTCGACATCACATTGTCTGAACAGTTAATGAAGACAAGAGTTTGGGAACTAAAGTGTTATCTATTATGAGTGACAGACATATATCTAATGAGCAATTGAATATAATTTTATTCAAGGCACAAAGATCAGAAAACCCCAAGTCAGCAAATTCCATATGGATAGTGAGAAAGATCTAGGGGCCAGATGTACGACCCTAGTAAATAGCGACTCGCAATTTGCGCTCGATTGCGAGTCGCAAATTGCGAGTCGCAATTTGTTATGTACAACAGTGTCAGAGACACTGATTGCGATTCCCAATGGGAGTCGCAAAATGCGAGGCTCATTAATATTAATGAGGCACTCGCATTTTGCGACCCCATTGGGAATGGCAGGCCCTCCCAGGGATGGTGGCCTGCTGGGCTCAGCAGACCACCATGTCTGGGACTGCTTTTAAATAAAGCAGCTTTTCTTTTTTTAAATGCATCCCGTTTTCCTTAAAGGAAAACGGGATGCATTTAAAAAAATAAAAATGAAAAGTTTTCGTTTCATTTTTCAAGGGCACTGCCTGCCCTTAAAAAATATTTTCGCATGCATTTGCAAAGGGGAAGTGGTCCCCTGGGGACCCCTTCCCATTTGCGAATGCATTACCACCTACTTGAAGTAGGTGGTAATTGCGAGTGTTTTGTGACCGCAATTACGGTCGCAAAACATTAGTACATGGGTTAGAGAGTCGCTATTTGGAAGGGAACGGCCCTTCCAAATAGCGAGTCTAAAAACACTTTTTTGCGAGTCGTAATTCATTTGCAACTCGCAAAATTGTGTTAGTACATGGCCATACCAATTTTAGCACGCGCAAACGGGTCGCTAACCCGTTTGCGCATGCTAAAATTGGTCGTACATCTGGCCCTAGATGATCAAGTCACTCCATTTTATCTTGAAAACTAGTTTGGTAAGAGCATGCTGGGTAATTAGTCAGCGGCAGCTGTGACCACTAGCCGTGGGCCAGCAGTGGTCCATACATACCTAAACCTGCACGTACATAAACTATATTAATTTCCATTATGTCATCAAAGTAAGCAGATGGAGAGTTGTAATAGTAAATTTAAACTTCCCTATGTATGCTTGCCTTGATGATACAGCGCAAAACGATTATTCTGCCCGAAAAAAATGGCTTGAACCACTCTTATTAAATCATGGTATCAGAACCTTAAAGCACTCTTTGCATTTTTTGTAGAACCTCAGGTAAGGCAATATTAGTTTTTAGCATCTCAAGTGGCCCACGGCAGATAAGAACTAGGCTACTAGGAACATTCATGAGGGTGAAAAGTATTGTTAGTTGCCCTTTAAGTTATTTTTGACTTGAACTTGCCCTTCTCATCCAGGTCTTTAAATATGTTAGGCTCCAGTGGCACGTGGGTGTGCTTCAAGGTGCATCGTAAAACAAAGTAAAAAAGCTGAAATTAAAAGTGATTTATTTACATGCAAGCTGATGTATGGGAGAATGGCAGAGAAGAACAAGTTACTTACCTTCAATAATGCTCTTTCGTGGGGATACTCTAGCTAACCACAAATTCCTCACCTTGTAAATACCCGCAGGTACTAAACTGGAGCCTGAGATTTTTTCTCAGCAATTCCATCGAGCAGTGATAGGTGGCATTGTGCGTCTCCGAGTCCGGTCCTTCCGGCCACGGTTGTAACGTAGGAGCCACATATAACCACCACATCTGCACGTTGATGTCAGTTTCTTTCTGATGTTTCTTCGTGCTGCCGGACACAGAGCCTTTAGTAATTAGATTTTATAGTTTGCAGATCGCGAATTGGAACTTTTATAAGATGGAGGAAAAGAGCCTACTCCACAGAACAGGGTAGAGGAAGGGTTGGTGAGGAATCCATCAGAAAGAGCAGAAGGTAAGTCAGTTATTCTTTTGATGGATTCTTCTAACGCAGATTCCTCACCTTCTGAATAGATACCATAGCAGTACCTCCCTAGGTGGTGGGTCTGTGGAATGGCTACAGGGAACCTCTAAACTGATCTACATTACTTTTATTAATGGCCATAAGGCTCATACCAAAAACATATCCCCAGATGATTATCTTGCAAGGTAAATGATTCAAAATCTATATTTTATTACATATAAAAAATATATTTATTTACTTTTTTTCGAATGTATATTCAATTTCTTATTATAAATAAACATTCATATAAATACACAGAGTACCATCACATTTGTCACAGAGAAACAAGCAGTGTTTTAGTACAAATCCATTGTCAAAAATGTAAGCAATTAATATCAATACATAAATGCATCTGTCACCATGACTACAAAGTTTGCTTGTTGAAGCAGTTCAACTGAACAAAATGTGATATAGTAACCAATGCAAAATTAAATACCTTAATTCACAGATAAAAAGCAACCCCACACACATCCATCAAACCTACAGTCTCACCATTCGAACCTGCTCAGCCATACTAACATGCATACAACATAAAACAATCACAGCCATTTGAGGGATCCTATAAGAGTTGACAGAGACACTTCAGGTTTTGAATTTGTTGCACAATTGCGTCCCATCAATTTCTTCTCCTGTCTGTGTCTCAGAGAGGATTCCCATATATCTAATAAGTGGTCTACGCAAGTTTCGGTGGAACCATAAATTAAACCACCTTCATCAGGACCAATTGTAAGTACTATTAATCTCAAAAGACAGTGGATCGGGGTTATCTGAAAAGATCTATTTAGCTCCCATTGAATGGAGATTGCTACTTATAGGTCACAGATCATGTAGACCCTCAGTTGGCGCAGTCCAATAATACATCAGGCTGATTATATCCTGATTTGCATGCTGAAGGGGTCTCCGACTACAGCCGTAGTCCAGTACTGATAGAGCAATGCCAATTTAGCTCGTAGTCCAATTAGGTCGTCCTAGACGTGTAGTTTAGTGTAAGCTGTTCTGTGTATCCACAAACGCGTGGCTTCATCGTTTATCCATAAATTTACTTTTTTGTTTCCCCCATCTCTTGGACCTAGAAGTACTTAGGGGGTACCTTCCTTTTTCTCTTGGGTCTGTGGAATGGCTCAGAATAAGAAGTCCTGCAGGACCGAATGGGCAAAATGTCCCTTCCGTGGTCTCGGCTACCCAAAGAGTAGTGCTTTGTGAACATGTTTACAGACGCCCAGGCAGCAGCCTGGCAGATGTCCAAGACCAGGACTCCATGCACCATAGCGGTGGTAGCAGCCTTGGCCCTGGTGGAAGCAGCCTGCAGGCCTTCTGGACATGGTTTCTTGGCTAATTCGCAGCATATCTTTAAGTAAAACACAATGCATCTTTAGAAAGCCTGTTTTGCACTGTTTTTCTCTTCTTTGGCCCGGAAAACCCCACAAATCATCGATGATCGTTCACCCGGAGGCCCTTCATGGGATAAGTATAGAAGCTTAAAGCTCTCTTTGAATGCAATTGATGGAGTCTTTCTCCCTCCTTGAATTGATGATGTGGGGCAAGGAACGCCAGCAGGGTGATACATTGTCGGAAGTGAAAGGGCATCACAACTTTTAGTCCTTACCAATAATTTGTCTGAAAAAAGGTGGTGTACGACTGCTGGACAGAGAGTGTTTTCAGATCACTCACATGATGAGCCAATGTGATGATGAGAAATGTCTTCAAGGTTATTAACTTTAGATGGCAGCTATGCATTGGCTCAAATGGGATTCTCATTAGAAATTCAAGAACTACATTCAGATCCTACTGAGGGATCACAAAAGATTTTGACGGAAACATGTGGGTCAACCCTTTTAGAAAGATGATCAGGCAATCGTGAAAAGGCTGATAGGGCAGACAAATAACCTTTAGCTGTAGCTAAGGAAGCTTGGTAGGCTAAGGAGAAAAGAAGAAAAAAAGACAACTGGACATTTAAGCGTTGGATATGCTGAGAAGAACACCAAACAATGAACTTCTTCCAGCGTCCCACAGAGATTATTTTGTGGAAGGCCGCCTCCTAAAATTACATCCACTACCTCTGGAGGGAGTACGAAGGCCATAAACTGTCACTGCTGACTCTCCAAGCATGGCGGTGTAAGTTGTGCAGGCTCTGATGCAAGTTCTTGCCCGGCTGCTGCAACAGAAAGTCCTCCTAAAGTGGCAGCGGAATCGGAGGACATATGCTCATGGACAGAAGTTTTAGATACCATACTCTCATGGTTCCTGATCTTCTTCAGATGTTTGGGCAGGATAGGTAGTATTGGTGGGGTGTACAGGGCTCCCAAACTCCATTCTAGCCAAAGTGCATATTTGAGCGAAAACTGCCTTGGGAACCTCAATGTGCAAAATGCACGTTCTCGGGGTGGCAAAAAGACTGAGACAGAGTTCTGTCCATTACAGGAAGATATCCTGCAGCACATCTAAGTATAGCTGCCAATAGTGATTCAAAAGGCAGCGGTAGCTGAGTTTCTCGACCCGGGCATGTAAAGATCCTGCCAGGTGTTGCACGATAAGGGAAATGCCCTAATGACTCACCCACCTCCAGAGGCATACAACCTTCTGGTACAGGACCCACAACCCTACTTTACCCAGCTTATTACAGTATCACATGGCAGTGGTGTTCCCTGTAAGGACCTGCATCCATTCCCGTTAGATGGTTGGGAGGAAGGCTTTTAATGACAAATTGTCTGCAACTCGAACAGAATGATGTGGAGACGGATTACTGCAGGAGTACATAGTCCTCTGATCTCCACCTCTCACAGATGACCTCTCCAACCCAGCAACAATGCATCCGTCATGACTGTTAGCTCCGGGTGGGGTAGGGAGAGGATCCTGTCTCTGATCGAATTACAGCCCAGCAATCCCAATGCAGGTCTTTTGCAGTCTCCTCTTGACATCTGGATGGAATCTGACACGTTTCCCTGGTGCTAAGCCCACTGAGACTTCAGATCCCTCTGCAGAGCCCGCATGTGTCACCTGGTGTGGTCCACTAGCATGATGTCAGGAGGCCAAGATGTCTTGCAGCCACTCTCAGTGAGACCGAAATCAAAGGTTGAAACATTGGGATCATAGCTCAAACTGACTCTTTGAGGCAGAGGGAAGGCACCGCATCCAGGATGGGTCCAATGAACAGGCTCAGAATAATATTGAATCAAGTATGACTCCAAGGAAGAGAAACCTCTGCGATGGAATCAGGTGTTACTTCGGCAGTATCCAGTGACTGCCCCTGAGAGCTCCCTTTAGTAAGCATGCTTAAAAGACATACACTGATTGAGTTCTACAATAGCATAAAAACTTTGATTTCATGCAAAGATGTACCCAGACACCCACCATCCCTTCCTAGGTCCTAGTAATCGAATTATTTATTCGGATGGGAGGCAAACAGAGGAGAGGCCTTGTATCTCTTCCCATCAGTGGAATTACTCAATTTTCGTAAATTCTCAACTCCATGCAACTTTGGGCTTCTGCCATCTAGTAATCTGACAACCACAGACTTTACCACGTGCGCGAGCAGCAGATCGGTTTAAGAGAGGGCCATGGCAGCCAAAAAGGCACTGGGCTTCTTCGTTGCAGCTGAAGGCTTTCTATTATCAACATACTTACTCGGTCTACCCACTATCACATTTGCCTTCAGAATATCCTGTAGAGTCCTGTAGATGGCAAGTGGTGGCGGGTCAAGAAGAGGCTCCCCAAAGCATCCTCACCCTCTCTCCCCACACACGTGCTGCACAATTAAAAATAAAAGAGGCAAGGCTTTTGACCACCAAAGCTCCAGGACGGCCTACAATATAAAGGGGTCTTGATGCTAATGACTAGGGATAACTGCTTTTTCCTTCAGATATATTGGTTGCTAAATCACCTCTCTATTATACACTTTGGGATTGAGTACTCCTAGGCATGTACATTGTGACTACTGTAACATAAGCCTACACAAGACCACAGAGGTAAAAGTACCACAGTACCACACTGCAGGGTCCATTGGTAATAGTGACCAGCATGCATGCAGGATTCAAAAGCTGAGTAGGTCATGGATTAACAGTGAGATTCACATTCGGGGGGTAATGGAAAATCCTCTGTTTTCTGAAGGAAAAGGTCGATCTGATGGCAATTCACTAGCCTCCCTTTTCCATCACTATGATGGGTGGAATTCAGTCAGTGGAACCTGCTCCATGTTTAGCACTTTCATGGGAATTGAAGGATTTTCCATCATCACCCAACTCTAAATCAGGCCTCAAAACTCCAAGACAGTAAAACACAGAACTGTAGAAGGAAATTAAGTAGTGGGATCAGGATTGTGAGAAAATGCCACAACAGTATCAAAAACAGAACAGGGACATAAATACGAGACACAGCAAATTAACTTGAGTGCTTGCAACACTACTCAACATTAGAGATGTACAGTGAATGACTCTAGTAACAAAGTTAGCAAACTAAGAACCTGATAGAGTCTTTAAGTTTAGGTGGAAAAATTTGCAAAAGGTATCATATTTCCCACAGAGAAGAAAAGAGCAAGTTACCTACTTTCTGGTGGATACGCTACTTTACACTAATATAAAACAATAAATGTTGCTTAGCGCAAATATAAGAGTATCTCCTCAAGAAAAGCCAGCCCTTAAGCAATTGTTTGCTGGAATGCGAAAATGGAAATTCCACCAACTCAAACCCTAGATGCTATGGAAAAGCAAGGGCAGATATGATATAGGTGTGGCAAAATACAGAACGTTTACAAGACTTTAATTTTACATTTCACCCCAGTCTAATACAATATACAAACTAACTAAACTATTTACAATAAAAAAGGAGACATGAAAAGGCAGTCATCAGATTAAAGAACTAAGGGCCAGATGTACGACCATGGCATTTTGCGACTACCTCGAGGGGAGAACATGGCGGCCGTTAGTTAAGCGGTCGCTTGCCTCCGGAGGCACCTTCGTCCCGCGCACATGGTTTAAGCTGAGACCCGTTATTTGCATGTAAATTTCTTCGTTTCTGCGACCTGGCTATTAAGAGGTCGGTCTTACCTGGGGCTTTCGAGGGATGTGTTGGGGAGTTCCTGTAGACCTCCCGCGCTGGTCCACCGCCGCACTGGAGCTGAGGAGGAGCCGCAGAGTAGCAGCGCGCGGGCTCCTCCGAGTCGACTCCGGAAGAGGTGGAGGCATCACGGGGAAGCAGTCAACGCCGCCCGTGCTGGAGCAAGTTGTTTGTCGAGAGGACACGGGCAGGCGCTCACTTTTGGAAGGTGGAGAGCCGATCTCGGTTCTCCCGGACAGGCAGCAGCCACGCTGCGAGGTACAGGGGGTTCAGGAGAAGGAGGAGAGCGACGTTATTAACTTGGGTGCCGCTTTGGAGCTCAAATTACCCGCAAGAGTGGACGGTAAGCGGGCATTGCCTTTTTTTCTTTAAGGCTCAGACACGCCAGGAACAGACAGCGGCAGGGCAGCAGGAGGGTCCCCCTAAGGTTAAAACTGTCTTCAGTAACTCAATCCCGGTCGATATTAAAACCTTGAAAGTTAAAAATACCAGAGGAAGGAAGCGGGGGGGAGCAGCGAAAGGGTTGACCAAAGGGAAATTTTCAGATAAAAACATTAAGCTGCCAGCGGAAGTTAACCCCGCTAAGCATGAGTGTTCAGCTCATAGCAAGGGGGGTTCTACTGCTTCTGTAGAACCTGAGAGTAGCTCAACCTTCCAGCTCTGCGAAATTAGGGCTAGAAGCATTAAAACAAGCAGAGTTAAGGGCAAATTCGCAGAGCCAAAACTTAAGATTACACCCTCCTTGAGATCTTATTTTAAAATTCAACCTCAGGTGTTGGACGTGACGGAGCAAGGAGAAACTCTACGAGAGTCTGTTGAGCAGTTAAGGTTGGGGCCCCTCTCTGAGGACATGGAAGAAGCAGAGCTGGTGGCTACTTTCATGCCTGCCACATTAATCGGGCCAGTGGCTGAATCTACAACTCGGGGAGAGGACAAGGGCAGTGGCGACTTGAATGTTGAAAGCTCTGTCGGCGAAAGGGCCGAGGCCGGTAGAAGTGGAGAAGTAGAGGGAACCCCTGTGGCCCGCGACACTCCAGGATCCTCGGTGGCATCTCTGGAAGCACTCTTTTCTATACTATCATCAGATATTAGAAAGGGTTTTTCTGTTTCAGAGGCAAATCAGGGGGAGATTAGGCTTTTTTGTGAGTCTCTTGATAAAAAAATCGATCTCCTAAATTCAAGGACTGTGGCCTTAGAGAATTCAGTCGGAGAGCTCAGGGATGACCTGGGAGTTGCTAAAACAGATATATCACTGCTTAAAAAGGAAGAAGTCATGGTTCGGGACAGACTGGAAATGTTGGAGAACAATTCTCGGCGTAACAACTTACGCCTCTTGAATGTCCCTGAGGGAAAAGAGGGCGAAGATCTTAAGTCATTTATTGTCACCCTCATTAAAGAATCAGTTCAGATTGAGGAAACGGAAGAGGAATTAAATAAAGACATTCAGAGGATTCATAGGGATCCTTTTAGGAAACATCCAAATCGGACTAAGCCGAGGAAGATTTTGATCAACTTTCTATCATTTTCCTTGAAAGAAAAGATCCTGAACTGTGCCTTAAAACACAAATCTTTGAAACCCAGACTTTGCCTTTGAGATTCATTCTGACTTAGCTCGCACCACTCTGGACCGACAATGGGAGTTGGGCAGGAAAATGGAGGACTTCAGGAAATTGGGTGCGGTTGCCCAACTAAAATTCTCTGCACTCCTAAAAATTATGCATAACAATAAAATGTATAATTTAAAAACAGTCCAAGAGGCGGATGAGCTTCTGGAGAATTTAGTCAGAGTCTCTAAATAGTCTATCTGGGACGATTTGTACACACTGTGTTCTCGATGATCAGGTCCACCCTATCTCGGGATTACTGGGTCTTGAAGACATGAGTTTTTTGTTTTTTTTTCTTACCTGTTTTCCTTTCTCGCTTCTCTTTTTCTGTTAAAATTTTACACTCACAGGGTCACAGAAAGATAGGGCATCAGGGTCGAAATCCTTTGATAGTAAGGGACAGGGCAGGGTGCTCCGGTAGGTGAAGCTGGACTATTAGTCCAGGCAATGGGGGTAGGGTTCTCCAGGGAGGGTTTTAAGGGTAGGGTGAGGGTGCACGGGGTGGGGAGCATTGGGGTAAAAATACAAAAAAATAATTCTCATCCACTCCACCGTCTTTCTGGGCATCGTGCTTGGTTTGGTGTAGGCATTCAGGGAGATTTCCGCACATTCCAAGGAATCTCTTGGGTTCCATTGGTTAAACCGCCATGAGTAATTTACAGTGTTTATCTTGGAACGTCAATGGCCTCAGGGTGAAAAGCAGGAGGGCAAAGATTTTACAATATCTTAAGGATTCCACGGCCCAAATAATTATTTTACAGGAGACACATCTCTTGAAGGAGGAAATGAGTGGGATTTTTGGAAAGTTCAGATGGGTGGAACACTGTATTTGTTCCAATCAGACTGCCAACATTAGGGGGGTGGCCATCTTGGTTAAGAAGCAAGCAAATGCCCGCATACAAAAATTGATGATAGACCCAGGGGGCAGGTGGGTAATTGCCAACTTATTGGTTAAGGGTTCCTGCTTAACAGTAGTAGGATATTATGGCCCCAACCGAGATGATCCTTCCAGTTTGAAAACTATCTTTGCAAATATGTTGGAATTTTCTGAACCAATCATTTCGCGGGGGATTTTAATATAGTCCTGAACCCGCAATTAGATAAGTCTCCAAGTAATAGGGCAAATATGTTGTTTACATCTAGAACATACCTTCAGACGATGATGAGGCAGTATGGTTTAAGTGATATTTGGAGGGAAAGGTCAGGCTCACAATTAGGTGTTTCGTTTTATAACCATAAATACAAACATAAATCAAGGATCGACTACATTTTGGTCAGTCATGAGTTAAGGGACAAAACGAAGAATATAGGTTATTTGACTCCTCATCTTTCGGATCATGCGGCGGTCTGGATAGATCTCATCTGGGCAGAGAAAGAGCAATCCAGGGTGTGGACGTTTGATCGTACGCTACTTCTGGATGATGCAGAAGCCAGATACTTAGCCCAGGAGACAGAGGCCTTTTTAAAGATAAATATTGGATCGGCTGAGATCCCAGTAGTGTGGGATGCCTGGAAGGCCTATCTCAGAGGCCTGGTGACAAGTAGGACGTCTTATAAGAACAGGCAATATAGAGATGAGATAGCGCAGACGGAGGATGAAATGAAGACAGTAGTGTTGACCCTGAATAGAGAGACTGACTCATCAACTCGTCCGGAATACCTGGCGAAATTGGTAACCCTGAAAGAGCGGCTGGAAAGTACCATCCAGATGAGGATCTCCAAAAGATGGGAGGCCAGCAAGCTGGCTCATTTTGAATATGGGGAGGGGGCCAGCAAACTCTTGGCTTGGAAAGCCAAGATGGACAGGGCAAGAAATGTCATAAAGCAAATTGACACTGAACACTCTGATACGCCAGTAGTGAATGATGCAGGGATAGGAGATGCCTTTTTTAATTTTTTTCAAGAGCTATATGAGGAAGATAACTTGGTGGAGAGGAATGAGGCTCAGGAGTGGCTAAGTAGGATTAACCTTCCTTCCCTAAACTCCTCGCAACGAGACATCTTGGAGCTTGATATCTCTCAGCACGAGGGCAGGAAAGCCATTGCTGCTTGTAAGGGTGGTAAGGCCGTGGGGCCCGATGGGCTCCCAGCGGAATTATATAGATTTTTGGGAGATGTGATAATCCCAACAATGACAATCTTATTCAATAAGATACTGGTTGAAGGGTTTGGACCTCCCGTCTCGTGGGGAGAAGCAACCGTAACCTTGATCTTAAAAGCAGGGAAGTCACCATTAAACTGTGGGTCATATAGACCTATTTCCCTGTTAAACACAGATTATAAAGTGTTCACAAGGATTTTGGCAGATAGACTGGGTTCAGTGGTGGGAGGTCTGTTGCACTTAAATCAAAAGGGGTTCCTAAGAGGTAGGAATCTTTTTGATCTCACTCATGATTTTATTGGAGCTATCGATCTTGCCTCCACCTTTTCATTACCCCTGGCAGCATTGACGCTACACGCCACTAAGGCCTTTGACAGGGTCAACTGGACTTACCTGTCGACAGTGCTAAAGAAGTTCAACTTCGGGATGAAATTCTGCCGAGTTATCCAGCTCATATATAGCGACCCAACAGCAAGACTTTTAGTCAATGGTAAATTGACTAACTCCTTTAAGATCACTCGAGGAACAAGACAGGGCTGCCCCCTCTCCCCTCTGCTGTTTGATATATATATTGAGCCTTTTGCTCAACGTCTCAGGGAGGAGACGGATATCACACCTTTTAAGTTCGGAGCATGGGAGAGGAAGGTAGCCTTGTATGCAGACGACATCCTGATTCTCACAGCCGACTTGTAGTCGTCTTTTCCCCATGTTATCAGGCTAGCACAAGATTTTGGCCAGGTGTTTGGTTATGAGATAAACGCAGAAAAAACGGACATTATGTCCTGGAATTTGCTGGGGTGCGGATACCAAACCAAGGGTGATATAAGATATTTGGGGGTTATGATTGTCCATAACATTGATAAAATCTCGGGGACTAACCTAGCAAATGTCTCTAGGGAGTGTGTGAAACTCATGAAAGCATGGGTTCATCTCCCTTTGACCATTTTCGGCAGAATTAATCTAATAAAAATGGTAATTCTGCCAAAAATCACTTTTCTTTTCAATTCTATTCCTCTTCATTTTGAGAAACAGGTTATTGATAAGTTGCAGCAATCAATTAATTCCTTTGTATGGGCCCATAAGGCCACGGGAATCTCTTGGAAGAAGCTAAGGCGTAGGAGGGAGAAAGGGGGTCTTGCACTCCCGGATCTGCAGTACTATGCCTGGGCATTCCAGCTATCTCACGCAAGAATGCTGCTAAAATCTCCAGATCTGTCTGAGAGGGGGGTCATGTTTTCAGTTATGATTGAGGGAGTGGGGTTGTCACATGAGGGGTTTCTTTTTAAATATGGAGACCAGAAGTTTTTTAAGAAGATCAGGCTGAAAGTTTTACTGGGCATGGCTCGTATATGTGCCAGAATTAAGCAATGCACTGGTTTAAACTACTTCTCAAGCTTGGCTCCCTTGTGGGATTCTCCTGGGGCACCAGACTGATTGAAGGATAAATTGGCAGCCCCACTAAGAACAGCTGTGATTTGGTTGCTGAGGGTTCCCTCTTGTCCTGGGCGTCTCTGGATGTTAAGCTTGAGAAGGGGATGTCTAGGTTTAAATATCTCCAATTGCATAGCTGGTCTCAGAATCTAAAAAAACCTATAGGCAGAGGGAACATATTAGAGGAACAACTAGTTCTGAGGCCAGCGGGGAGAAAAGAGGTGTCCTTTTATTACTGGGCTATAGAGGAGGTCATTGATGGGGATTTTAAGCTAGCTGAGGAACTGTGGGGGACCTCTATGCCAGATGTAGACTGGGATGATCTGTGGCGGACCTCTTTTGACATCTTGTTTTCAGTAGTTAAACCAGCTTGGCTTAGGAGAAACCACTATTTCTCTGCACACAGGGCCTATTTATCTCCCGCCAGGCTCTCAAAAATAACAACGGGTCCAGCTGTCAGTTGCAAGAAGTGCGGTCTAGTGAGCGCCTCAGATATACATATGTTTAAAGATTGTCCAGCCATCTTGGAATTTTGGGAAAGAATAGGGGTAACCCTAGCAGACATCATGGGAATCCCCGTTCACATTTCTCTCGCCCTCATTATTTTTGGCATAACCAGTGGAATGGCAGGGCCGGCCAGGGTTTTTTTATTTTATACAATCCTGCTGGCCAGGCGAGAAATATGTAGGAAGTGGGTAGAGGTTACGCCCCTGTGGTGTCCTCAGCATTCATGGCAGGCTTTCATGTCATCCACTGTCACCAAGTTCTAGAATGTGGTGAAGGTTGCCTAGTACTGTTTAAACTGTTGGCGACAGTTATCCTTGTCTTTCTGCTGGATGGGGTCTCAGTGACTTGTACTACATAATAAAGGCTCTCTCTCCTAAACTTACTGCCTCTGGATATCTTCTTTGGAGAGACCGACCTCTACATTTTGGCGACGATTTACCTACGCGTCTCCTGAGACCCCAACAGCCAACATTTGCTTAACAAAAAGAATCCGCTACAAGATCGTATTCAAACGATTTGCTTACCTGCCTGCAACCTCTCTTCACCTCGCTGAGCAGTGGTGGTTCCTGTGCGATCCCGCCTTCCGCTAGACCCTCAAGGCTTAATAAGAAGGTTTGGACGATTCACTGAAGGTTTGGACGATGCTCTGAGTTCCCCACATCGAGGGAGGTTCGTCGGGTGGCTTGTCTTCACCGCTGGTTCCATGGGTCCTCTGCCTCAAGGTATGTCCGCAGCGCTAATTTACTTAACGCATTAAGACATTTCACTCTCCTCGCCGCGTCTTGCCTGACTTCGACGTCACTGCCTGACCCCTTGGGCCTACCTCTGCAGGTTGCAGCCCCAACGTCATCACGCACACAGCGCTGTGAACGCCAAGCTGGTTGGAAGTCATTGTGACGTCAGGGGAGCAAGACGGCATACGTGCTCTACAGCGTCTCTACCAGTGGTTGCTTGGCAACGACTCGATTCTGTCGTGCGCTGTTTTTACTTAACGCTGACATGCACAGCTTTTCGCTTACATTCATAGCGTGTCAGTACTTACATGTCGGATGTCTCACAACGCTGACACGCACAGCTAAAAACCTACACTCTTAGTGTGTCAGCACAGCTTTGGTGCTCACGCTGTCAGGATTCTCCATCTGATGGTGTGGACTCTATTTGCGCACAACGCTGACACGCACAGCTTCCACCTGCATTTTAGCGTGTTCAGTTTTTACCTACAATCCCAGCGTGTCAGGGTAACGCTACTATGCTTAAATCTGCACTCACCTTACTCAACACTGTTTGCCACATCTCCGACATCCCTGTCACACAGCTCTGGTAGGCAAGCCATTTATTTCTTTGAGCTTACAGATACAACCAGGTTGCACCTCTATTTTGTCTACACCAACACAGATTTTAGTGGTGTAACAGTGTGTCCGCAATTTTCATCTTCTCTTCCACAACGCTGACACACACAGCTTTCTATTGTTCTTAGCGTTGTGCCTCCTTTACCCCTGTGCGTAATAATTATCTGGCATCATGCAAAATGTGGCTGCTCCTCCTTTTTTTCTCTCCTCTCCTGGCCCACCTCCCATTCCTTGGAAAAAGTGGAAAAAGGTTTTTTCTCACTATGCTCGAGTATGTGGCACCTCATTAAGCGCAGAAAGGAAAACTTCTCTTCTCATGCACTGTCTAGGTGCTGAGGGCCAAGAAGTATTCGAACACCTTCCTGACCTTCCCGACAGTGAATCTTCTTCACTCAATGAATTTGAAATTTGTTTACAAAAATTAGATTTGCATTACCTGCCTAAGATTAGTACTGTGCTCGAGCGCTACCATTTTGGTAGAAGAATGCAGAGACCGGTGGAATCTGTGGAGGAGTATGTTTCTATCCTACGCAAGTTAGCATCCACGTGCAACTTTGGTCAAACTTTAGACGAACGTCTTAGAGACCAGTTTATGTTGGGTTGTGTCCTAGAAAAGACTAGAGACGCTCTATGGCAAAAGGACAATCCCTCTCTCCAAGAGGTAATTACCACCGCTAAGACCCATGAACATTCCAAAGCTTGCGTTGAGGTTATAAGAAAGGAGAACCCCACTGAAGAAAAAAACCAACCTGAAGTTAAGGCTGTTGTTGACCGATGGACAAAGTCGAAAGCTGTTTCACTCCGCAAACCCATCATTCAAAAGGGGTTTCAAGGGAAATGTTATAGGTGTGGTGACTCAGGTCACATGGCTGATTTTAGAGGTTGTCCGGGGTGGAAGGTGATTTGTAAAAATGTGGAAAAAAGGGGCATGTTTCGAAATGTTGTAGATCAGACCTTAACCAAAAATCTGTGAAAGAGATTGACCTCTATGATGATGAGGAAGAGGAGGTTATAATTTGTCAGATTTTGGATGATAGATCAGACGGTCCCTATGAAGAAGTTCTAATCAATGGATCTTCAGTCAAAATGTAATTTGACTCTGGGGCAAAGATTACTTTAATCCCAAAGGTGTTTTATGACAATAATTTACGAAGTCAAGTGTCCCTTTTGAAACCTGATGTCAAACCGAAGGGTTATGGAGGGGTTCCCATTGAATTGAGTGGCTATTTTTGTGGCTCGATCAATTTTAAGGGAAGAATCGTATCGGGGAAGATATATGTTTCTGTAAGGGGGGACTCACTTATTAGTTGGTTTCACCAAAAGGAGTTGCATGTGTTTCTCGACCCTAACGAAGACCCCAGGTTCGTCTGAAAGAACTACCACTCATCAGGGTGGTTAATGAACCTGTTCATGACCTCTTAAAAGATTTTAGTGGTGTCTTTGATAAAGAGCTTGGGTGTTTAAAAACTACTTACATTGTATAAAGTTGAAGCACGATTCTATTCCCAAAGTTGCAAAAGTCAGGAATGTACCTCTATTAGTAAGGAATAGTATGAAGTCAGAGTTAGAGAAACTCAAAGAAAGAGGGATCATCCAAGAAGTCGAAGCCACAGAATGGGTTTCTCCGGTTGTGATGGCACATAAGGCCAATGGAGAGGCCCGGCTCTGTGTTGACTTAAGAGAGCTAAACAGAGCCGTGATTGTGGACCACTACCCACTACCAAATATTGCTGAGATGTTGTGTTCTCTGGATGGTGCGAAGCATTTCTCCTCCTTAGACTTGACCTCGGCTTACCACCAGGTCAAGCTGCATCCATCCTCCCAAGATCTGACTGCATTTGTGACACCCTTCGGTACCTTTAGGTTCCTGAGGATGCCCTTCGGTTTGATTTCTGCTGCATCTGTCTTCCAGAGAGTGATGGAGGGTATCCTTGGGGGTCTAAAGGGTGTGAAAGTCTATCAAGACGATGTGCTGATTTTCGCTTCCAATGAGCAAGAACATGACACAAGAGTTAGGCAGGTATTACGAAAACTTCAAGATGCTGGTCTAACCCTTCGAGCTGATAAATGTAAATTTAATGTCAAGGAGATTGAGTACCTTGGGCATTTCATTTCAGCAGAAGGTATCAAGCCGAAGGCAGGGCTGGTAAACTCTATACTTAATTTGCGCTCGCCTTCGACTAAAGAAAAACTCATTAAATTCCTGGGTATGGCTGAGTTTTACCATAAATTCGTCCCAAATTTTGCTGGTAGAACCTTGGGACTAAGATCTTTGTTAAAAAAGGGGTGCGAGTTTGAGTGGTCCGACGTTTGTGAAAAGGAATTCACAGATATTAAACATATGCTCAACAATGCACCCTCTCTGAAGAGCTATGACCCTTCCAAGCCTTCATATCTCATGACAGATGCCAGCTCCACTGGTGTAGGGGCGGTTTTGTTACAGAAAATTTATGGAGTTGAGAAAACGATCTTGTTTATCTCCAGGCCTCTAAGAGGCGCCGAATGTAATTACTCTGTCATAGAGAAGGAAGCGCTGGGGGTGTTCTGGGCGGTACGCAAACTGCAAAAAATGTTGTGGGGTAAGAAATTTATAATTTTGTATGACCACAAACCTCTCAAGGAAGTCTTTTCAAAAAAGGGGATCGATTTTGTCAGTCACAGGATACACAAGTGGGTGGTAGCCCTTCAAGAATTTGAGTTTGATCTAACATATCTCCCTGGTGCCAACAATGTATTGGCAGACTGCCTCTCTAGGCTGGGCACCGAGAACGATGAAACGTCTGCTGATGCTGAGTGGTTTGGTGGTGAAGAATTTGAAGAGGAAGTCAATGTGTGCCTAATAAGTGAAGGTATCATTAGGGAAGATGAGTGGAAGGATGAACTTGTGGGAGATAAGACTTTACAAAATGTCATTGCCATGGTCAAAGGAGCGTGGTGTGAGAAGAAAGACTGTGAAGATTCTCTCAAGGGTTTCTGGAATGTCAAAGATGACTTGTCGGTAGTTGATGGGTTACTGTTGCGTGGCAGTAAGCTAGTTCCACCTCTAACCTTGAGGGAAAAATAATCAAGAGTGCTCATGCCTCTCACATGGGCATTGCTAAAACTAAAGAGAGGGTTAGGGAGTGTACTGGTGGCCCGGTATGGATGTCTATGTTGAAAGACTTGTTCGTGAATGTGTGGAATGTGTGAATTGTGACAAGTCATTGAAGTGCAGGACCCAACCCATGGTAATTAGGGATCAAGCCACTTCTCCGTGGTCGGATATTTGTATAGATATCTTGGGACCAGTGAGATTAAACTCACAAGATCGTTATGTAATAGTCTGTCTGGACATGTTTTCACGATGGCCAGAGATCAAGATTGTCAATTCCGTTGAATCTTCTGTGGTGGTGAACTTTTTAGATTAAGTTTTTGAGCGGGAGGGCTTCCCTCTAACTATCTTGTCAGATAACGGTGTCCAATTTACGTCTCACTTAATGGAGGAATTTCTAGCCTCAAGAGGAATCTTTCACAAGAAATCCTCCTTATATCATCCACAAAGTAATGGGGTTGCAGAAAGGTTTGTAAAGGTCCTTAAAGAAACGTTACAACAAGCAAGATCTTGTGGTGACAGCTGGGAATCTGCCTTAAAAAAGAAGGTAAGGGAGTATCGTTTCACCCCTCATTCTTCGACAGGGATTTCTCCCTTTCGTCTCTTTAAAGGGAGAGTAGCCAATATTGAAACTAGTCCACAGTGGATCTCATCCAAGAGGGTGTTGGTTGACGAGAATGTGGACAGCACAGATGGTTGGGAAGAGAGGGAGAGAAAGAAGATGAATGAGAGGAAGTTTCATTATGATGAGAGGAAGGCTGTGAAGAGCACTGTTGTCAAAGTTGGTGACTGGATCAAGGTTAGGCTACCTAGGAAAGGTTCGAGCACATCTAAGTTCAGTCAACCCATACGTGCGATTAAGCTCTTTAAGAATGCCATACAGACAAGTGATCACAGGATTTGGAATTTGAACAGGGTGGCGAAGTGTTCCTCGTCTTCCTATGCCCATCCCACCAGTTGTTCTCCTTCGCTCTTACCAAGACAGGAGGCTCAAGAGTTAGGAGAGTCTGGAAGCGGTAATAGACCGGTACGTTCAAAGCGTGCTCCCCTTCATTTGCGTGACTTTGTTGCTTGAGATATGAAATTGTATTGCATTTTGCTACGTTTCCCTTATACAATGTTATGTTTCCTCCTCCCTGTTCCCTCAACATCTCCTCACCCAGTAGCATGCTCCTTCCATGTTATTGTTCTGTTTGCATATGGAGGGGGAGGTGATGTGGTGTCCTCAGCATTCATGGCAGGCTTTCATGTCATCCACTGTCACCAAGTTCTAGAATGTGGTGAAGGTTGCCTAGTACTGTTTAAACTGTTGGTGACAGTTATCCTTGTCTTTCTGCTGGATGGGGTCTCAGTGACTTGTACTACATAATAAAGGCTCTCTCTCCTAAACTTACTGCCTCTGGATATCTTCTTTGGAGATACCGACCTCTACAGGTTACGCCCCCCACTCACGCAGACTGGCTGTCTTCCCTATACAAAACCTCTAAGATCGACATTTGTAGACTACAGAACAGCAGAAAGAAGGCTATTTGGGACTGTCTGGTCAACTGGTCTCCCCACGAACATAATATTATCCCATGATTATACCTCTCGGGAAGCTCTCGGATCACACTGGTTTCACCAGAAGAGAGTATGACCACCCTCTCTGTTCAAATGAGAGGTCAGCAACTCTTAGTGGGTTCGTTAGTTACTGGTAGGCGGGCGGTTCCTCCATCTCCATCTCGAATGCCTACATCTCTGGATATAGAGTAACGGTAACAACATCCTACTTTGTTTAGTTGACTGGGGTCGGAGGTGGATGAGGATTAAAAAAAAAAAAAAAGATTTTTATTTTAAATTTCACTCCAGTCTAATACGATATACAAACTAACTAAACTATTTACAATAAAAAGGAGACATGAAAAGGCAGTCATCAGATTAAAGAACTAAGGGCCAGATGTACGACCATGGCATTTTGCGACTCGCAAATTGTACTCAATTGCGAGTCGCAATTTGCGAGTCGCATAATGCCATGTACAACAGTGTCTGAGACACTGTTTGCAATTCCCAATTGCATGCCTCATCAATATTCATGAGGCACTCGCAATTTGCGACCCCATTGGGAATGGTTGGCCCTCCCAGGTATGGTGGCCTGCTGGGCTCAGCAGACCTCCATGTCTGGGACTGCTTTAAATAAAGCAGTTTTTTTCTTTTTAAATGCAGCCCGTTTTCCTTAAAGGAAAACGGGATGCATTTAAAAAAGAAAAATTAAACATTTTCGTTTAATTTTTTAAGGGCAGGTAGTGGTCCCTTGGACCACTGCCTGCCCCTAAAAAATATTTTCCCCTGCATTCACAAAGGGGAAGGGGTCCCCTGCGGACCCCTTCCCTTTTGCGAGTGCTTTCCCACCCTCTTGAAGAGGGTGGTAAATTGCAAGTGTTTTGCAACCGCAATTGCGGTCGCAAAACATTTTTACATAGGGTAGCGAGTCGCTAATAGGAAGTGACGCTCTTGGAATGCCCCTTCCTAATAGCGAGCCTGCAAATCCTATTTAGCAAGACGCAAATAAATTGCGACTCACTAAATAGGGTTTGTACATGCCCCAATAGTATTTTGCATGCGCAAACGGATCACAAACCCGTCTGCGCATGCAAAATAGGGTCGTACATCTGGCCCTCACTGAGATGGGGCAGAAAAAAAAGTTAATAACCGGCCTGACAGAAAACAAGACAGTAGTCATGTCTAGTACCAACGAGACTAGGGTGTCCTCACTAGAAGGAAGAACATAAACACAGAACAAGATTTACAGGAAAGCAACACAGATGTTGGGATGCACAAAAGGTAAAACAGCAACACAGTTCACAAAAAAAGGTTTATGATCAGTTTCAAGTCATGGCAAATGAAGAGCCAATTTGCACAGCTATGGAAATTTTGATTCCACTTCATGCTCAATATCTTGCGGAGAGATGACAAAGACTGGCTAGGAAGGTTGAAGTTCATACCGTTCAGCACGCCACCCTTAAGAATAGATTGTGTCAGATATAATGGAATGTGGAGGGATCTATGGCAAGGTTGCACATATGCTCTTTGACTGTGATCCTCACATAGGTTTTTAGACAATGTCACTTGGGGGACAAGGCACACATTCCTCACTAAGTGTACATTGCTATAATCCAGCCTTGCGGTTATTTAGCATGTACAATGTTCTTCTGAGTCACTACTGGAAGAAAGTTTAGCGTCCTTTTTAGAGATTTACGCAAGGAGAAACAGATGGCCGCAGTAAACTGTACTTGCAGCTGAGATGAAAATTCCATGTTGAACTATACACCCAAATTTCTGGCTACAGATGATGGAGTCGGAGGTGCCCCCAATTCAGTTGGCCATAATCTCTTAATATCCAGTGGTGAGGAGTTCCCAAAGACCACATTTTAGATTTTTCAGAATTCAACTGCAGACAACTACTATGCATCAAACTTGCTACAGCTGAAAAACACCCCAGGAAGTTACCAATCCTAGTGTCATCCAATTGTTGGAACACAAGCATCTACTGAGTGTCGTCTACATATGATACTATATTGAATCCCCACAGTTGAACTTCTAAAGCGACTGCTTGGATGCCGGCGGGAGGGCGGCTCTGGTTATGTTGGACCTCTCGGCGGCATTTGATATGGTTCCCCATGCTCTGCTGCTCACCCGATTGGCTGAAATCGGGGTCTCAGGAGGTGCCTGGACCTGGATCGAATCCTTCCTGAAGGATCGGACACAGCAGGTGTGGCTTCCACCGTTTTCCTCCTCACCAAAGAAAGTGACCACAGGGGTCCCGCAGGGCTCATCCCTGAGCCTCTTGCTTTTTAATATTTATGTTACCCCACTGGTTCAATTGGCTGAGGACTTAGGCGCGAAGGTAATCGCTTATGCCGATGATACCCAGCTCTTATTCACTTGGGGAAAAAACGAGTGCTCCATCTCCTCTGCCAAAGAGTGCCTGACAGCAGTCTTCAGATGGCTGGCTGCGGCTGAATTGAAATGTAATGAGGAGAAATCAGAAATCCTCCTATTTGGTAAATTTCCCTCTAGCTTTAGGGAATCACTCTGGCCATCCGACTCAGTACTTCCTGTGTCCTCAGGGAATCCTGTCAAGAACTTGGGGGTCTGGTTCGAGGAAAACCTCCTGTTCGCGACCCAGATCAAGAAGTTGGCAGGGACCTGCTTTGGACTTCTAAAAATTCTTAGGAAGTTCCTTCCTCTCCTTCCTCAGGCAGCCAAGGAGACAGTCACCCGTGCTCTCATTCTTTCTCGTTTGGACTACGCCAATGCGCTTTATGTTGGCGTTCCGAGTTATCTACTAAACAAACTGCAGGTGGTGCAGAACGCGGCGGCCAGGCTTCTCCTGAATATCTCGGCCAGATGTAGCGTGAGACAACATCTTCGCACTCTACACTGGCTGCCTATGACAGAGAGAGTTAGGTTTAAGGCCTTGGTCATTGCCCACCGCGCTCTGTATGCTACAGGGCCTGGCTATCTGCAGAAATGGTTCTCTTTTTACACCCCCGCAAGACACCTGCGCTCTTCCTCCCAAGCTTTGGCTCGAGTCCCACGTTTCCGGCTGCAAAGGATGGGCGGTAGCTCTCCGGCTACTAAGGCCGCCCTAGGCTGGAACGCTCTGCCCCTCGTGCTTCGAAACATTCAGGACTTTAGTGGGTTCAAGAAAAAACTGAAAACGCACTTATTTCCCTAACTCTGGCTCCCCCTCTATTCTCTCTAGGCACGCGCCGGGACACTCATGTAGTATCTTCGCGCGTTAACATAACATAACATAACAAATATCAAAGCCAATGAAGCCATATATACATTAAACAAGGTAGGGCTAAGAGCTGGAGTAACCCTGCCTCTTATCTTTTTAAAACAAGAAGTATAAGGTTGTAGAAATATTGCTTGTTATCTGTTTGTCAGAAATGATTTAATCTAGTGCCAACATTTGCCCACGATGGTCGCCCCAGTCTAATCTCTGTAAGTGTCATGGGAAACTGTATCGTTCCTACATCTAGGTTACTTCTAATTAACTCAGTGACCTCCAAAAGTGCTGACTCTGATAAATCCTGCATGAAAGCCTGTTTGAGACATATGAAGAATGTCATTCTTTTCAGTATACCTAGAGATCTGAACATTGGCCAGGCTTTCCAACATTTTACTGATTGCCAGGAGAAGAGAAATCAGTCTATAGTTGCTCAAGATTGATGCATCAGCATTCGTCTTTTTTTAGGAGGTGCAGAACCAAAGCCTTTTTCTAGGCTAGGGGGACTATTTCTTGCTTCAGTGACAAATTAAATAAAGGATTAATCAAAACATTGAATGGTGATGCTGCCTGAGTCAAAATATGGTGACGGAGACATTCAAAGGGGAGCCAGATTTAGGTTTTTGAATAATCTCTTAAAGATATTTTTTAAAATGCAACAAGAAGAGAGCTCATATTCTTTTTAGAGTATAATAATGTGTTCGCATTATTTGTGTATTTGTCACCCTCCCTTCAAAATTTGGGTATATCTCTCTACCTTTTTATGAAAAAAGATGATACATTATCAACAAGAGATTGTGATGCAGGAATCCCTTGTTGAGCCACTTCTGGGTTTAAAAATGATTTTACAATCTGGAAAATAGCTTTAGAGGAGAGGTCTGCTGCAGAAATGTGTCCGCCTTTTCGTTTTTAATATTTTTGCGAAAAAGTTTAAAGGTTTTTTTATAAACCACTTTTTGTTTCGACCTATATTCATATCTCCATTCTCTTTCCAATTGTTTACATTTAAGTTTTTCTTTCTGTAAACTCGGTGTGAACCAGGCTGCTGTGAGGAAGTTTCTTTTTCATACTCCTTTCTTAATTGGAGTCAATTTATTCATCTCTTGTACCAGTGCCAAATTAAAGATATTTACTGCTTCTTAATTCCATTGGCCAGATTAATATTAACGTGGAAACAAATGTCTACCAGGTTATCATATGATGGCAAGGACGCTTGTCCTTGGTTAATTTAGCCGACTGTTACTGATCAGCAGCAATCGTTAAATGAAAAGTAACAAAAAAAAATGGTGTGACCAGAATCATGGAACAGGCATCGCCGTAGTCAATGAAGGGACTTTTGAAAATATAAGATCCAATGTATGCCCACCTTTATGTGTGGGGCCCTCAACCTTTTGCAATAATTTAAGATCTGCCATCACTTTCTCTACTTACCCTTCAATTTAGATCATCGATGAGTGGATTACAGTCTCCAAGTACCATAAAATTAGAAGATGCAAGCTAAGAGGTGCATCAGCATTTGAAAGTAACTCACTCAACTTGGGGAAATGTTCAGGTGCTCATTAAACTAAAACTCCGACAGGGAGAAATTATCAGAGACATTAACTGAAAAACATTTCCTTCTGCCAACTCCAACACCTCAATACCGTTAATGGAGCATTGAAAATTAGAGCTATATATTACTGCTATCCCGGCCACATGGCTATACTTATGATCCAAATGAGAAATGGTATATCCCTCAGCCATTACAAATGGAATATCTGGCCCACACCTCTTATTTAACCAGGTCTCTGTAAGGAATATGGTATCCCATACATTATCATTCAATACATTCCAGAACTCCAATTTATGTTTAGGCAAAAATCTTACATTAAGGGGCCGATTCCGATTCGGGCCGGAAATCTCCCCGACCGAGCCGGACCCGGAGAGATTTCCGACCGAATCGGACCCTGGCAGTCCGACCGAACGAGTACGATGCGCACGCATGCAATCGGACTCGAGTCGGTCGGACTCCCATTGAAGTCAATGGGAGCCGGTCGTACAATGCGTACGCGGGCTCCCATTGCCTCAATGGGTGCGAGGCGAACAGGTGCGCCCCCTACAGCGGGTACGCGGCGAAGCGACTCACGCCATACACGCACAGGTAGGGGGGACCCATGGGTCCCCCCTGTGTGCGACTCGCGCGGCTACGCATACAGGGGGGTCCGACACGGACCCCCGAAGTACGGCTCCGACTGCTCTTTCGAGCCGGACGGCGCGTGTTGGTCGGACTGCTTGCGGGGCACATCGTACTTACCCGGCTGGGGAACGTCTCCCTTGCGCGGTGCGAGTCGTGTCCGAGCGAGTCGGTCGGTGCGGTTCGACCCGGGAACGAGTCGGTCGGAGCGGTTGGGACGCCCGAACGAGTCGGTCGGCGATTTCGCATCGTACTCGCTCGTCCGGACGCGCGTACGGATCGGTCGGGAAATAGGGCTCCGAATCGGATCCGGTTAAGCCGAATCCGATTCGGAGCCCTACCGGCCGAGATCGGAATCGGCCCCTCAGTCAGGACTTGAGTTTTGCTTAGGCATTCTTTCTATTACTTTCATCCGACATTGAGAAGCTCTCTGTGATTTCTAACCTCCTTTGAACTATGGGGTCCCCACACGGTACTAATTTAAACTTACAGTTACTACACTTGAACGTTTCAACTACCTCAGGCTCACTGATAAACAAATTACCAAACTTAAGTTGTTGAAGAGACAAAAGTGACCCCTTACTATAAACTAATATCGCCTTTCCAGCTAGCAAAAAATGTGCAGTGTGGTTGTTGCTGGTTGCGCTCCGGTCGCTGACAGGCACAGAGGTGCATGCCTTCAGCACACCAGGTTGCGTTCCGGTCGCTGACAGGCACAGAGGTGCATGCCTTCAGCACACCAGCGGGCGTCCATGCAACAGTAGTTATTATAAGGCTTAGGAAGTTCCACTGCCCCCATCCAGGCTGTCAAATATCTTTTAATGCCACTCTGCACCACCTTTTAAGAACATAAGTAACAACAATATAGAGTTAGAACCCTACTGTTCATAAATAATCTCCTCTCAGAACTCTCCTCCTCTGCTCTGGACAGATAAGTACATTTGTTGTTTTTATTACTTATAAATGTTAGCTGTTATATTTAATAGACTTAGTCATGAAAATGTGGGTGCGCTTCTAATGTATAGAAGCATATTATCTTCAAATGTTAGGAGAGATTAATATATAATTTAAATAGGTAGGCATTTGAGGGTTATTGAAATAATACCGTCTTTGAGGGCTTGTTCATATATATTTTTATTTTGAGTGTTGGGGATTTTTATTATGGGTTGTAGCCGCTAGTCAGCAGTATTTAAATTTGGGCATGTTTGGAGGATTTTAGGATATAATGATAGCTCAAGCACAGGGCTCTGTAAATGGCCTTACCGTGCATTGTGTTTATTTTCATTTCTGAGAGCGGACGTGGTGATCACTTACCGCGTGCTCTGTTTATTTTCACACAGAGTCGTTTCTTTCAGCGGACGGTCTGTTCCGCAGATCTCAGTGGGTGCAGTCTTTGGCTTTTGCTGGAGGCGGGGGAGATCTCGCGAGAACTGGGCGCCATCTTGTTTTGGGCCTATTTGAATTTGATAAAAGTAAGGTGATGTTAACGCGATGTGTGTTACGTTGATTAAATGTAAAAAAACCTGACAGTTTTTTCTTCGTGCTAGTTCAGTGAGGAGTTAGCACGGAGTATTTTTGAAGAGAGTTGGATAGTTTGCTTCAGAGTTAGTTCTGAAAAATATTGACAGCTTTAGAGAAATTAGAAAGAGTGATTATTATTATGGAAGCTGAACAAGGCAGAAGTGGGGGAACAGCTGCATCGTTAATGGATGAGGATATGGTTAGAAGGATAAATCAGCAGAAACTGAAGAATAAAGTTCAGGAATCTGTGACTAGTATTTTACGTAAGAAGAGAAGGATTGGAAATGAATTAGGTGAGGAATTTTTTTTGCTCTCTGAATGATGACCTGTCAGTAGGAGTAGGAGAAAAGAGATTGAAAAAAACTAAACATGTGGAGGACTTAGTTATGACTAAAAGAGGGAAGGATGCAGAGGTGCCCTTAGCGGCATGCAGAGATTGGGTGTCCCTAGCGGCACACAAAGGAAAGGTGTCTAACGCGGCACCAAAAGAGATGAAAGCATTATGGCTAATGGAAGTACAAGTACAGAAAATGAAAAATACTGGGATGAGTATATTTTAGATCTGCAGGGGGATGAGTATGACGAATGTGACAATTTGGAGGATTGTAGTTTTGGTGATGTTCTTAGGGACCCTTTGGGTGGGGAGATGTCTTCACCCTTTAATATAAAACAACCTAGGAGTGGTGATTGGTGGCCAATGGACCATGTGGGCAAGTTCATTAAGGAATGGATATGCAAACCTTTGGACAAGGAGGTGAGACGTGTTATGAGAGCAGAGTGCTCTAGGCCTATAATTGAGGAAAATGTTTGGAGTACACCCAATTTAGACCCCAAATTAATACGTTTTCTATTTAGACTAGGTAGCGATCCCAGAAAGGGTCTAAAACGTTCATTAAAGATCTGCCAGGAGAAGGTCTTGGATGCGATGGGGCCAATTGCCCGTATTATTGATATGGTTGAGGAAGCGCATGTAAATGAAAAACCTATTGATTTAGAGTTGTTCAGAGGATGGAATCAGAAGGCTGTGGTGCTACTGGGAAATGCAAACGCTGGATTGCTTACAGAGAGAAGGAAAGCAATTCTTATGAAAATAAGCCCTAAGTTAGGAGGTATGATGCAGAGAGAACCCAACAAAGATGCAAAGGGGTTACTCTTTGTAGAAGGGCTAGTTAAAAGTCTGGGCAAATATGCAGCCACTTTTACAGCTTTGGATAAGGCTGTCAAATATGAAGAAGGTTTTTGGAAGTAGAATTTTTAGACGGGCCAGTAGAAGGGGACCCACTACTGGCCGGGGCATGCAAAGGTCCCAGTACTACTCCCAATACAGAGGGAGAGGATTTCAGACCTCTCAAGGTTTGATCCCGAATCGAGGAAGAACTGAAAGGACGGGTAGAGGCCGTTTTTTCCATACCCGAGGACAATCTACTGGAATCCAAGGGGAGTACAGAGATTATTTTTGGTTCTTCCCCAGGAAAAGTAGAGGGTCGTTTGAGAGATTTTATAAGTCAATGGGAGAATTTAACTCAGGATCCCTGGGTGTTGTAGACAGTCAAAGGTTATGTGATAGAGTTTTTGAGTTTCCCATTTCAAAAGAAAAAGACAAGAGGGTTTACAGTAGGAGACAAATTACTAACAGTAGTAGACTTAGAGATAGAGGCAATGCTTCAAAAGGAAGCAATCTTATGCTTGGAAAAGTCAGAGAAGTTCTTTGTAGGTACAATTTTTGGGGTAAAAAAGAAGGACAAAGGATGGAGACCAGTGATCAATCTCAGGGAGATGAACAAATATTTAGTATACAGACATTTCAAGACGGAAGGCATACATTGTCTGAGGGATTTGTTGTTAAAAAACTACTGGTTAGTGAAATTGGATTTAAAAGTTGCGTATTTCACTATTCCGATGGAGAAAGGGAGTCAGAAGTATTTATAATTCCGCTGGAGAGGTCAGTTGTATCAGTTTCAGTGCCTCCCGTTCGGACTTTCTTCAGCACCGTGGTGTTTTACCAAGGTGATGAGAGTAGTGGTAGCTTATTTTATTAGATTGTATACTTGGATGACATTTTAATTATGTCCCAAAACTTGAACGATGTGATGAGAGATTTGGAGCTGGTGAAGGGGATGCTGGAGCAGTTAGGATTTATAGTGAACAAGGAAAAATCAATTTTGGACCATCTCAGAGTTTGGAGTTTTTAGGTTTCCAAATAAATACTGGAAAGTTGTTGTTGCAACTTCCAGAGAGGAAGGTAAAGTTGATAAGGAAGGAAACATCTCAGGTTGTGAGTAAGGATTTTTTAATTTTAAGAGATATGGTTCATATGATTGAATTGTTATCTTTCTCCATCCAAGCAAATTTTTCAGGACCATTGCATTATCGTGCTTTGCAAAGGTTGAAAGGAGAAGCATTGAAGAATGGGTTTTGGTATGGGGACAGGATATTACTGATTTCAGAGGCAAGGGAGGAATTGCTTTGGAAAATATGCACGCATGGAATGGCCGTGCCATTTTTGGTTGTGCTCCGAGCTTTGTTTTAGAGACAGATGCAAGCCTGAGAGGTTGGGGAGCTCGTTTGGGAGAGTTAGAGACAGGTGGAATATGGTCACAGAAGGAGAGGAAAAAGCATGTAAGTTGTTTGGAATTAAAGTCAGGATTGTTTGCTTTGAAGAGTTTTAAAGAGATTTTGAAAGGGCAGTCAGTTTTGACGAAGTTGGACAATGTGTCAGTGATAGTTTAAATCAACAAGTTGGGAGGAAGCAGATCCAGGGGATTAGCAGAGCTGGCAAAGGATTTTTGGAGTTTTTGTTTGGAACGCAGGATGACGGTGAGAGCGGAATATTTCCAGGAGAAATGAATCTGTCAGCAGATTGGAATTCTCGTCATTCGAGGGATTTCAGCAATTGGCAGTTGAATCATCGTTGTTTTGGCAAGATCAATGAGTTTTGGGGACCGTTGGAGGTGGATCTCTATGCAAGCAGGTTGACTTACCAGTTGTCAATTTATTACAGTTGTACAGGATGTCGGATCCAGAAGCAAGTGCAGTGGATGTCTTTTCTGCAAGTTTAGTTGGGGAGTAGAGCTTATGCATTTCCTCTTTTTGCAATGATACAGAGAGTATTGTTGAAGATGAGGGAAGAGAGATGTCAAATTATATTAGTGACACCGTTTTGGATATCTCAGATATGGTTTCCGACTGTGATGGAGTTGGCTTGTGCAATTCCTTTTTTTTTACTCCAGTAGGAGAAGGTCTTTCGATAAATGGAGAGGGCCAGGAGCATCTGTTGGTACAGGAAGGAGTTTTGAACCTTCTTGTTTGGAAGCTTTCAGGAGATCTGGATGTTTGCAGGGCCTTTTGAGACAGGCTGCAGAGTTATTGGAAGAATCATGGGTGCCAGGAACTAGGAAAAGATATAGAGGAATTTGGAGAATGTGGGACAGTTGGTGCATGGAAAGGAATATGGATCCCGTGGAGGCTCCTATCATGGATGTGATTAATTTTTTTGTGAAGTGTCTGGAATAGAGAACCATGAATTGTTATAGGTCAGCAATTTCTGCTGGACATGCTGAAGTTGATTGTAGGTCAGTTTGCAGGAATATTATGGTTTGTAGAATTATGAAGAGTGTGAGATTCAGGAGACCTCCAGGGCACGATATACGGTTTTGTGGGATGTGAATATGGTCTTACGTTTGTTTCAGGAGTGGCCTGTAAATAAGTATTTAGACATAAAACAAATTACAGAGAAATTAGCTACTCTTTCATGTCTAGTTTTTTGTAGAAGATCTTCTGATGTTAAGGCCTTGGAGACAGATAGTAGGGTTTAAGTTCCAGAAGGAGTAAATTTTGAGATATGGAAGAGGACGAAGACTATGTCAGAGTCTTTTTTTTATCCTAGATTTTCGCAGAATTCAAAATTATGTATTGTGGATTGTTTGCATGAGTATGAGGGGTGAATGTTAGAACATAGTAGTCATGGAGAGAAGCATATATTGATTTCTTATGTTAAACCACATAAGGCAGCGAGTTCTTCAACTATAGCGCGATGGCTGAAAACGTTTATGATGCAAGCAGGTGTTGATGTGAACATGTTTAAGCCTCATTCTCTGAGGGGTGCTATGGCAAGTAAATGATATCTATCTGGTTTGCGTTTGGAGGAAATACTTAAAGCTGCAGATTGGTCAAATACTGGAACTTTTGCAAAACATTACTTCAGATCAATAAAGAATGTGTCAAATGTGGTAATGCACGGCTTTCAACATGCATAATGGTAGCTTCCTGTCTTAATATGAAATGGCGATTCTCATAATTAACTCAATAGAGAATCAAGATTTCATGAAAGACACAGAGGCTAACATTATCCCTCCCACCTCGTCCCTAAAATGAAATAATAGGAGGGATACGAAATGAAATAAAGAAAAAAAGAAAAAAATGGTACAATTGTATAGGATTATAGTATACAATTTGTGTATTTGTTATATAAACTGCTTTGAAGCTGTTGTTCAGTTGTTTTAGATTTCAATAGTATGATCCTATGGTAATTAATTTTTATTTTATTGTCAGAGAATCCTTAGAGAAGAAGAGAGGAGCTCGAATATTGGCGGCTAATCTGTAATGCAGAGGAAGAGAAGTTGTTTAGTCACATTAAAAGATGAGGAGAGTTCTGAGAGGAGATTATTTATGGACAGCAGTGTTCTAACTCTAGATTGTTGTTTCTTGTGTTCTTTAAAGGTGATGCTGAGTGGCATTAGAAGATATTTATGCATAATGTCAGCCTCTGCGACTTTCATGAAATCTTGATTCTCTATTCATTTCATTATGAGAATCGCCATTCTCCAAAATGGTGTCACCACAAGTATGACTAATGTGCTTCAATTAGTTGCTACCCGCTCGGTTCCCGCCACCCCAACAAGATGTTAAAATTGAATTATAAATAGTGCTTATGCTAAATTATATAAAAATTGATATTCCCTAATTCATAATAGACAATTTCCTGATCGCTGTTAAAAGGATAATGATTAAAAAAGGATTCACCAATATCTGACCAAATCCATAAAAAATCATAGAAACAGCGATTCAGATTCAAATTAAAATAAGTTCAAAAATGCTATAAATAAAGTGCTACAGAGCCGTACTGTCTATCAGCTGCGAGGCTACACTACAGTGGTCATTATAAGGCTTAGGTAGTACTATTTTTTGGTGAACAGTGGAAGTTCAAATTGTTTAGCTGCCCTCTCCATCAAATTATGGGACCTGCCAGTGTCCTCAGGCGGAGAGTCTACTGGTGTTGCCGCTGGTGGGGATGGAGTGGGGATGAGATAGTCAGCCCACTCATTGGGAGCTGAGGTATTGTCTCGTATTTCACCCTCTTCCCTGTCTTCATCCTTAGATGGAGCATCGTCAGCTGGAGGGTCAGCCAAGGTCTCCACCAACTCTGGTAGAGGGGAACAGGTGCCACAAGCAATAGTGATGGTTGTGGTGGCAGTGTAGGAGTTTGCAGCAACTATACCGGTCTTGGTGCTTGTAGCATAGGAGTCGCAGGTGCAGATGATGGAACTTGATATAATAATCTTGGAGCATACTTTGCAAATTGTTAACCAGAGACATAGACATTGGAAAAGAAGGTTCCTGTTGGTCTTGTATTTCAAATGTGTGTGGTTTTGAGTGCTCTCTCACAGAGTAATGATTTTTGGAAGCAAATTCTTCTGGAAAACTGAGAGAAAAATTGTAATTTGAGCAGAGCTCAAGGAGACTCCCATCACACAAAGTGTGGTAGAAAATCTGGGGGATTCAGCCTCTCTTGGGAGTGTTCAAGAGGGTGCTGTTGCCTGATTGGCTAAAGTTTGCAGCTTGGTCCATTTTAAAAAGGACATAGATAGGCTAGAAAACCTATGGTTCATTGCCATCCTATCTTTTGTAGTAATGCACATTGCTTTATTAGAGTACCACAGGATTCCCACTTTGACAACGGGAGTGATTTAAGCATGTGAATCTATGAAAGATCCAATACTGGAGAATTTGAGGCTTAGGTTATATGTTGCAACACAAAATCCCAAAATTAACAAAAATAAAAATCACTCTGACATGCAAACAACAGTGATGTACAAAAGTGACTTATCAACAATTACTCTCACACTACAGTGCTCAAAAGATACATTGATTCCAACCTACATGTGGTACACCTTTGGCAATAAGTCTCATTTTCTCCAATTTAGGAGTTCAAAGGAGGTTCAGAAATAAATTCAATTTTCTGCCTACAGCTGAAGGTTTATGATCCCTACAAGAACAACTCAATACCACAGGGAGAGATAATTAACAAGGAAAAGTCGGACTGTCACTGGAAATCCCAAAAATAAAGAAAACCAAGACTGCGAAGCGGGTCATTTCCTGCTTAGCCCCCAGGCTATGGACCCAGGTCCCAGAATATACAAAACAATTCCAAAACTCCTTATCTTCCCAAAAATTTTAAAACACACCTTTTTTGGTCTTTCTACTGTGGTATTCTCCCATTTGTAGCGAACTTCAAGTTATGCTGATTCCCCCAGAATGCATATGAAAGTTGACGTTATGAACATTTTACATGGTAACTAAATTGTGATATGCAAAGTGCCCACTGCTCCTACGGCTATAATTGTGTTCTATAAATGCCATAAATAAATAAATCTCTATGCCATAATTCCTTTTCAGAGCTTAAAATTCAAACACAACTGCTATCCAAATTATGAGCCCAATATCGTCAATCAATGTGGACAATATTGTTATAAGAGTAAGATCCCATATGAGTATAGTGAACTATGACCACTTGAAAGGATTCTTATTAATTTTTTACTTGCGGTTTAGATCACTCCTTAAGATCTATCAGCATGGACAGTGATCTAGCTGCTTTCCAGTAGGTGGTGTCCCCACGTGTCGAACTTTAGGCCATGGTGTCTCAAGTTGGTAGATCTGGCCAGCCTGAATTTTGAGGCATGTATACCAAGCAACTTCAGGTAGCATGGGATTTGAGAGCAGCATGGTGCCCAGCATAATGTAAAGAAAAACAAGGCCATATAAAGTGAGAAAGACAGAGGAGGGATGCTCTTCACCAGTGGTTCCCGTTGTTCTACATCAAAGCGCTCCAACATAACTTGGCTAAGTCTAGATCTGTGCCACAATGTCAGGCTAACCAAGGACTATGTAACGGAGTTCTATGCAGATAGATTAATTACATACATCTGTATCCTGCCTCGATAGCTTTTATCTTCTCTCATACATCAGACTTCTTGGTCTTAGGATGCACACCCATTTCCTACAGCCAATCCCAGGTTAGGTGACAGACTAGCTGTGGCACTGTTTGACATTGCTAGAGAAACCGGTGGCCAGTTGGCTATGATCCTCCTCAATGCCGAAAAACGCATTTGATCGGGTGGCATGGGAGTATTTATAGGGAGCCCTGACAGCCAAAGGGTTCGGCCCTAGGGTGATCACGGCTGTCAAGGCAATGTATGCAGATCCTTATGCCAGACGTCAGCTAATGGGCAAAGAATTAGACGCCATAATAGTGGCCAGAGGAACAAGGTAGGGATGCCCGTGTTCCCCCATTTTATTTGCTCTTTACAATGATCCCTTTATCGAGCAGATATTACACAACCAGGTAATCACTCCGGCTATCACCAACTGCTATGAAACCACAGT
Source organism: Calotriton arnoldi (assembly GCA_963921515.1). Taxonomy (NCBI): domain Eukaryota; kingdom Metazoa; phylum Chordata; class Amphibia; order Caudata; family Salamandridae; genus Calotriton; species Calotriton arnoldi. Next base: position 812,369 of record CAWUFW010007911.1, on the reverse strand, counting down.
ATTAGCATACGCTGACGATATTGCCATGATAACATCTAACCCTGAGACTACTATAAAAGAATTAGAAAGTATGGCTGAAATATATGGCCATTACTTAGGATATTTATTGCATAAAACGAAGACACAGATAATATGTACAGACAATATTTTCTTTCAGGACATTCAGCAAGTGGCCACTGCCACATATTTGGGAGTAAAGATAAATCTAAAGGTAAAGACGATCACCCAGATTAACTTCAACCTGGGATGTATGACTATACATCGCGAACTAAAACAACGCATGTCTTTACATCGCAGTTGTTAGTTCGCATGTACCGTCACAACGCAAGTCATAACATCGCAAACCATTACTTCGCATTTCCTTTGAAATGCATACAAAACCCCTTTACAACGCACACCAATCCCCCGCATGCTCTTACATCGCATTTATTTTCCTGAGCTAACCCCCCAACACTAATACACTACCCTACATAACACACACTCCACAACACTACCCTACAGGACAAAACAATACATTACCCTAAAGCCTAAAACCTAAATCTTTAATCACTACCCTGCACTACGACCCCCTCACACGACTCTAAACCCTAAACCCTAAAACAGTACCTTACACAACACTAAACCCTAAGCCCAAAGCCCTAAAGCCTAAACAGTACCCTACACAACACTAAACCCTAAGCCCTAAAGCCTAACACTACTACTCTAAGCACAATCCCCCTTACCTCTATCTCGTCGTGGTTCCTCTCTCCCGGTTCCGGTCCCAGCGTTGTCTCTTCCTCGTCTCTGTTCCGCATGTGCGTCCCGGAGCCCGCCCATTACATCACATGCGTTTTAAAAGCATGCGTTGTAGAAGCGCAGGCTATGTAATGCGACGCGTAGTAATGATCCCCGTCGTAACGTCGCTTGCGTTGTAAGGCTTGCGACGTAAACGCATGCGATGTAACGCATGCGTTGTGATGGCTGTTCACCTCAACCTGCTGATCTGCAAAATGTCATCCGATCTGAGGCGTATGAATGCAGTACACCTGACTATCATTGGCAGGATTTATGTCCTTAAGATGGTAATGCCACCTAAGGTATTATATTTGTTTAGGTCCCTGCCCGTAGAAATTGAAGGATCTATATTGAAGACATTGGATTCTATCTTTAGTAATTTCATCTGGCAGTATAGCAAGATCAGAATATCCTTGAAATTTCTTTCTCTCCCTCAAACGTGAGGTTTACGTTCTACTGCTGGGCCGCATTACTACAACAAATGAATATACTTTTTTTTAAAGAGGCTCCAGCAAGCGTTTTGAAGGGATCAGGGATCTCCCAACTATCTATGAACTTGCAGTTGGAGAAGCGGCAGGGGCACTGCTACTCCGCCAACTAGAACCCAGTTATTTCAAGAAAGTTTGATTCAAAATTATCATCAATGCCTGGAAAATCTGGGGGAGAATCCGAAAGTTCATGAAGATTGAAAAATATTCCAGGTACACACCACTCTGGCGCTCTGCACTTTTTCCCCCGATCTTCTATGATTTGATGGGGAAACAATAGGAGCAGCTTGGCCTTACACAAAATTGGGGACATCTTCTTAATAGACCAACTGTGCTCCTTTTCTGAATTACAGAGGGATTATGACATACCCGACAGGTCTTATTTCAGATATCTTCAAGTAAAGGGTTTCTTTAATAAACGCAGACTGGCGGTATCTCTGGCCGAGATCCCCCTGCTCGAAGCACTTGGTAAAATGGACTGTAAGATAAAACATCTATATGGTATATTGCTGGATCTACTACCAGACGATATAGAGCCGCCACCACCATAGCACCCGAGCTACGACGCGCCATCAACGCCACCTTCGAAACCAGCACATTCCCCGATGACTGGAAACGCGCAGAAGGCAAGCACCTCCTCAAGAAACCCTCTGCATACCCAACGGACCTGAAAAACTACTGACCCATCTCTCTTCTCCCATTCATGGCCAAAGTCACCGAGAAGATCGTCAACGCCCAGCTGACAAACTTCATCGAGGAGAACGCCATCCTCGACCCTTCCCAATCCAGATACCGCAGCAACCACAGCACCGAGACCGCCCTCTTTGCTGCCACAGACGTCATCCGCACGCTCCTCGACCAAGGCCACACCGTGACCCTCATCCTACTAGACCTCTCCACAGCCTTCGACACCGTCTCCCACCGCACTCTCGCAGCCAGACTCCATGACGCTGGCATACCGGGGTCCGCCCTTGACTGGCTCCGCTCCTTCCTCGCCGGCAGAACCCAAAGGATCAGACTCCCGCCCTTCCTCTCCGAACCCACAGAGATCAACTGCGGAGTACCCCCGGGATCATCGCTCAGTCCCACGCTCTTCAACATCTACATGGCCCCCCTCGCCACCATCGTCAGACAGCATGGACTCAGCACAGTATCCTACGCTGATGATATCTAGCTCATCCTCTCCCTCACGAAGGAACCCGACGCCACCAGACTCAGCTTCCAGGAAGGAAGGAAAGACGTTGCATCCTGGATGAGCAGCAGCTGTCTGAAGCTCAACTCGGAGATGACAGAAGTCCTCATCCTCGAACCCACCCCCTCAGCCTGGGACAACACCTGGTGACCCACTGCCCTCGGCAACCCCCCACCTCAACGGACCACGCCTGGAACCTCAGCATCATACTTGACTCCTCCCTCTCCATAACCCGCCAGATCATCGCTGTCGTCTCCACCTGCTTCAACACCCTCCACATCCTGCGCAAGACCTTCAAATGGATCCCCCCCCGAATCCAGAAAGACCGTCACCCACGCACTCATAACAAGCAGACTTGACTACGAAAACGCCCTCTACGTTGGAATCGCCAAAACCCTGCTACGCACACTCCAGATAATCCAGAACACCACGGCCAGACTCATCCTCGGCATCCCATGACCTGATCACATCACCCAACACCTGCGAGACCTCCACTGGCTCACCGTCGAGAAGAGAGTAACGTTCAAGCTACTCACCCACACCTACAAATTCCTCCACAACACCGGTCCCTAATACCTTAATGAAAGAGTCTCATTCCACGTACCAAGAAGAAACCTACGCTCCGCCAACCTCGCCCTAGCAGAAACCCCGTGCATCTGCAGAACCAGAGAGGGTGGAAGAGCCTTCTACTACATCGCGAAAAAGGCCTATAACGAGCTTGCAGCCAACATCAGACGCTCCCCCACTCTGCACACCTTCAGGAAGAGCCTCAAGACCTGGCTCTTCGGCTAACTCGGAGCTGCACCCCCCCCCCCCCCCAGCGCCTTGAGACCCTCACAGCTGAGTAGGGCGTTTCACAATTCCCTGATTGATTGACTGATTGATTGATTGATTGATAGAGAAAACTGAAGTAAAGTGGGCTAGCAAACTGGAGAATGCAGATATTGACCTAGATATGTCACTAGACCTTGTAAAAAAAAACCTTCTCTGAGCTAATCTGAAGGCACAACACTTTAAACAGTTTTTAATCTATATTTTACTACAGCCAAATTATTTAATTGGAAAAAAGGGAGAATAATAAGTGTCCCAGATGTGGGACTGGCCCGGCCGAGGTGGTACATATGCTTTATGGTTGTAACAAACTATTATCGCTAAAAGGTGACCTGGAGAAGTTCTGGGAGAAAGTACTGGGCAGGAGGGTTGGTCTGACCCCTTCTTTAATGTTACTAGGATATGATAACACCTGTGGGCTGGATTCTAGGCAGACCTGCTTTGTATTTATTTCAGTTACAGTTGCTGGACTGCTTATTGCATCTAGATGGAAAGACTCTGACCACGCAACGTTTCAAGCATGGCTGGCCCGATTAATCGCCTTTCACAATCTAGAGTGAACCTTATGCGAATGGAAGGGATGACAAGCTAGGAAGTGGGGAAAAAAGATCTGGCTCCCAATATCGAATTGGTTAAACAGGGAATAAAATTCAGGAGTCTGACAGTAATTTTAGCTTTGTAGAGGGGCTACCCACTGGTAGAAAGGAAGACAACTGTAATCAATCGTTGTAATAATTTATCGGTACGTATCAATGACATAAGCTCTTTTTCCATATTTTAATATATGAATTTTATAATTGTTTCCTGTATTAATCACGGTGCAACCTGTATATTGTATACTGTGTATGGTATTTATTGGTACACTTCCGCTCTGGTGAATACAAATTTAAAAAAATTTTAAAAAAAGAGCAAAAATGAGCTGCCCCTGGAGTAGGATAGGGAAGGATGGGAGTGTTCATACCAATTGGCACTGCTAGTTAAACAAGCATTTGCAATGCAATCGGTCTCGCCTTTGGGACCTTATATGTATTTAGCTATGCAGCACATTAGCCTGGGTGCTGAAACATCTACTGTTCTTTAACATGGAGGGAAAGTAAGCACCAAACCGTGTGACGCCAGGTATGGGAACACATGGAGAGAAATACCTAATTCAGCGGGAAATGGTATAGTCCAAAGCTCTGTTTTTAATATACAATCAGGGCCTTCGATGGTCATATCACTGAAAATACAAGATTTGAAAAAAATATTATTGTCTAGGGGTGCTTGTGGAAGATAATTTCTATGGACTGGAATCTAGAGAATGCTAAAGTGATTCTGGTATTTTACTGACCTCTGCTGGTCGTTTTCTATCAAGAAAGTTAAATAGAGGCAGTTGCCAGAAAAATTAAAAAAGAAAGTCCCTCAGCAGAAAGCAATTCTGCTATTTTACTGACCTCTGCTGGTCGTTTTCTATCAAGACAGTTAAATAGAGGCAGTTGAACAGAAAAAAGGCCCTAAGCGGAAGCAGACAAGTCCTAGGGCTGATCTCCAGAGCCCACAAAGTACATACACATATAAGTATATACTAAAGTATATACAAGAGGTCTCGAATGCTCGACCTAAAAAGAGTTGAACATATCTAGGCTTTCCTGTTTTCAGTTTCTATTTTTAGTAGATTCTAGTGGGGTTTTTTCAGTGTTTTCAAGTGATTTCAATATCTTTAAAAAACAGTGGTTATCAGTGGTTATAAATTTTCGCGCCATTAAAAACAACAGAAACAGTGTTTTTCCGGTGTTTATGGAATGTTTTACTTTTATTATTGCTTGCTTTCTGCACTGATAGTGCATGGTATATAGACAGTGTACGTATAGTGTATATGAGGTCCAAATAGATTTTTGGAAATGAAACTTATTGTGGTACACCATACAATACTTCTTCAGTGAGTCTTTGGTCATGTGCGCTCGCTCTTTCCTTCCCAGAAAACGTTTGTGAAAAGGCCCTTTCAACATTGGCACTTGAGACTGGCAACTCCAAAACAGCCAGTACACAATGTGTTAACTCTGGCCACTGACATAGCTTTCCATGCCAATACTGGTGTACTTGAAGATTGCAATTCTCAGGGCAGGTTCTGCAACATTTGCGTTGAGCTGGGCGCTTATGCCCTCAGAGTTATTGAAGCGTTCAAAAATAAAGCAGAATTTTTTAAACTACGGAGGAAATTCCCCTTTATGAAAGGGATCTAGAACTTGTACAGAGTACCACAGTGAAGTTTGATTGACTTCAAATGCCATGGTTGGTGAAGGGACATTTCTATGCATCATTGCAAGCCATTCCTCATACATTGTAAAATGAAAGTTCCTGAATTGCTCTTCAACATTGATTTGCTTACCAAGTGGCAAGCACTCTAACATGGAACATGTTGCAGTACCAAAGTCACTAAAGGTGTTCGCCCAGCCTACTCTCAAGGAGATGTTTAACATCTACACCAATTATCCTGAACACGTGGCAGACCAGGGTGTTTTCAGAGTCTAGTTTTTTTATTATGTCCACTACAGCAGTTATGTTTTCCTGTAAAGAATGCAGTAGAGTGTACTTTTTTTCACATCACTATCAATATGCGACCGAAGAGCCTCACATTTCTTGATTTTTGGCATCATCACTAAGCAGAAATTCTGTAAATGGCTGCCACATGGATAATATAGCATTCATAACCCCTTGGACTGAGAACCATCAGCTAAGGGAAACAGTTGGGATGACTCTTTCTTTGATGCCACACAAAGCACGAAATGAGAAATATTTGCGTTTTAGTTCCTGTGCATAAGAAAACAGTGCACCAGAATGGACTAAAAGTCAATAGCATTCCTCATTAACTCTGAAGATTGTAAAGTTGCTTTCAGCATTCCATCTAACAAGTGGCAAGGATCTCTTACAGGGAAGCACTTCAGCTCAGGTATCAATTTTGACAGGTCATCACACAACTTTTTCATATACGTAGCTGAATCACTGCAAATACAAACAATATCACTTCAATCTTTGTTGAACTTGGAAAGAACCTTTTTTGCAGAGCATTCCAAGTGACACTGCGTTCCATGTTTTCCAAAAGTCTGGTGTCATGTTTTCACCACTCTCCCAGATGCTTGGCGATAGCGCTCTTTTCACATATACTTGTCACTATACCTTGCATTGAATGTTTAAAGCCTGAGGTGTTGGCAATTCACCTACTATCAATACTGACTCACTAGAAACTAGGGGCTGAATTATTAACGGTTTTTACCCATTCTCTGTGGGTAAATGTGATGACACATATTCGGGAAGATTCTTATGAAACCAGCCATTTTACCTATCGGTGAAAGAATCAAACGTAGCCAAAATATCAAATATGGCTTTGATATTTCCTGATTCTTCACAGTTTATAAAATAATTAAACAAGAACTAAAACATGCTTCTAAACCCTGCATCTTTAGACCAATGACCACAAAACTGAAAAAAAAGAAAAAGGAAGAAGAAACAATATTTGAGTGGCATCCCTAAACAACAAAACTCCAGCAGAATAATGTTAGCCCACTCTTTCTTACTGCTAGCTTGTATAACAAAGTTACATTGTATTGGCCCCTTCAGGAAGAAAAAAAATGACTGTCACTCTCTTTTTCCTTTTTTTGAATGCCATTTAGTTTGTGGTTGTGCAGGTGTTTTTTCAGTGTTTATATGTTTTCACTGGTGAGGGCTATTTCTCTTTCAGTGGGGTTTTATCAGTTATTATAGGTTTAAACCTAAAACCGGACAGCCTAAACATATCTCACCTACCTTAGAGGAACTGCACTGTCCCCTGTCCCTGCCAGACTCAAGTTCAAAGAGTACTGTGTGGTCTGCAAGCAAACCTGAATACCTTGCTTCTAAGCTCAATATGTCCAGTTGTGCTTGTGCTACTAGAAACACGTGCCTTTACATGATAGAGGTTGAAAAAAGACTTATAAGGAACACGCAAATGTCAACAGGCTTTCTTTGCATATGGACCACGCGACTCTGGAACAACTCCAAACTTGCTCTTTCATTAGGGCAATTCAGAAAACGTCTCAACCCCCAATGATAAACATCTTAACATCCAGGATTGGATCTCTTCCCTACCGCTGTACTTTTGCTCTCTTCTCCATATCTGGGTTATCGCCAATTTGTATTGCAAAGCCATTTTAATAAACTTATCAAACAGGTTGCAACTGTGATTTCCCAGAGCCCGTCAGGGAAGGCACCAGGCCCGATGGAGTCCAGTTGGACCTCTGTAAAGCCAACATGGATTTCTGGGTACCAGGTATCACCAACACATTGAACATGGCCTGTAGCAGCAAGATATTATTTTCCTGGCATACAGCCATAATAACTCCGTACATAAAAAAGGAAATAAACAAGCTCCTCGTTGCTACAGGCTTATTTTTTTGCTGGACTCAATTGATAAAGCTGTCAGGTGCATAGTCTTGCATAGAATAATGGCATGACCTATTAATTCAAACAATATGGCTTTAGAGAAGGACTTCGTACTTTGGAGCAATGTTTAAATCTCCACGTGCTCGTGTGTAAATACAATGTAGCGAGGGAGGGTCTCTTACACATAGCCTTTATGGACCTACGCAGTGCTGCTAACCGAGCTAATCTGTCAATGATCTGCTGCCTTCTCATGAGTATCGGCCTGGACCAGACTGGCCGACTTTTTATGTTCACTACATATGTGAGTTTCTGCCTCAGTCTGAATCGGTGAAGATGGGGAGTGTACCAATTCCTCTTTACTTGACAGGGGTGGGGCGGGCAGGGGTCAGCAAGCATGTTGTATTGCCCCTATTTTTTTATTTTACGTCAATAATCTGTATTTATTCTTGATTACCCACAACCAGGATGTGCCCCTGGTGAAGTCAAACCCTATGCCAGCTCTTCTGTATGCAGGTGATGCTGTCTTAATGTTCCGAACTCCTAATGGCCTCAAGGGTCTAATAGACAATTTTCTCCTCTTTATTTACAGTCTTGATCTTGAGACCAACTTTTCTAAAACGTTTTATACGGCGTGTGACCCAAAGAATACTAAAACTAGAATTATCAAGATTAAAGGGACAAGTATTAGGAAAGATAATCCTTTTGTTTACCTTGATGTGACTTTCGACTCGGCTAGTTCTTGGTATTATTGTCTGTCCACCAGGTCCCCAAGACTCTGCCAATCAACTGGCCTCTTGATTAACTTTGCCCAGAGTGTGGGGTGCAAAACAATCTTACCTTCGTTGGAAACATATAAACGTAAACACCTGCTATTTTTTAACCTCTGGGGCTGGAGGCTACGTCAGAGCTAATAACCTCCAGGTGGAAGAAAACCGCTTCAGCAGTGGCCTTACTTGCCTCACCACCAGTTCCCCGCATTATTTCACGTATAAAGAATTGGGTTTAGACTATGTTGAGGACAATATTAAATTAGTTCAGATGCTTTTATGATTGTCTGTTTGATCTAACGATGTATCTAGTCTAAATAGGTGGATTATTGAGGACAGCAGAGGCTGTGATTTGGATATAAAAGTCCACGGCTTCGCTATATCTGCACAGGCGAGGGCTTCATGAGACTCTACACTTGATCACCCATGGGGTGGCAAATGGGTCAAAGACAACTTTGGACTGGGTAAAAATTGCAACAGAGAGGCTGATAACTTCAAAAAACATTCTTATGCCGCTATGCAGTCCTAAAATCTATTCTATGGGGCCAAACCATATGTAATTATGGTTATAACCCTTGGAAAAGATCTTTGTAGACCATATTTCGAGTGGGAACCATACGTAGTCTTCTCCGTTTCCCATTGGGGCAAAATGAGTCAAAATCAGTCCTTGTTTGTCCATGACGAATCCTTACCACAGACGTTGCTGCACTTTGTTTTTCTGTACATTTTACCAACCTCGCGCGCTGGTTTTAATTCCTGTATTGAAGAACTACAGTTTAGAGAAATGCATATCAGCATTTTGTTTTCTTCAAATGTTAAACAACGTAAAAAAATTGCTAATCTGTGGGATGCTTTTTAAAATCAGTAGTTAGTTTGCATATATCAACTTTTTTTTAAATTAAGATATATTCTATTTATTCTACCACTTTTTAGGTCTCGCCTAGCGTGGCAGCGCATGCGCTGCTCCCTTTGCGAGGCATGCAGTATACACTATACTGTGGAAGCTCCGTGGAAGCTCCGCCCACTCTCCGCCCATGTTTTTGATTGGCTTACATCCTAAATTCTGCCTTCTGATTGGTTTTAGCCTTGTTAGTCCCTCCTCCTGACGGCCATGTCGTCATTTGTATACTTCCATGGCTACTGGCCCCATTACTTTAAACACTATTTTGTTCCCGTGGCTCCCCCCCCTCCCCTCCCGCAGTCCGTGACTTCTCGGCCCACCACCACCCCCCCACGCACTCCCGTTTGTGTATTTTTGCCCGCCCGCACTCCCGTTTCAAATGCAATAGGACTCGCGTAAATGTGAGTTCTATTGCATTGCTAATGCTTGTTTTTCAAATAGTGCGCAGTTATTTACATTTTATATGCCCGCGATGCCTTACATCGTATGCATGCGCTCCAAAAGTGTGGCACGAGGAAAAACAGGAAGTGATGTGGATAGGAGGGTGTTTACAGTAAGCACGGTTTCGGCAGCAGAGAGCGACGGCTGGACCACAATAATATTTGTCATCTTTCTTCTGATTTCCATGACGTGACGTGTTCTCAGCCCCGGACTCGTCGCCCCCACAGGGCAGCTTTTAAAAACCAGGCATTGTGTAAAAATCACATAAACAGTTTCCGGCCGGGATCCGGGGTCGAGCTGGTGCCAACCGGTGGAAATCCCTGAAATACTGCTTATCAAATTAAATTGCATTTTTAACGCGGGGTTCTGCTGCGAAAAAAATTATATTTTCTGATTTATTTGGTTTTGCAGTGAAATGACTCCGGATCGGAGGATTAAAAAGAATTGTAAAGGCTAAAATTATTCTGTTTTCCGGTCGGACCCAATGTTGGTTTTCGGGGTACCCGCCCCTTCCTCTGCAGCCGGGTGCACCCAGAGTATATGGGTGGAACTATAAAATAAACGGAACTCTTGTTTTCCCGTCTGTAAAGGTAAAGAGAAGAGCTTGGTACATTTCATGCGTGGTGGGGGCGGTTGATATTTTTCACGTCACAGCCTGTAGCAGAGGGAGCTGCTGGCTTTCGGCTGGTGCTTAACTTAATCCTCCCGCGGCGCAGATCTACTGTGAGTGAATCAAAGGTGTCTGTGTCACATAGATTTGAGCAGGGCGGGCCTGGCTCGGAGAGGTGAGCACTGGCATATTTTTCACGTTATTTCAGCATCACAATAAGCCAAGATCAAAACTTATTGTGCTTAATCAAGCCCGCACTGTTGGGCCTTCCCACAGGCTTTCCTTGTGTGTTCTCCAAATGTTAAAGAGAACAACGTGATCCGGATCATTATCCGAACGGGGCACTGGCTGCAGCCCCCACACACAGATCTGGTGGTACCTTGACTTCCTTTTTAAATGCTGGCAAGGCACCCACTTAAAACCAAGACGGAACGTCCTGCTGCTGCCACATGCTGCGCGTCTGCAGCTCAGGAGAATAAAGTTAGAGGCTAAATTGGAATGGCACCGCTGCTCCCACCGTGTGTGCCACAAGAAATTATCTAACAATTAATATCCTGAGACCGGGTCACCCGATGCCTGCTACCGGCGGCTGAGTGAACTGCACAGACTGCGGAGAGTCACAGGTTTATCCTCCTGCCCTGCTGCCGCCCGCGGTGCAAGCGGGTGGCATAAGTAAGTTTCGGCTGCGCTTTGAAATTTGGGGATTAAGAAGAGGGCCGCAGCTGCTCCTCCGACCATGCTGCTCGCAACACAGCGGGGAGTCAGGTCGTTGTCTGGTGCAGGTGACCTGCAGTGCTGGGCGCACGGCAAGGCAGAGCCAGCAGCTGCTCACCGACGCCACGGCCGATAATAAAATAATTAATACCGGAATAGGAGATCCGGCCCACGCGACTCGACCCCAGGCTCACCAACGCCGGCTGAGAGTGACTCTGTATGAGGCAGGCCATTGTCACACTGGGAGTGGAGTTAATGCAACAAATATAGGTCGCATGGCAGTGTAACTGCGCTTTGGAGCGGGAGAGACCGGACCAGACCCCAGCCCACTGGGCCACGGCGCCGCCTCAGCAGCTGCCCTGACGAGGAGTCTGCATGCTGCATGATAAGTGCCTGAGAGAGTGAGCACCAGTAAAGGGTATTTGTCCTAATTCAACTAAGTAAACATTATTTGTGTTGCAAATTATGTATTAATTCCTTATATGACTAGTAGCCTGTGCAACTTACTCTTATTATGCTACTCAGTCTGTGTCTCTTTTTTTAACTAAATTTGTGCCTGCGGTTTGGCTGTGACCCCTAGGCTGTGAGTGTGCCTCTGTTAGCCTCTCCTGCCCTTCCATTTCTGGGGCTTTGCAGCAGTTCTAAGATCTTCTTAGTTGTTCTTGTTGCTCAAATGGGTGTAATTTCTGCTATTTATGCGTTTCCCTCGTCTTCATTGCTTAATTTTGCATAGCTAAATACATGCATAGCTAAATACATATAAGGTCCCAAAAGCGAGACCGATTGCATTGCAAATGCTTGTTTGTAATATATTATGTATTTTTACACTGCTCTCTGATTATTTTTTTAATACTTGAATAAAGATTGACTTAACTGATTAAATTGGCAACCAGGAATAAACAATAGTTAATATAAAGTTGTTCACACACACGGCTGCAAAAAGGTATCTGCAGTTAAGTGAGCCTCTATCTCTGCGTGGGACTACAACTGAACCCCAAGAGCATCGAGAGTGCCAACGCCGTCACCTCACATCAACTATCGATTAAGGGGGGTGGCAGCCAAGGTCAGGCACGTCTACTAGCTGGGTGTGCCATGAAGGAGAGCGTGAACAATGCGCAAGCGCTTTGGAACCCTCTCCTTTGCTTGCGCCCAAGTAAACAACTGGCATCCTGAGTCCAGGTGTGTGACGCGCAGCCAAGGGTGGCCCATTTCGGGTCACTTCCTTCAGTTGGCGCCCGAACAGGGACTCCATCGGGCTGACCCATCCCGCCCGTAATCGGGTGTAGAGGACGTGGCCGCATCGGGTCGGATGGGCGGATCGGGGATCCCCACACGATAGAGCTTAGTTCTCGCAGCTGCTCCACCTGTCTGGTCGGGCGGTGCCTCGCCCAGCGGTCATCCCGGCTGGGGTCCTGAAAAGGTGAAACCCTTGGATCTGACCGTTTGGTCCGAAGAGTCAGTGGTGGAGAATAACTTTGCTTGACCTGTGTGCACCAGGTGAGTTTGTCTTGCCTCTTGGTAAATATGGCGCCATCTTGAATAATCTTGAGTATGGTCTGAGGACCATTCCTAGCTTGCTTGAACTTGGTGGGTCTGCGGACCCTTGAGATACAGAGCGTTTGCGAACGCTCTGCCAGGCCACCTGCTGAATTTGATTTACTCTTGAAAAGGCCTGGGGCTAGAGCCTATCTTCTTGTCTTGGTACAGTCTCCTGATTGTCTTGTCTTGGTGCAGACTGCGGGCTGCCTCTTGAATTTTCTTTGTTTTGTGTGTTATTTGTTTCGTGCGAACAGTGAACGTGTATTATATTAAGATGCCTTGTCTGAGCAAACTATGGTGTTTGGGGTGCCGCTGTTGTTCTGCCGAAGCTCGGCTCGAGGAGAGGCAACCTGCGCCTCGGGAAGGCACCCCGAATTTTGATATGTATACCAAGCATGGCATTGGCCCTATTATGTTTAGTACATTATGGCACAAATATACGAGGGACAATGCTGAGCTTCAGTGGCCACCGACAGGTACCTTTGATGAACAGAAATTGAACTATCTGCAGGATAAATTGTTTGCCAGAAGAAGCAGGCAGTCGATGTTTGATTCCCTTCAGGTATGGCAGAAGGAAGCTAGGCAAAGGCACATGCAGGCGGAAAAGGAGGCCAGGAGAGGGAAAATGCAAACAGTAACTCAGAAAGCAGTAGCCTACGATAGAGAGAAAATAGAAAAAGGTATAGAGTGTGCTGATAGGAAGTTTCAATTACAATGTGATAAGTCCTATGTTGCCCGAGAGAAAGGTGATGCCTTTGTGGATGAACTATTAGAAGCTCGGCCCCCGCCTCCCTATGCCCCACAGAGGATATACCCTGTTGTTCCGACATCTCAGTCTTCTGCCCCTCCTGTTTCTGCATCTGGCCCTTCTGTCTCTGACCCGGCTGCTTCAGCTACGGCCCCGCCTGTTTCCTCCCTGGCTTCGCAAGCTGCGGGTGCAGTAGCTGCAGGTCCTCCTGCTGTGTCTGCTGTCCCCGCTCATGTTTCCCCCCCTTCTCTCACATCTTCGACGCAGTCGAACACATTACTTACCTTCGGTAATGATATACCTGTAAGAAACATTAGTTGGTTATAGATTCCTTACCTTAGAATTACCCCCAGGCGTCAGACTGGATCCGGAAAGTTTTTTCGTCAGCAGTACCTCTGCGTGTCGGAAGGTGGCATCGGTCGGCTCCACGTCCGTCGTCGGCGTCGTGGTCGCCGGGATGACATCGCCGCAGCTACTTAGACGCCGCCCTCGTGCGCTGACGTCAGTTCTGTACACGACTTTCCGCGCCAGAAACACAGAGCCATGCAAGACACTGACCACTGGTGCACAAAACTAGGGCCCTGAAAGGTAGTTCTTAACCCTAGAAATCAGTTCGCAGAACGGGGAGGATGGGTGGGGCGGTAAGGAATCTATAACTAACTAATGTTTCTTACAGATATATCGTTACCGAAGGTAAGTAACTTGTTCCTCTGAAAGAAACACGTTAGTTATAGATTCCTTACCTTAGAATAGATACCCCAGCAATACCAACCCCGGTGGTGGGTCTGCGAACCAAGATCACACCAGAAAATCCTGGAGAACAGAACGGCCAAAGAAGCCGTCTCTCCGGACTTGGCTGTCCAGGCAGTAGTGTTTCGTAAACGTGTGCAGCGATGCCCACGTGGCCGCCTGACAGATGTCATGTAGAGGAACTCCTCTTCCCAATGCAGTAGTGGCTGCCGTCGCCCTGGTGGAATGGGCGCGTAGCCCGACCGGAGGCTGTTTTTTAGCCAGAGAATAGCATGCCTTAATACACAAAACGACCCATCGAGAAATGGTGCCTTTGTGTACGGTCCGACCTTTCTTGGCGCCCACATAGCCAACAAAGAGTTGATCACCCACCCGGAACTGTTTTGTGCGGTCCAGATAGAAAGAGAGCGCACGTTTTGGGTCCAGACGGTGGAGCCTCTCTTCCTCCTTTGAAGGATGCGGAGGCGGAACGAAGGTGGGCAGAGTAATGGTCTGCCCGATGTGGAAGGCAGTGACCACCTTAGGAAGGAAGGATGGACGGGTCCTGAGAACCACCTTGTCCGGATGGACAGACAGGTAAGGAGGTTTGGAAGAAAGGGCCTGGAGCACACTCAACCTTCTAGCAGAAGTGATGGCTACCAGGAAAGCAGTCTAAATAGTCAAGAGTCTTAAAGGGCAGTTATGACGCGGCTCAAAGGGAGTGCACATTAAATAGGTAAGAACAAGATTCAAGTCCCACTGAGGCATAACGAAGGGGATTGGAGGAAAAAGATGCGTTAAGCCTTTGAAGAAACGGTTAACTACCGGGGACTTGAAAAGAGAAGGTTGATCTGGCAGCCGAAGGAAGGCAGAAATGGCTGAAAGATAGCCCTTATTAGTGCCCAGAGCAGAGCCCTGCTGGGCTAAAGAAAGAAGGAACAAGAGAACTTCAGAAAGAGGGGCAGAAAGGGGATCCTCAGCCTTTGCTGTGCACCATGCCACAAACTTGTTCCACCGGCAGGCGTATACCGTCTTAGTGGAGGGACGCCTGGCTGCCAAGATTACGTCACATACTTCGGGAGGCAGGTCGAAAGACATCAACTGCCGCCGCTCAATCTCCACGCAAGGAGGTGGAGGCTGGACAGGTTCGGGTGGAGGATCCTCCCGAAGAGGCAGTCTGATCGGAGGATCGATGGCCATGTTGAGCAGCTCGGGATACCAGACTCTTCGTGCCCAATCTGGAGCCACAAGAATGACTTGGGACCGGTCGCGCCTGACCTTCTTCAGCACTCTGGGCAGAAGTGGTATAGGCGAAAAGGCGTACAACAGACTGCAACTCCACTCGCGAGTGCTGCCTTGGAAATTCCAACGCGCAGAATTGCTGACATTGCGCATTCTCTTGGTGGCGAATAGATCTAACCAAGGCTCTCCCCACTGTCAAAAGAGACCTTGCACCACCTCCGAGTGAATACGCCATTCGTGATCCATCATGCACCTGCGGCTGAGTTCGTCCGCCCTGGCGTTCAGAGAACCTGCCAGGTGTTGAACCACCAGGGATATGCCCTGATGTTCCAGCCATGTCCAGAGGCAAAGGGCCTCTTGACACAGGGTCCATGACCCCACCCCGCCCTGTTTGTTGCAGTACCACATGGCGGTGGTGTTGTCCATGAACACCTGCACTACTCTTCCCCGGACAGAGGGAAGGAATGCTTTCAGTGCAAGACGAATCGCCCGGAGCTCCAGAAGGTTGATGTAAAGCCCGGACTCCGCTGGAGACCAGAGGCCTCTGATCTCCGCCTCTCCCATGTGGCCGCTCCATCCCAGAAGGGAGGCATACGTCACCACAGTGTGGTCTGGTTGGGGAAGGGAGAGGGAACTGCCATTGACCCAATCCCGGTTCGTGAGCCACCACTGCAGTTGACGTGCAGTGCCCTCTGAGATCTGGATGCAATCGGACAGAATCCCCTCATGCTGCGCCCACTGGAACTTCAGGTCCCACTGCAGAGCCCGCATATGCCACCTGGCATGATCGACCAGCAGGATGCAGGAGGCCATGAGGCCCAGCAGCCTCAGAGTCATTCTGACCGAAACCCGGGATAGAGGCTGAAAGATCGGAATCATAGCCTGAATATCCCAGACTCGCTGCTCGAGAGGTTAGACCCGAAACCGCGTCGTGTCCAGAACCGCTCCGATGAAGCGGAGCTTCTGAGAGGGAATCAGGTGTGACTTCGGCACATTGATGGAGAACCCCAGTTTATGCAGGAGGTCAGCTGTAGTCTGGAGGTGGGAGACGACTGCCTGGGGTGAGCCCGCCTTCAACAGCCAGTCGTCGAGATAGGGGAAGACTGAAACCCCTCATCTGTGCAGATGAGCTGCGACCACCGCTATCACTTTCGTGAACACCCGAGGGGCGCTGGTAAGGTCTATGGGGAGCACGGTAAATTGAAAGTGCTCGTGGCCTACCGTGAACCGTAGGTAACGCCGGTGGGCCGGCAGGACGGGGATGTGAAAATAAGCGTCCTGCAAGTCCAACGCTACCATCCAGTCTTCCGGGTCGAGGGCAGACAAGACCTGAGCAAGCGTCAACATCTTGAACTTCTCCTTCCGGAGGAAGCGGTTGACGTCCCTGAGATCCAAGATAGGACACAGGCCCTTGTCCTTCTTGGGGACCAGAAAGTAGTGGGAGTAACAACCACAACCTACTTCTGGGACAGGAACGCGCTCGATGGCTCCCTTGGCCAAGAGAGCCGTAACTTCCTGCTGGAGAAGGGCCAGATGATCCTCCGACGTGCGGTGGTATCTTGGTGGCATGGCTGGAGGGGTAGTCTCAAAGGGGCGGGAGTAGCCCCTTTGGACTATTTGCAAAACCCACCTGTCTGATGTGATGGTGCGCCAGTGGGGGAGGTGATGGCGAATCCTGCCGCCCACTGGCGTTTGATGGGCCTGAAAGGTCGGACTAGGAGGGTTTGGAGGCTGCTGCGGAGGGGGGGTTGGTGGACTGGCCTGCCCGTTGGCCCCCGGAACCACGACGGTTGTTCCCACGTCCCCGGCCGTGCGAAGGTTGGGTAACTTGCTGCAGCTTGTGGCTCTGGGCGGGACGTAGCAGGGCATCCCTTCCGTAGCCATGAAGGGGCGAAACGCAGACTGCACAGGGTGGGTGGAGAGGCCCAAGGATTTGGCCGTAGCCCGTGAGTCTGCTTTGTCGCCAAAAAGGCGGCGGCCATCAAAGGGCATTTCCATCAATGTGTTCTGGACATCCCCTAAAAAAGCCAGTCAACCTCATCCAGGCGTAGCGACGAAATGGGCCTGCCCAGAGAGTCGGCGGTGTCCAGCCCACAACGTATGGCAAACTTTGCTGCATCCCTCCCGGCGGCCACAGCCTGGGAGAGCACAGCCCGGGCCTCCTCCGGACACTGAGGCAGCACCTGCGCCACCGTATCCCACACCGAGTGGGAATAACGGCCCAAGAGATATGCGGTGTTTACCGACCGCAGTCCTAAGCTGGCGGAAGAGAACATTTTCTTCCCAAGGTGGTCCAGCTTCTTGGATTCCCTTTCCGGGGGAGCGGTAGGGAATGCGCTTTATGAAGTGGAGGCTTGTACTACCAAGCTCTCCGGGGTGGGGTGTTGGGAGAGGAAAGTGGGGTCACCCGGGGCCGGGCAGTGGCGTCTGGCAATCATCCTGTCCACGGGAGCCCCAGTGTTGGGCCTGGACCACGTGCCCAAAAGGACGTCGGTGAGGGCCTCATTGAACGGCAGCAAGGGCTCCGAAGAGCTCGCAGCCGGTTGAAGCACCTCTGTCAGGAGGTTAGTCCTGACCGCCACCGTAGGAAGCTCGAGGTTGAGAGCCTCGGCCGTCCTACGCAACACCACTGCGTACGATGCTCCCTCCTTCGTAGCCACGGTAGGAGGAGACAACATGCCAAGGTCAGGGGAGGTGTCAAGACCACTGGCATCCCCCAGTTCCTCTCTCCAGTCCTGTTCACTGTCCAACTGGTCAGTCAGAGGGTCACCTGACCCCTCCCAGTCCTCCTCCTCATCCTCTGGTTGCCACTCAGGTTGAAAAGGGGCCCCAGGAGTGAACAGGGGCACAAAAACCCCTCTCAGCGCTGGATACGGCGTCGGACGATGCCAGTCCGGCTCCGTGTCCACGTCGGCATGGAGGCCGGGGTCGACGCCGGCCGGGGGGCCGACCGGCGTCGAACGCGGTAGTGGTGCTGTCTGAAGCGGCGCCGGTAGAGGCGTAACGAGGTCAACCGGTGCCGATCCGGATCCAGGCCTGGATCCAAGGGGGGCCTGCGGCGCCGGGGCCAGAGCCGCCGGCAGAAAAGGCCTAGGCCCCCCAACCGGGTCCGCGGGGCCCGAAGGCGCGCCAGCAGGGTCGGTCCGCTCAAAGATGGCATGCATCGCCTCGTAGAAGGTACAAAGCTGGGCGGGACTCGCTCCGGGTCCCGGAAAGGGAGGGAAACGCAGAGTCGACTCTTCGGGCTCCGCGCGCGGAGCCGCAGGATGGGCACCACCCCCGTTCCTCGTCGGATCAGCCGACCGACGAGGAGAAGTCGAAGAGCGATGATGCTTCTTCGACTTCTTCTTATGCTTCGACTTACCCGACCCCGATTGCGAAGACTTCGAAGATTTCGAACAGGAATGGTGGTGGCTCCGCGACCGGTCCCTCGACCTCCCTCTCGACCGGGACCTCGAACGGCGCGGAGCCGACTGCCGGTGCTCAAGCAGCTTTCGGGACCGCTCCCGCAAAGCCTTCGGCGCAACCGACCAGCAGTCGGAGCACGACTTGGGGTCGTGGTCGCGCTCCAGGCAAAAAAGACACACGCAGTGCGGATCTGTCACCGACATCATGCGATGACAGGAACCGCAGGCCTTGAAACCGGGCATCCCTCGTGCATCTTCGGAGTCGAAGACTCAAAAAAGAAGTCGACAAAAGTCGAGAAAAAGTTAGTCAAAAATTGACTGAGGTACCGCTCTGCCTGGATCTGCGCTGGCTGGCGTGGAAAAAGAAAGAACTGATGTCAGCATGCGAGGGCGGCATCTAAGTACCTGCCGCGACGTCATCCCGGCGACCACGACGCCGACGATGGACGCGGAGCCGACCGACGCCACCTTTCGACACGCAGAGGTACTGCTGACGAAAAAACTTTCCGGATCCAGTCTGACACCTGGGGGTAATTCTAAAGTAAGGAATCTATAACTAACGTGTTTCTTTCAGATATTACTAACATTAGTGCCCATCCATTCATCCATTGTGTCTTTTCCGGACATTTCTTCCCCGGCATCGTTGGGTGCTGGGACACCAGTGCGTGGGATGGACGAAGGGAATTGGCCAGCGGCACGGGAGCGAATGGGGCGGGTGCTGATTCGATCTGATGTAGGAAACGAGGAGAAAAAGATGATAGCTGATCAGGCTGCACAGTGGGCACGGAGTCCGATCTACAGTCCGATATACAGTGTAGCGGACGTGTGGAGTGTGTTGAAAGAGTTTGAGCCATTTGTACAGCAGCATGCCCTCAAGCATATGTCGGCTACATTGACAAATAATTTATGACATTTGAGATCGCTTATACGCTACTGACATGGCCCCTAATGATGTTTTTAGTAATGTTGCAATGATGATTGGTTATCGAGGTAGGTTGCATCAGAAAACACCGACGACTGTGTCCCAATTCCCGATGAGGGAGGTGCATCCTATTTTCCATCCCGAGATCCCAGAACGGCGTAATGCGCAGGATGTTGTTGTTCAACAACGGGTAGAAACTTGTTTTCAAGAACAATGGGTTTACACACTGTGGAAAAGGAGTGAGGTGTTAGCCCTTAAGAGTCAGCTGCCGGACCCTAGGAAAAACCCAACTGCATATTACAAAGAGCTAACGGAGGCCGCCTCATCGACAGTGAGGACGCTGGCAGATATTGAGATGTTTTTCGGGTTGTTGGTACCAGTCAACATATGGAGGCAGGTGCATACGCAGGACCATGTTGTGGAGCTGTGTGGCACTTGGAATGAGATCAGGGCATGGGATAAAGAGCGAAAGCCTGGTGAAAAGCCTAAGGCTGAGATACTAGCTTTGCCGAGTCATATCATTACTTGCATGCATTCTCTCATTCATCAGAAGGAAGATGAAAGTGTGCCCGATTTTTTCACTCGGTTTGAAGGGGTGTTATTGGATTTTAGTGGACAAGATTTGTCGGCAGAAGGGGGTGTCCGGTTGTTTGTTAACAGATTTGTCACGAATCTGCTTCCCGAGATCGCGGCTCGATTACAGGCTTCTGAGAGCCCCTGGACTACCTCCTCCCCTTCAGTGATATTAAGTATGGCTCAGTACTATGAGCATAGGGAAAATAAGGAGAAGGAGAAGGTGGAGAAGAAGAATTAGGAGTTGAAGACTAAGGTACTAATGCAGCAGGCAGCAAGGGGGTCCGGCAGGGGACGTGGAACTGGTCCAGCCCAGCGGTCGCGCAGCACTGGCAGAAGCGACGTTCCTGTGGGGCCGAACTAGTGTGCGTATTGTAAAAAGGAGGGACACTGGCAGAGTGAGTGTCCGGAGTTGTTGCAGAAGGTCGTGGCCCCCAGAGGTCGGGGTTCTAGTGGACAGGGTCATGGTGAGAGTGGTCATGATGAGGGCCAGGCTGGTGCATCCTCGTGGGGTCGTTCTGATCAGAACTATTTTGATGACCCCCGGGGAAGGCAGTATTATCACGACGATTATGATCTGGATGAGGTGACAGGGCTGTCCTATAGCTAGGACAGCCAGGGACAGGGTGAGGGATCAGTTCAAATACCTGTAGATCAGCGTGGTCCTTATGTCACAGCGGATTTGCATGGTTTGGCTAAAAAGAATTTGGTGGATACAGGTGCAATGAATAGCTCTGATTCTCGTTCACTGGTCCCCGGGGCAGCTCTGTCTGTCCATAACAATGACTCAGTAGGTTTTTCAGGCATACCGGTTGTGAGCCCCATTTCCGAACCCCTTGCTTTGACTATTGGCCCTTTCACTGTGGACTCGCCATTCTTGTTGACAACGAATTGCGGAGAAAACCTAATGGGATTAGATTTGTTGAAAAAGTTGCATGCTACGATTTCATGTTCTCCAGATGGAGTTTATATGACAATTGGACCGGATGTAGCCAGAACCAAACAGTGTTTTTCAAAAGATGCACCACTTCCTGCTGAATTTAAGGATGTGCCGCCCACGTTGTGGGCAACAGGAGATACGGACGTAGGGTTGCTGCAGATACCACCGGTCTCTATTACGATTAAAGACAATGCTGTGCTACCTCTTATTCCCCAGTACAAAATATCGCAGGCGGGGTAACGGGCTTTGTTGCAGATTATACAGGATCTGATCAAATCGGGGGTGGTTGAGGAGACAGTAGCGAATGTGTGTGATAGCCCTATTCTCCCCATCCTCAAAAAGGCACCCTTGGATTCCCCTGATGCTCATCCCATTGTCTATCGCTTCGTGATTGATTTGTGGGAGTTTAACAAAATAGTGTTCCCTCAGTTTCCGGTGGAACCCGACATTACTGCTCTCTTAACAATGATTCTTTCCACAACCAAATTCTTTTCTGTGATTGACTTGAAAAATGCTTTCTTTAGCATCCCCATTCACCCGGATAGCCGGCACCTTTTCGGTTTTACCTTGGCAGGCAGAAGTTTCCAATTCTGTCGAGCTCCTCATGGGTATACTGAAAATCCTAGTATATATAGTCAAGCTTTGAAAAGTCAGTTGGATTCCCTCTCTCTTCCCTCAGGTAATGTATTACTGCAATATGTGGACGACCTTCTGGTAGCCTCCGATACTGAAGAGGGTTGCAAGGATGCCACGGTCAAATTATTACTTCATTTGGCACAGCACGGACATAAAGTGTCCCTATCAAAGTTCCAATATTGTCGACAGGAGGTCACCTATTTAGGTCACCTACTGTCGAAGGAGGGAAGGAGGCTAACACCTGAACGAGTTGATGCCATTGTTAAGATGCCCGTCCCTGTGACTCAGAGGGATGTGCGTGCTTTCATAGGTATCACATCATTATTATTGGGGTGACATTCCACCCCAAAACCAATGGCACAGCCTTATGTGACTTCTTCAAATTTTGTACCGTCTTTTTAACCCATTTTATTCCATTTAATCAGCTGTTTAATTCCGTCTTTCACTTTAATCCAGTATATTCCACACACAGGGTAATGCAATTTTCAAAAGTTTTCTCATATTCAAGATGTGCCCATCCGGACCTCTCTTCAAGAATACGTACAAGCGCGTTGTTCATCCAAAGCAGTTTTTATTAAAAACCCAATGCATTTCGGGCTGCTGGGGCCCTTCGTCAGGGATAACTACAAATAACAATAAAACATGCATTACAAATCCATTGACAAAAATGTATTATGCAACGACATTTAAAACATTCATGTGAGAATTAGCTGCTTCTCAGTCCTCCATAATCGTCACAATCCTAATCATACCGTTAGCAATATAATTACACCCCATTGTACAGTAGCAAGAACCTTTAGCAAAATACAATCCCACTTCTTTTCGTCTATAACACCTTCACGTTACTCTCCCAGTAACTCCCGCTTTAATTAAACATTGCCCTAAACACACTCTTCTCCTCCCCAATTGTAACGTCATCCTTTCCTCTGTATATTAAACCCTCATATTAAGCGCAGAAATACCCTCAAATCTCTTCCCCTCTCATGTCAACCTGTCCAACTCTACCCCCCCACTATATCCCACCTTTCCTTAACCTTTAATACACACCCTCGTTGTACTTGTCTAACCTGTGCGCTTTGCGCTGCACATTTTCCATCTTCATGCTGGCAACCGCTTTTTTCATTTTTAAACAGCCACTGTTTTTCACATGCTGCTGACAGCCACCTAATTCCTATCCAATACTCATTCTCATTCACCCCAATTCCAACACCCTATAACCTCTATTATTTACTGCGCTGCTTGTTATCTACAACCCTAACTCACGTACCTGCTAAAAACCATCCGTCCTAGAATCTCTTCCACGAAAGGATTTCACGTTACTTTCATCCGCCAGTATTTAACCCCCACACCTGTGTTCAGAACCCTCCCACTATGCTAATCACTAATCAACCGCCCTTGTGATCCTCTCTCTCTACAAACCCTGCCCTCGATTCTTAACTACTACAGTACCCATAATGCAATATGTCAGCTCGATGTTACATCACAGTACTCTTTATTAAAAATCCATGTTCATGACTTTTAAACGCAGCTTCCACATATCAACCTCGTTCTAAATGTCAAACATACGCTGCAAATGTTTTACCATTCATTAGGAGCCTCTCAATTAAAAAAATGCTAGGTGAACGAGATGTTCCGCCTAGTGTGTGGATGATACCGCTATTCCCAAAATTCCAATGTTAGTCCAATCTCTGATGTGGGTGCAAACCCCGGTTCGGGCAAAGTTCATGTATACATCATAGAAAAGGAGGATGCACACCCTCTTCAAACACAATTCATCCTGTTTGTTAGGTCATTCGCCGGTGTGTGCTCACTGGTGAAGTACCTTGCCCAAATGGCACTTGGATCCAAATTACATCATTATTATTGGGGTGACATTCCACCCCAAACCAATGGCACAGCCTTATGTGACTTCTTCAAATTTTGTACCGTCTTTTTAACCCATTTTATTCCATTTAATCAGCTGTTTAATTCCGTCTTTCACTTTAATCCAGTATATTCCACACACAGGGTAATGCAATTTTCAAAAGTTTTCTCATATTCAAGATGTGCCCATCCGGACCTCTCTTCAAGAATACGTACAAGCGCGTTGTTCATCAAAAGCAGTTTTTATTAAAAACCCAATGCATTTCGGGCTGCTGGGGCCCTTCGTCAGGGATAACTGCAAATAACAATAAAACATGCATTACAAATCCATTGACAAAAATGTATTATGCAACGACATTTAAAACATTCATGTGAGAATTAGCTGCTTCTCAGTCCTCCATAATCATCACAATCCTAATCATACCGTTAGCAATATAATTACACCCCATTGTACAGTAGCAAGAACCTTTAGCAAAATACAATCCCACTTCTTTTCATCTATAACACCTTCACGTTACTCTCCCAGTAACTCCCGCTTTAATTAAACATTGCCCTAAACACACTCTTCTCCTCCCCAATTGTAACGTCATCCTTTCCTCTGTATATTAAACCCTCATATTAAGCGCAGAAATACCCTCAAATCTCTTCCCCTCTCATGTCAACCTGTCCAACTCTACCCCCTCACTATATCCCACCTTTCCTTAACCTTTAATACACACCCTCGTTGTACTTGTCTAAGCTGTGCGCTTTGCGCTGCACATTTTCCATCTTCATGCTGGCAACCGCTTTTTTCATTTTTAAACAGCCACTGTTTTTCACATGCTGCTGACAGCCACCTAATTCCTATCCAATACTCATTCTCATTCACCCCAATTCCAACACCCTATAACCTCTATTATTTACTGCGCTGCTTGTTATCTACAACCCTAACTCACGTACCTGCTAAAAACCATCCGTCCTAGAATCTCTTCCACGAAAGGATTTCACGTTACTTTCATCCGCCAGTATTTAAACCCCACACCTGTGTTCAGAACCCTCCCACTATGCTAATCACTAATCAACCGCCCTTGTGACCCTCTCTCACTACAAACCCTGCCCTCGATTCTTAACTACTACAGTACCCATAATGCAATATGTCAGCTCGATGTTACATCACAGTACTCTTTATTAAAAATCCATGTTCATGACTTTTAAACGCAGCTTCCACATATCAACCTCGTTCTAAATGTCAAACATACGCTGCAAATGTTTTACCATTCATTAGGAGCCTCTCAATTAAAAAAATGCTAGGTGAACGAGATGTTCAATTAAAGCGGGAGTTACTGGGAGAGTAACGTGAAGGTGTTATAGATGAAAAGAAGTGGGATTGTATTTTGCTAAAGGTTCTTGCTACTGTACAATGGGGTGTAATTATATTGCTAATGGTATGATTAGGATTGTGACGATTATGGAGGACTGAGAAGCAGCTAATTCTCACATGAATGTTTTAAATGTCGTTGCATAATACATTTTTGTCAATGGATTTGTAATGCATGTTTTATTGTTATTTGTAGTTATCCCTGACGAAGGGCCCCAGCAGCCCGAAATGCATTGGGTTTTTAATAAAAACTGCTTTGGATGAACAACGCGCTTGTACGTATTCTTGAAGAGAGGTCCGGATGGGCACATCTTGAATATGAGAAAACTTTTGAAAATTGCATTACCCTGTGTGTGGAATATACTGGATTAAAGTGAAAGACGGAATTAAACAGCTGATTAAATGGAATAAAATGGGTTAAAAAGACGGTACAAAATTTGAAGAAGTCACATAAGGCTGTGCCATTGGTTTTGGGGTGGAATGTCACCCCAATAATAATGATGTAATTTGGATCCAAGTGCCATTTGGGCAAGGTACTTCACCAGTGAGCACGCACCGGCGAATGACCTAACAAACAGGATGAATTGTGTTTGAAGAGGGTGTGCATCCCCCATTTCTATGATGTATTCATAGATATCACCTCATATTGTCGTCATTGGATACCTGGTTATTTACTAACGAAGCCTTTGCTACGCCTAACGACTAAAGATGTGCAGGAACCTTTACCCTGGACGCATGAATGTCAGCAAGCTTTTGAGCAATTAAAAGTCGCGCTTTGCTCTACACCTGTGCTTGGTACGCCTGATTATCAGAAGCCTTTTGTGTTGTACGTACACAAAACGGCTGGATGTGCGCTTTCTGTGTTAACACAAGCCTTTGGATGTAAGCAGAGGCTTATTTCTCTGCCCTTCTTGACACTGTCGCCAGAGCCCTCCCGAGCTGTTTAAGAGCAGCCGCGGCTGTGGCTGTCTCTATTCAACAATCGGCAGGGCTTGTCCTCAATACTGAACTCACAGTAATGGTACCTCATGCTGTGGACACACTTCTGAACAAGACAAAGACGCAGCGCCTTACCAGTGATCGTCTGACTGGCTATGAATTGACTCTGTTTGCGCCACACATCACCATCAAAAGATGTGCCACTTTGAACCCAGCCACGTTACTACCCCTCCCTTCGGAAAATGAGGACACAGATGTCCATGATTGCTTATTTCGAATGGAAGAGGAGACGAAGGGATGGGTAGACCTGACTGACATTCCCTTATCTTTCCCGCAAGGGGAACTATATGTCGATGGCTCCTGTTTCAAATTGTCAGATGGCACCACTACTGCAGCGTATGCTATTACTACGCTGCGCACTGTAGTTGAGACATCATGTGTTCCTACCAATCAGCACAAGCTGCAGAGCTAGTTGCTCTTTTGCGAGTATGCGAGTTAAGTGAGGGATTGGCTGTCAATATTTATACTGACAGCCAATATGCGTTTGGAGAAGCCGATAATTTTGGGTGGCTCTGGTTGGAGAGGGGATTCCTGACTTCCCATGGTACGAAAATACAACACGGCCCTCTGTTACACAGGCTTTTATCAGCCCTGACACTTCCCAAAAGATTGGCAATAGTGAAGTGTAGTGCCCATAAGGCGATTACTGATGATGTGGGGAAGGGAAATGCGTTTGCAGATCAGACAGCTAAAGAGACAGCCAGGTCTAAGATGAAGCGAATGTTTGTGGCGGGACCAGCTAGATGGGTGCCTGAAAATGAGATGTTTGAGGACACAATGGAAAATGTGAAAGAAATACAGAGTGAGGCAACAATTGAGGAGTTGGCAACGTGGCAGGAGAGTACAGGACGCTTAGACGAGGAGGGGTGCTGGACCGATATGTCGGAAAAGCAAAGATGGATGTTACCAAATGCATATGTATTCCCTGTAGTTACAATGCCACATGGCCCAGCTCACATTAGTGCGAAGGGGATATCTAAACTACTGGATCCTGTATGGCGAAATGACAATATCCCTAAGGTAGCTGCACATCTAGTGAAGCACTGTTTGGTTTGCCTGACGCATAATCCTGGGAAGGGTACCCCTACACCTCCTGGTAATTTTGCACCACCTTCCTTCCCTTTCGAGGTTCTCCAGATGGATTACATCGAAATGGAACGAGTTAACAACTTGAAATATGTGCTGGTGGTTGTTTGTGCATTCAGTAAATGGATTGAGTCTTACCCCACTAAAGAGAACACAGCCATGGCAACGGCAAAAGCCCTTTTAAAGGAGTTTTTCCGCGCTTCGGCTTGCCCTGTTTGATTTGGAGTGACAACGGAAGTCACTTCAATTCGAAAGTTATTCAGCTGGTGTGCGACGGCCTGCACATTAAGCAAAAGTTTCATGCAGCAAACCACCCCCAGTCAGCAGGTTTGGTTGAGAAGTACAATGGTATTCTCAAGTTGAAGATGGCAAAGATCAAGGAGAGCACAGGATTGCAATGGCCAGACGCGCTACCCCTTGCTCTATTGTCCACGAGGGTGACAGCTCATTCTAGAATAGTATTATCCCAGTATGAGGTTGTTTTCGGCCGCCCTGCAAATGTTTGGGGCATCCCCCAGCCCCGCCATTTTTCTGAAATTGAATACCCATTACTTGTAGATTACTTATGTGAGTTAACTAAATATTTGTGTTCTATTCATCAACAGATACATGAAGCTTTGCCGCCAACACCTGAGGGGCCCGGGCACAGCATTCACCCCGGTGATTTTGTGCTGATCTGCAATTATCAGAGGAAGGGGTGCTTGGAGCCAAGGTGGAAAGGGCCTCTGCAGGTCCTGCTTGCCACTCGGACGGCGGTGAAGGTGGACGGCGGGAAGCACTGAATTCACTCATCGCACTGCCGGCGAGTCCCGCTACCTCTCCCTTATGACCAATGGGTCCTTGATGGCATAGGGGACCAAGAGAAGGAGAAGGTGCCATGCTTTGTTCTTTTTTCTGATGCCCGACTGACCTGGGCACAGACGGAGGAGGAGAACAACGCTGCTTTGAATGAGGCGTTCCCCCCAGAAATAGCACCATCGTTGATGAACAATAAGAGTCTACGGACATTGAACTGTGTGTTTTTATTTTTCCTTTTTTTTAATATACCTGGCTCCATAGTACGGACCTTCCTCTGGTAGTTTGATATATCAAAATGTACCCCTTTGGTCGCATTGTTATGGAAGAAGAACAGCCTTTAGCAACACCCCGTTTCGAGCAAATAGCCCAACTTGGTCGAGCTGGTCCATCAAAACTAAGATAGTCTTCTTAGTAATAGTTTTTGTTGCTTTAGTAGCAGTGTTTGGGATCATATGGTTCCTTGAAGAAAGACATCCTGTGCATTCCCTGATTGGTACTACTCATGTTCCCCCTGAACATGTATTTGTCACTTTGGCCCCTCATAAGGAAAGGCACCGACAGACTTATGTTGACAATGTTTTTCTGCAAATGCTCCATCAGGCTCACCATACCACCAATGTCACTAATTGTTGGGTGTGTGGCTTACTCCCTTCCGTAATGCATAAGAATGATCTGTTACTGTCATTGCCCTTTTCTTATTTGGCCAGTTGGGAAGCCTGGTTCCAGTTGTTCACCATGGAGTATATCCATTATCAAGCTGATGCAATGAACATGACCTACCTCGATTATAAGGCTGTATTGGGATATATATTGACTCACCAAGGATTTACCCCGGGGAGGGATGGGAATACTGGTACTCTACACCCAGATGCCTGTATGAATGTCTATGAGTCCAAAAAGAATGTAACATGGCTCCAGAATGAGATGATGTGCTTCCAGGACTTTAACGTCACTGAATATTTCAGGTCTTTTCAATTGCGCAATATTAACCAGGATAAGGCAATGCCAGTACCAGTAATTAATACAACAGCTAGTTTCTGTGTCCAAGGTTTTGGAAAGGTTCTGGTAGGAGAGAGTACTTGCAACTATACTTATGATTTGAACACCACTAGTAGTCCACCACTGCTTCCGCCCCACAATGTGTATTTCGTTTGTGGGGCCCAGGCTTATGTATGGCTTCTTAGGGGGTGGTCTGGTGTATGTTATGTGTCCTTCCTTTTGCCCCCTGTATATATCGCACCATCCAATTATCACAGAGACCACAGGTTACAACGCAGGAGTTTGTATCTGTCCGGAGTTAGAAGGGTTATTGACACAAAGGATATAGATCAGACAGGCACTACCCTGCAGCAATTTACAGATGCCATGAAGGGTATTTTGCCATTTTGGGGTCCTATGCACAATAGCCGTAGTATACGTCGACTCACAAGGGTTGTAGAAAGAGTTATCAACACCACAGCAGGAATACTGACCAACATCACAGCTGAGCTTCAGGCTACAAGAATTGTTGCCCTTCAAAACAGGATGGTGTTAGACGTCATCCTTGCTGATCGGGGTGGGGCTTGTCGCGTCATCGGTAGTAGTTGTTGTGTGTACATACCAGACCACGCCCGAATGTCTATGCAGCAATACAAAAGTTGCACAGGCTAGCATCTGATATCCACCAGGAGAATGGCACTTGGTCCTTGTCTGGATGGTTTTGGGGTCTGGTAGCGTCATGGGGCTGGAAAATACTCTTATTCTTAGTAACCATAGCAGGTTTTGTATTCACCTGTTGCCTGCGTGTTAATTGCCTTCCCGCCTGCTGTACTTATTGTATACAAAAGTTAACATCCCAACCCAGAGTCCAAGAACAAAATGCTATGCCCTCCGCCATGATGGTACAAGCTGTTCACGATTTTATGTGTATAGACGAGGGCATTTTTAGGTCGAGCCTAGCGCAGCGGTGTGTATATCATGGCACCCTACGCTTCTACTTTTGGAGCATTACTGGTGTGTATACCATGACCATTACGCTTCCACTTCCGGAACATTACCGGTGTGTTTACCATGGCACACTACATTTCCATTTTTGGAGCATTACTGTTGTGTTTATCATGGCACATTACGTTTCCACTTCTGGAGCATTACCGGTGTGCATACCATAACACACTATGCTTCCACCTCCGATTACTGGAAATGCTCCACCTCCAGAGCATTACCGGTGTGTTTACCATGGCACACTACGCTTCCAGTTCCGGAGCATTACCGGTGTGTATACCATGGCATACTATGCTTCCACTTCCGGGGCATTACCGGTGTGTATACCATGGACACTATGCTTCCAATATGGAGCATTACCAGTGTGTACCATGGTACACTAGACTTTTAATTCCGGAGTACTACCGGTGTGTTTACCATGGCACACTATGCTTCCTATTCCGGAGCATTACCGGTGTATACCATGGTACAATAGGCTTTTTCTTCCAGAGTATTACCGGTGTGTTTACCATGGCACACTATGCTTCCACTTCTGGAGCATTACCGGTGTGTATACCATGGCACACTACGCTTCTACTTTTGGAGCATTACCGGTGTGTTTACCATAGCACACTACGCTTCCACTTCTGATTACTAAAGATGCCTCACTTCCGGAGCATTACTGGTGTGTTTACCATGGACACTATGCTTCCAATTCCGGAGCATTACCGGTGTATACCATGGTACAATAGGCTTTTACTTCCTGAGTATTATCGGTGTGTATACCATGGCACACTACGCTTCCACTTCCGGAGCATTACCGGTGTGTATACCATGGACACTATGCTTCCACTTCCGGAGCATTACCGGTGTGTATACCATCGCACACTAGGCATTTAATTCCGGAGCATTACCCGTGTGTATTCCATGGCACATTATGCTTCCACTTCCGGAGCATTACCGGTGTGTATACCATGGCGCACTACACTTCCACTTCCGGAGCATTACCGGTGTGTATACCATGGACACTATGCTTCCAATTCCAGAGCATTACTGGTGTATATCATGGTACACTAGGCTTTTACTTCTGGAGCATTATCGGTGTGTATACCATGGCACACTGCGCTTCCACTTCCGGAGCATTACCGGTGTGTATACCATGGACACTACGCTTCCACTTCCGGAGCATTACCGGTGTGTATACCATGGCACACTAGGCATTTACTTCCGGAGCATTACCCGTGTGTATACCATGGCACACTATGCTTCCACTTCCGGAGCATTACCAGTGTGTATACCATGCCACACTACGCTTCCACTTCCGGAGCATTACCGGTGTGTATACCATGGACACTATGCTTCCGATTCCGGAGCATTACCGGTGTATACCATGGTACACTAGGCTTTTACTTCCGGAGTATTACCGGTGTGTATACCATGGCACACTATGCTCCACTTCTGGAGCATTACCGGTGTGTATACCATGGACACTGTGCTTCCAATTCCGGAGCATTACCGGTGTGTATACCATGGCACACTACGCTTCCACTTCCGGAGCATTACCGGTGCGTATACCATGGCACACTAGGCTTTTACTGCCGGAGCATTACCCATGTGTATACCATGGACACGACGCTTCCACTTCCGGAGCATTACCGTTGTGTATACCATGGCACACTACGCTTCCACTTCCGCAGCATTACCCGTGTGTATACCATGACACACTAGGCTTCCACTTCCGGAGCATTACCGGTGTGTATATCATGGCACCCTACGCTTCTACTTTTGGAGCATTACCGGTGTGTATACCATGGCCATTACGCTTCCACTTCCGGAACATTACCGGTGTGTTTACCATGGCACACTACATTTCCATTTCTGGAGCATTACCGCTTAGCAGACGGCCGCACTTCCGGAGCATTACCGGTGTGTATACCATGGACACTATGCTTCCAATTCTGGAGCATTAACGGTGTGTATACCATGGCACACTATGCTTCCACTTCCGGAGCATTACCGGTGCTTATACCATGCCACACTAGGCTTTTACTGCCGGAGCATTACCCATGTGTATACCATGGGCACGACGCTTCCACTTCAGGAGCATTACCAGTGTGTATACCATGGCACACTACGCCTCCACTTCCGGAGCATTACCAGTGTGTATACCATGGACACTACGCTTCCACTTCCGGAACATTACCAGTGTGTATACCATGGCACACTACGTTTCTGCTTTTGGAGCAATACCGGTGTGTTTACCATGGCACACTAAGCTTCCACTTCCGGAGCATTAACCGTGTGTATACCATGGCACACTAGGCTTCCACTTCCGGAGCATTACCGGTGCGTATACCATGGCACACTAGGCTTTTACAGCCGGAGCATTACCCATGTGTATACCATGGACACGACGCTTCCACTTCCGGAGCATTACCAGTGTGTATACCATGGCACACTACGCCTCCACTTCCAGAGCATTACCAGTGTGTATACCATGGACACTACGCTTCCACTTCCGGAACATTACCAGTGTGTATACCATGGCACACTACGTTTCTGCTTTTGGAGCAATACCGGTGTGTTTACCATGGCACACTAAGCTTCCACTTCCGGAGCATTAACCGTGTGTATACCATGGCACACTATGCTTCCAATTCCGGAGCATTACCGGTGCGTATA
Organism: Calotriton arnoldi; assembly: GCA_963921515.1. Classification (NCBI taxonomy): domain Eukaryota; kingdom Metazoa; phylum Chordata; class Amphibia; order Caudata; family Salamandridae; genus Calotriton; species Calotriton arnoldi. Next base: position 779,773 of record CAWUFW010007911.1, on the reverse strand, counting down.
CCATGGCAAACTAGGCTTTTACTGCCGGAGCATTACCCATGTGTATACCATGGTCATAACGCTTCCACTTCCGGAGCATTACCGGTGTGTATACCATGGCACACTACGCTTCCACTTCCGGAGCATTACCAGTGTGTATACTATGGACACTACGCTTGCACTTCCGGAACATTACCAGTGTGTATACCATGGCACACTACGCTTCTACTTTTGGAGCATTACTGGTGTGTTTACCATGGCACACAATGCTTCCACTTCCGGAGCATTACCCGTGTGTATACCATGGCAAACTAGGCTTCCACTTCCGGAGCATTACAGGTGCGTATACCATGGCACACTAGGCTTTTACTGCCGGAGCATTACCCATGTGTATACCATGGACACGACGCTTCCACTTCCGGAGCATTACCGGTGTGAATACAATGGCACACTACGCTTCCACTTCCAGGGCATTACCAGTGTGTATACCATGGACACTACGCTTCCACTTCCGGAGCATTACCAGTGTGTATACCATGGCACACTAGGCATTTTTCTTCTGGAGCATTACCCGTGTGTATACCATGGCACACTACGCTTCCACTTCCGGAGCATTACCCGTGTGTATACCATGGCACACTAGGATTGCACTTCTGGAGCATTACCGGTGTGTATATCATGGCACCCTACGTTTCTACTTTTGGAGCATTACTGGTGTGTATACCATGGCCATTACGCTTCCACTTCCGGAACATTACCGGTGTGTTTACCATGGCACACTACATTTCCATTTTTGGAGCATTACTGTTGTGTTTATCATGGCACATTACGTTTCCACTTCCGGAGCATTACCGGTGTGCATACCATAGCACACTATGCTTCCACCTCCGATTACTGGAAATGCTCCACCTCCAGAGCATTACCGGTGTGTTTACCATGGCACACTATGCTTCCAGTTCCGGAGCATTACCGGTGTGTAAACCATGGCATACTATGCTTCCACTTCCGGGGCATTACCGGTGTGTATACCATGGACACTATGCTTCCAATACGGAGCATTACCAGTGTGTACCATGGTACACTAGACTTTTAATTCCGGAGTACTACCGGTGTGTTTACCATGGCACACTATGCTTCCTATTCCGGAGCATTACCGGTGTATACCATGGTACAATAGGCTTTTTCTTCCAGAGTATTACCGGTGTGTTTACCATGGCACACTATGCTTCCACTTCTGGAGCATTACCGGTGTGTATACCATGGCACACTACGCTTCTACTTTTGGAGCATTACCGGTGTGTTTACCATAGCACACTACGCTTCCACTTCTGATTACTAAAAATGCCTCGCTTCCGGAGCATTACTGGTGTGTTTACCATGGCACACTACGCTTCCAGTTCTGGAGCATTACCGGTGTGTATACCATGGACACTATGCTTCCAATTCCGGAGCATTACCGGTGTATACCATGATACAATAGGCTTTTACTTCCTGAGTATTATCGGTGTGTATACCATGGCACACTACGCTTCCACTTCCGGAGCATTACCAATGTGTATACCATGGACACTATGCTTCCACTTCCGGAGCATTACCGGTGTGTATACCATCGCACTCTAGGCATTTACTTCCGGAGCATTACCCGTGTGTATTCCATGGCACATTATGCTTCCACTTCCGGAGCATTACCGGTGTGTATACCATGGCACACTACGCTTCCACCTCCGGAGCATTACCGGTGTGTATACCATGGACACTATGCTTCCAATTCCAGAGCATTACTGGTGTATATCATGGTACACTAGGCTTTACTTCCGGAGTATTACCGGTGTGTATACCATGGCACACTATGCTTCCACTTCTGGGGCATTACCGGTGTGTATACCATGGCACACTACGCTTCTACTTTTGGAGCATTACCGGTGTGTATACCATAGACACTATGCTTCCAATTCCAGAGCATTACCGGTGTGTATACCATGACACACTGCGCTTCCACTTCCGGAGCATTACCGGTGTGTATACCATGGACACTACGCTTCCACTTCCGGAGCATTACCGGTGTGTATACCATGGCACACTAGGCATTTACTTCCGGAGCATTACCCGTGTGTATACCATGGCACACTATGCTTCCACTTCCGGAGCATTACCAGTGTGTATACCATGCCACACTACGCTTCCACTTCCGGAGCATTACCGGTGTGTATACCATGGCACACTATGCTTCCACTTCCGGAGCATTACCAGTGTGTATACCATGCCACACTACGCTTCCACTTCCGGAGCATTACCGGTGTATACCATGGTACACTAGGCTTTTACTTCCGGAGTATTACCGGTGTGTATACCATGGCACACTATGCTCCACTTCTGGAGCATTACCGGTGTGTATACCATGGACACTGTGCTTCCAATTCCGGAGCATTACCGGTGTGTATACCATGGCACACTAAGCTTCCACTTCCGAAGCATTACCGGTGCGTATACCATGGCACACTAGGCTTTTACTGCCGGAGCATTACCCATTTGTATACCATGGACACGACGCTTCCACTTCCGGAGCATTACCGTTGTGTATACCATGGCACACTACGCTTCCACTTCCGCATCATTACCCGTGTGTATACCATGACACACTAGGCTTCCACTTCCGGAGCATTACCGGTGTGTATATCATGGCACCCTACGCTTCTACTTTTGGAGCATTACCGGTGTGTATACCATGGCCATTACGCTTCCACTTCCGGGACATTACCGGTGTGTTTACCATGGCACACTACATTTCCATTTCTGGAGCATTACCGCTTAACAGACGGCCGCACTTCCGGAGCATTACCGGTGTGTATACCATGGACACTATGCTTCCAATTCTGGAGCATTACCGGTGTGTATACCATGGCACACTATGCTTCCACTTCCGGAGCATTACCGGTGCTTATACCATGGCACACTAGGCTTTTACTGCCGGAGCATTACCCATGTGTATACCATGGACACGACGCTTCCACTTCCGGAGCATTACCAGTGTGTATACCATGGCACACTACGCCTCCACTTCTGGAGCATTACCAGTGTGTATACCATGGACACTACGCTTCCACTTCCGGAACATTACCAGTGTGTATACCATGGCACACTACGTTTCTGCTTTTGGAGCAATACCGGTGTGTTTACCATGGCACACTAAGCTTCCACTTCCGGAGCATTAACCGTGTGTAATACCATGGCACACTAGGCTTCCACTTCCGGAGCATTACCGGTGCGTATACCATGGCACACTAGGCGTTTTACTTCTGGAGCATTATTGGTTTGCATACCATAGCACACTACGCTTCCACTTCCCGATTACTGGTAACTTCTGGAGCATTACCGGTGTGTATACCATGGCACACTACGCTTCAACTTTTGGAGCATTACCGGTGTGTTTACCATGGCACACTACGCTTCCACTTCCGGAGCATTACCGGTTTATACCATGGCACACTAGGCTTTTAGATCCGGAGTATTACCGGTGTGTTTACCATTGCACACTACGCTTCCACTTCCGGAGCATTACCGGTTTATACCATGGCACACTAGGCTTTTACTTCCGGAGTATTACCGGTGTGTTTACCATTGCACACTATGCTTCCTATTTTGGAGCATTACCGGTGTATACCATGGTACACTAGGCTTTTACTTCCAGAGTATTACCGGTGTGTTTACCATGGCACACTACGTTTCCACTTCTGGAGCATTACCGGTATGTATACCATGGCACACTACGCTTCTACTTTTGGAGCATTACCGGTGTGTTTACCATAGCACACTACGCTTCCACTTCCGATTACTAAAAATGCCTCACTTCCGGAGCATTACCGGTGTGTTTACCATGGCACACTATGCTTCCTGTTCCGGAGCATTACCGGTGTGTATACCATGGACACTATGCTTCCAATTCCAGAGCATTCCCGGTGTATACCATGGTACAATAGGCTTTTACTTCCTGAGTATTACCGGTGTGTATACCATGGCACACTACGCTTCCACTTCCGGAGCATTACCGGTGTGTATACCATGGACACTACGCTTTCACCTCCGGAGCATTACCGGTGTGTATACCATGGCACACTAGGCATTTACTTCAGGAGCATTACCTATGTGTATACCATGGCACATTATGCTTCCACTTCCGGAGCATTACTGGTGTGTATACCATGGCACACTACGCTTCCACTTCCAGAGCATTACTGGTGTGTATACCATGGACACTATGCTTCCAATTCCGGAGCATTACCGGTGTATACCATGGTACACTAGGCTTTTACTTCCGGAGTATTACCAGTGTGTATACCATGGCACACTATGCTGCCACATCTGGAGCATTACCGGTGTGTATACCATGGCACACTACGCTTCTACTTTGGAGCATTACCGGTGTGTATACCATGGACACTATGCTTCCAATTCCGGAGCATTACCAGTGTGTATACCATGGCACACTACGCTTCCACTTCTGGAGCATTACCTGTGTGTTTACCATGGACACTATGCTTCCAATTCTGGAGCATTACCGGTGTATACCATGGTACAATAGACTTTTACTTCCTGAGTATTAGTGGAGTGTATACCATGGCACACTACACTTCCACTTCCAGAGCATTACCGGTGTGTATACCATGGACACTACGCTTCCACTTCCGGAGCATTACCGGTGTGTATACCATGGCACACTAGGCATTTACTTCCGGAGCATTACCCGTGTGTATACCATGGACACTGTGCTTCCAATTCCGGAGCATTACCAGTGTGTATACCATGGCACACTACGCTTCCACTTCCGGAGCATTACCGGTGTATATCATGGTACACTAGGCTTTTACTTCCGGAGTCTTACCGGTGTGTATACCATGGCACACTATGCTTCCACTTCTGGAGCATTACCGGTGTGTATACCATGGACACTGTGCTTCCAATTCCGGGGCATTACCGGTGTGTATACCATGGCACACTACGCTTCCACTTCCGGAGCATTAACGGTGCATATACCATGGCACACTAGGCTTTTACTGCTGGAGCATTACCCATGTGTATACCATGGACATGACGCTTCCACTTCCGGAGCATTACCGGTGTGTATACCATGGCACACTACGCTTCCACTTCCGCAGCATTACCCATGTGTATACCATGGCACACTAGGCTTCCACTTCCGGAGCATTACCCGTGTGTATACCATGGCACACTAGGCTTCCACTTCCGGAGCAATACCGGTGTGTATAACATGGCCATTACGCTTCCACTTCCGGAACATTACCGGTGTGTTTACCATGGCACACTACATTTCCATTTCTGGAGCATTAACGTGTTTATCATGGCACATTATGGTTCCACTTCCGGAGCATTACAGGTGTGTTTACCATGGCACACTATGCTTTTGAAGCATTACCGGTGTGCATACCATAGCACACTACGCTTCCACTTCCGATTACTGGAAATGCTCCACTTCCAGAGCATTACCGGTGTGTTTACCAAGGCACACTACGCTTCCAGTTCATGGGCATTGCCGGTGTGTATACCATGGACACTATGCTTCCAATTCCGGGGCATTACCAGTGTATACCATGGTACACTAGACTTTTAATTCCGGAGTACTAAGAGTGTGTATACCATGGCACACTACACTTCCACTTCTGGAGCATTACCGGTGTGCTTACCATGGCACACTATGCTTCCACTTCCGGAGCATTACCCGTGTGTATACCACGGCACACTAGGCTTCCACTTCCGGAGCATTACACATGTGTATATCATGGCACCCTACACTTCTACTTTTGGAGCATTACCGGTGTGTATACCATGGCCATTAAGCTTCCACTTCCAGAACATTACCGGTGTGTTTACCATGGCACACTACATTTCCATTTTTGGAGCATTAGCGTTGTGTTTATCATGGCACATTATGTTTCCACTTCCGGAACATTACTGGTGTGTTTACCATGGCACACTATGCTTCTGAAGCATTACCGGTTTGCATACCATAGCACACGACGCTTCCACTTCCCGATTAGTGGAAATGCTCCACTTCCAGAGCATTACCGGTGTGTTTACCATGGCACACTACGCTTCCAGTTCCGGAGCATTACCGGTGTGTATACCATGGCATACTACGCTTCCACTTCCGGATCATTACCGGTGTGTATACCATGGACACTATGCTTCCAATTCCGGAGCATTACCAGTGTATACCATGGTACACTAGACTTTTAATTCCGGAGTACTAACGGTGTGTATACCATGGCACACTACACTTCCACTTCTGGAGCATTCCTGGTGTGTATACCATGGCACACTACACTTCAACTTTTGGAGCATTACTGGTGTGTTTACCATGACACACTACACTTCCACTTCCGGAGCATTACCGGTTTATACCATGGCACACTAGGCTTTTACTTCCGGAGTATTACCGGTGTATTTACCATGGCACACTGTGCTTCCTATTCTGGAGCATTACTGGTGTATACCATAGTACACTAGGCTTTTACTTCCAGAGTATTACCGGTATGTTTACCATGGCACACTACACTTTCACTTCTGGAGCATTACCAGTGTGTATACCATGGCACACTACGCTTCTACTTTTGGAGCATTACCGGTGTGTTTACCATAGCACACTACTCTTCCACTTCTGATTACTAAAAATGCCTCACTTCCGGAGCATTACTGGTGTGTTTACCATGGCACACTACGCTTCCAGTTGTGGAGCATTACCGGTGTGTATACCATGGACAATATGCTTCCAATTCCGGAGCATTACCGGTGTATACCATGATACAATAGGCTTTTACTTCCTGAGTATTATCGGTGTGTATACCATGGCACACTACGCTTCCACTTCCGGAGCATTACCGGTGTGTATACCATGGACACTATGCTTCCACTTCCGGAGCATTACCGGTGTGTATACCATCGCACTCTAGGCATTTACTTCCGGAGCATTACCCGTGTGTATTCCATGGCACATTATGCTTCCACTTCCGGAGCATTACCGGTGTGTATACCATGGACACTATGCTTCCAATTCCAGAGCATTACTGGTGTATATCATGGTACACTAGGCTTTTACTTCCGGAGTATTACCGGTGTGTATACCATGGCACACTATGCTTCCACTTCTGGGGCATTACCGGTGTGTATACCATGGCACACTACGCTTCTACTTTTGGAGCATTACCGGTGTGTATACCATAGACACTATGCTTCCAATTCCGGAGCATTACCGGTGTGTATACCATGACACACTGCGCTTCCACTTCCGGAGCATTACCGGTGTGTATACCATGGACACTACGCTTCCACTTCCGGAGCATTACCGGTGTGTATACCATGGCACACTAGGCATTTACTTCCGGAGCATTACCCGTGTGTATACCATGGCACACTATGCTTCCACTTCCGGAGCATTACCAGTGTGTATACCATGCCACACTACGCTTCCACTTCCGGAGCATTACCGGTGTGTATACCATGGACACTATGCTTCTGATTCCGGAGCATTACCGGTGTATACCATGGTACACTAGGCTTTTACTTCCGGAGTATTACCGGTGTGTATACCATGGCACACTATGCTCCACTTCTGGAGCATTACCGGTGTGTATACCATGGACACTGTGCTTCCAATTCCGGAGCATTACCGGTGTGTATACCATGGCACACTACGCTTCCACTTCCGAAGCATTACCGGTGCGTATACCATGGCACACTAGGCTTTTACTGCCGTAGCATTACCCATGTGTATACCATGGACACGACGCTTCCACTTCCGGAGCATTACCGTTGTGTATACCATGGCACACTACGCTTCCACTTCCGCATCATTACCCGTGTGTATACCATGACACACTAGGCTTCCACTTCCGGAGCATTACCGGTGTGTATATCATGGCACCCTACGCTTCTACTTTTGGAGCATTACCGGTGTGTATACCATGGCCATTACGCTTCCACTTCCGGGACATTACCGGTGTGTTTACCATGGCACACTACATTTCCATTTCTGGAGCATTACCGCTTAACAGACGGCCGCACTTCCGGAGCATTACCGGTGTGTATACCATGGACACTATGCTTCCAATTCTGGAGCATTACCGGTGTGTATACCATGGCACACTATGCTTCCACTTCCGGAGCATTACCGGTGCTTATACCATGGCACACTAGGCTTTTACTGCCGGAGCATTACCCATGTGTATACCATGGACACGACGCTTCCACTTCCGGAGCATTACCAGTGTGTATACCATGGCACACTATGCCTCCACTTCTGGAGCATTACCAGTGTGTATACCATGGACACTACGCTTCCACTTCCGGAACATTACCAGTGTGTATACCATGGCACACTACGTTTCTGCTTTTGGAGCAATACCGGTGTGTTTACCATGGCACACTAAGCTTCCACTTCCGGAGCATTAACCGTGTGTAATACCATAGCACACTAGGCTTCCACTTCCGGAGCATTACCGGTGCGTATACCATGGCACACTAGGTGTTTTACTTCTGGAGCATTACCAGTTTGCATACCATAGCACACTACGCTTCCACTTCCCGATTACTGGTAACTTCTGGAGCATTACCGGTGTGTATACCATGGCACACTACGCTTCAACTTTTGGAGCATTACCGGTGTGTTTACCATGGCACACTACGCTTCCACTTCCGGAGCATTACCGGTTTATACCATGGCACACTAGGCTTTTAGATCCGGAGTATTACCGGTGTGTTTACCATGGCACACTACGCTTCCACTTCCGGAGCATTACCGGTTTATACCATGGCACACTAGGCATTTACTTCCGGAGTATTACCGGTGTGTTTACCATTGCACACTATGCTTCCTATTTTGGAGCATTACCGGTGTATACCATGGTACACTAGGCTTTTACTTCCAGAGTATTACCGGTGTGTTTACCATGGCACACTACGTTTCCACTTCTGGAGCATTACCGGTATGTATACCATGGCATACTACGCTTCTATTTTTGGAGCATTACCGGTGTGTTTACCATAGCACACTACGCTTCCACTTCCGATTACTAAAAATGCCTCACTTCCGGAGCATTACCGGTGTGTTTACCATGGCACACTACGCTTCCTGTTCCGGAGCATTACCGGTGTGTATACCATGGACACTATGCTTCCAATTCCAGAGCATTCCCGGTGTATACCATGGTACAATAGGCTTTTACTTCCTGAGTATTACCGGTGTGTATACCATGGCACACTACGCTTCCACTTCCGGAGCATTACCGGTGTGTATACCATGGACACTACGCTTTCACCTCCGGAGCATTACCGGTGTGTATACCATGGCACACTAGGCATTTACTTCGGGAGCATTACCTGTGTGTATACCATGGCACATTATGCTTCCACTTCCGGAGCATTACTGGTGTGTATACCATGGCACACTACGCTTCCACTTCCAGAGCATTACTGGTGTGTATACCATGGACACTATGCTTCCAATTCCGGAGCATTACCAGTGTATACCATGGTACACTAGGCTTTTACTTCCGGAGTATTACCAGTGTGTATACCATGGCACACTATGCTGCCACTTCTGGAGCATTACCGGTGTGTATACCATGGCACACTACGCTTCTACTTTGGAGCATTACCGGTGTGTATACCATGGACACTATGCTTCCAATTCCGGAGCATTACCAGTGTGTATACCATGGCACACTACGCTTCCACTTCTGGAGCATTACCTGTGTGTTTACCATGGACACTATGCTTCCAATTCCGGAGCATTACCGGTGTATACCATGGTACAATAGACTTTTACTTCCTGAGTATTAGTGGTGTGTATACCATGGCACACTACACTTCCACTTCCAGAGCATTACCGGTGTGTATACCATGGACACTACGCTTCCACTTCCGGAGCATTACCGGTGTGTATACCATGGCACACTAGGCATTTACTTCCGGAGCATTACCCGTGTGTATACCATGGACACTGTGCTTCCAATTCCGGAGCATTACCAGTGTGTATACCATGGCACACTACGCTTCCACTTCCGGAGCATTACCGGTGTATATCATGGTACACTAGGCTTTTACTTCCGGAGTCTTACCGGTGTGTATACCATGGCACACTATGCTTCCACTTCTGGAGCATTACCGGTGTGTATACCATGGACACTGTGCTTCCAATTCCGGAGCATTACCGGTGTGTATACCATGGCACACTACGCTTCCACTTCCGGAGCATTAACGGTGCATATACCATGGCACACTAGGCTTTTACTGCCGGAGCATTACCCATGTGTATACCATGGACATGACGCTTCCACTTCCGGAGCATTACCGGTGTGTATACCATGGCACACTACGCTTCCACTTCCGCAGCATTACCCATGTGTATACCATGGCACACTAGGCTTCCACTTCCGGAGCATTACCCGTGTGTATACCATGGCACACTAGGCTTCCACTTCCGGAGCAATACCGGTGTGTATACCATGGCCATTACGCTTCCACTTCCGGAACATTACCGGTGTGTTTACCATGGCACACTACATTTCCATTTCTGGAGCATTAACGTGTTTATCATGGCACATTATGGTTCCACTTCCGGAGCATTACAGGTGTGTTTACCATGGCACACTATGCTTTTGAAGCATTACCGGTGTGCATACCATAGCACACTACGCTTCCACTTCCGATTACTGGAAATGCTCCACTTCCAGAGCATTACCGGTGTGTTTACCAAGGCACACTACACTTCCAGTCCATGGGCATTGCCGGTGTGTATACCATGGACACTATGCTTCCAATTCCGGGGCATTACCAGTGTATACCATGGTACACTAGACTTTTAATTCCAGAGTACTAAGAGTGTGTATACCATGGCACACTACACTTCCACTTCTGGAGCATTACCGGTGTGCTTACCATGGCACACTATGCTTCCACTTCCGGAGCATTACCCGTGTGTATACCACGGCACACTAGGCTTCCACTTCCGGAGCATTACCCATGTGTATATCATGGCACCCTACGCTTCTACTTTTGGAGCATTACCGGTGTGTATACCATGGCCATTATGCTTCCACTTCCAGAACATTACCGGTGTGTTTACCATGGCACACTACATTTCCATTTTTGGAGCATTAGCGTTGTGTTTATCATGGCACATTATGTTTCCACTTCCGGAACATTACTGGTGTGTTTACCATGGCACACTATGCTTCTGAAGCATTACCGGTTTGCATACCATAGCACACTACGCTTCCACTTCCCGATTAGTGGAAATGCTCCACTTCCAGAGCATTACCGGTGTGTTTACCATGGCACACTACGCTTCCAGTTCCGGAGCATTACCGGTGTGTATACCATGGCATACTACGCTTCCACTTCCGGATCATTACCGGTGTGTATACCATGGACACTATGCTTCCAATTCCGGAGCATTACCAGTGTATACCATGGTACACTAGACTTTTAATTCCGGAGTACTAACGGTGTGTATACCATGGCACACTACACTTCCACTTCTGGAGCATTCCTGGTGTGTATACCATGGCACACTACACTTCAACTTTTGGAGCATTACTGGTGTGTTTACCATGACACACTACACTTCCACTTCCGGAGCATTACCGGTTTATACCATGGCACACTAGGCTTTTACTTCCGGAGTATTACCGGTGTGTTTACCATGGCACACTGTGCTTCCTATTCTGGAGCATTACTGGTGTATACCATAGTACACTAGGCTTTTACTTCCAGAGTATTACCGGTATGTTTACCATGGCACACTACACTTTCACTTCTGGAGCATTACCGGTGTGTATACCATGGCACACTACGCTTCTACTTTTGGAGCATTACCGGTGTGTTTACCATAGCACACTACACTTCCACTTCCGATTACTAAAAATGCCTCACTTCCGGAGCATTACTGGTGTGTTTATCATGGCACACTACGCTTCCACTTCCGGAGCAATACCGGTGTGTATACCATGGGCATTACGCTTCCACTTCCGGAACATTACCGGTGTGTTTACCATGGCACACTACATTTCCATTTCTGGAGCATTAACGTGTTTATCATGGCACATTACGGTTCCACTTCCGGAGCATTACAGGTGTGTTTACCATGGCACACTATGCTTTTGAAGCATTACCGGTGTGCATACCATAGCACACTACGCTTCCACTTCCGATTACTGGAAATGCTCCACTTCCAGAGCATTACCGGTTTGTTTACCAAGGCACACTACGCTTCCAGTTCATGGGCATTGCCGGTGTGTATACCATGGACACTATGCTTCCAATTCCGGGGCATTACCAGTGTATACCATGGTACACTAGACTTTTAATTCCGGAGTACTAAGAGTGTGTATACCATGGCACACTACACTTCCACTTCTGGAGCATTACCGGTGTGCTTACCATGGCACACTATGCTTCCACTTCCGGAGCATTACCCGTGTGTATACCACGGCACACTAGGCTTCCACTTCCGGAGCATTATCCATGTGTATATCATGGCACCCTACGCTTCTACTTTTGGAGCATTACCGGTGTGTATACCATGGCCATTATGCTTCCACTTCCAGAACATTACCGGTGTGTTTACCATGGCACACTACATTTCCATTTTTGGAGCATTAGCATTGTGTTTATCATGGCACATTATGTTTCCACTTCCGGAACATTACTGGTGTGTTTACCATGGCACACTATGCTTCTGAAGCATTACCGGTTTGCATACCATAGCACACTACGCTTCCACTTCCCGATTAGTGGAAATGCTCCACTGCCAGAGCATTACCGGTGTGTTTACCATGGCACACTACGCTTCCAGTTCCGGAGCATTACCGGTGTGTATACCATGGCATACTACGCTTCCACTTCCGGATCATTACCGGTGTGTATACCATGGACACTATGCTTCCAATTCCGGAGCATTACCAGTGTATACCATGGTACACTAGACTTTTAATTCCGGAGTACTAACGGTGTGTATACCATGGCACACTACACTTCCACTTCTGGAGCATTCCTGGTGTGTATACCATGGCACACTACACTTCAACTTTTGGAGCATTACTGGTGTGTTTACCATGACACACTACGCTTCCACTTCCGGAGCATTACCGGTTTATACCATGGCAAACTAGGCTTTTACTTCCGGAGTGTTACCGGTGTGTTTACCATGGCACACTGTGCTTCCTATTCTGGAGCATTAATGGTGTATACCATAGTACACTAGGCTTTTACTTCCAGAGTATTACCGGTATGTTTACCATGGCACACTACACTTCCACTTCTGGAGCATTACCGGTGTGTATACCATGGCACACTACGCTTCTACTTTTGGAGCATTACCGGTGTGTTTACCATAGCACACTACACTTCCACTTCCGATTACTAAAAATGCCTCACTTCCGGAGCATTACTGGTGTGTTTATCATGGCACACTACGCTTCCACTTCCGGAGCATTACTGATGTGTATACCATGGACACTATGCTTCCAATTCTGGACCATTACTGGTGTTTACCATGGTACAATAGGCTTTTACTTCCTGAGTATTACCGGTGTGTATACCATGGCACACTACGCTTCCACTTCCGGAGCATTACCGGTGTGTATACCATGGCACACTAGGCATTTACTTCCGGAGCATTACCCGTGTGTATACCATGGCACATTATGCTTCCACTTCTGGAGCCTTACCGGTGTGTATACCATGGCACACTACGCTTCCACTTCCGGAGCATTACCGGTGTGTATACCACGGACACTATGCTTCCAATTCCGTAGCATTACCGGTGTATACCATGGAACACTATGCTTTTACTTCCAGAGTATTACCGGTGTGTATACCATGGCACACTATGCTTCAATCAATCAATCAATCAGGGTGTTTGTTAAGCGTGTTTACTCACCCGTGAGGGTTTCAAGGCGCTGGGGGGTGCAGGATCCAATCCATCAAGGAGGGGGTCTGTCGAAGAGCCCGGTTTTGAGGTTTCTTGCGAAGATGGGGAGCGATGTTGTCTGTCTGAGGTGGAGCGGAAGGGCGTTCCAGGCTTTGGCCGCGAGGAAGGAGAAGGAGCAGCCTCCCGATCTGGTCTTGCTGGTGCGGGGGACCACGGCGTAGGTGAGCTGGGCTGATCGTAGGGTCCTTTGGGGTGCGTGGAATTTGAGTTGGCTGTTCAGGTATGCTGGTCCGGTGCCGTGGAGGGCCTTGTGTGCGTAGGTGAGTATCTTGAAGGTGATTCTCGCCTCGACGGGGAGCCAGTGGAGTGTGCGCAGGTGCTGGGAGATGTGGCAGTGTTTTGGCAGGTTGAGGATCAGTCTTGCGGCGGCGTTCTGGATGTTCTGTAGCTTGCGGGTGAGGTTTTTGTTTATTCCGGCGTAGAGTGCGTTGCCGTAGTCGAGTCTGCTGGTGACCAGGGCATGAGTGACGGTCTTTCTGTGTTCGAGGGGATCCATTTGAAGGTCTTACGAAGGAGGCGGAGGGTGTGGAAGCAGGAAGACCAGACGGAGTTGATCTGGCGGTCCATTTTGAGCTCGGAGTCCAGGATGATTCCCAGGTTGCATGCGTGGTCCGTGGGGGTTGGCGGGTTTCCGAGGGGGCCACCAGGTGTCGCTCCAGGCGTCGGGGTTTGGGCCCATGATGAGTACTTCTGTTTTGTTGTTGTTTAGTTGTAGGCAGCTGTTTTTCATCCATTTGGCGACGGCTTCCATGCCTTCTCGAAAGTTGTGTCTGGTGGTGTTGGGTTCGTTGGATAGGGAGAGGATGAGTTGGGTGTCGTCTGCGTACGATACAATGTTGAGCCCGTAGGTTCTGACGATGGGGGCGAGCGGAGCCATGTAGACGTTGAAGAGCGTCGGGCTGAGGGAGGAGCCCTGGGGGACTCCGCAGGTGGTAGGTGTAGGGTCCGAGAGGAAAGGGGGGAGTCTGACCCACTGCGTTCTGCCGGAGAGGAAGGAGCGGATCCAGTCGAGGGCCTTGTCCTGGATTCCTGCGTCGTGGAGTCTGCGTATTAGGGTGCGGTGAGAGACTGTGTCGAACGCCGCTGAGAGGTCAAGGAGGATGAGGGCTACTGTTTCTCCTTTGTCCAGTAGGGTGCGGCTGTCGTCTGTTGCGGCGAGGAGGGCGATTTCCGTACTGTGGTTTTTTCTGAAGCCGGATTGGGAGGAGTCGAGATGTTGTGCTCTTCGATGAATGTGGCGAGTTGGCTGTTGATGGCTGTCTCGATGACTTTCACTGGAAACGGGAGCAGGGAGATGGGTCTGTAGTTTTTGAGGTCGGTGGGGTCCGCCAAGGGTTTCTTCAGGAGGGGGTTGACCTCGGCGTGTTTCCAGTCGTCGGGGAACGAGGCGGTCGCCAGGGAGCGGTTGATGGTGTGGCGGAGCATGGGTGCGATGGTGTCGGCAGCTCTGTTGAAGATATGGTGGGGGCAGGGGTCCGTGGGGGCCCCTGAGTGGATTGACTTCATTGTCTTCAGTGTGTCTTCGGTGGTGAGGGCTGTCCAGTTGTCAATCGCTGGTTTCCGGGTGTCGGGGGGGCTGGTGAGGGTTCAGTGTGTTGGTTGTCTTCCACCTCTGGAGCATTACCGGTGTGAATACCATGGCACAATACGCTTCTACTTTTGGAGCATTACCGGTGTGTATACCATGGACACTATGCTTTCAATTCCGGAGCATTACCGGTGTGTATACCATGGCACACTACGCTTCCACTTCCGGAGCATTACCGGTGTGTATACCATGGACACTATGCTTCTAATTCCGGAGCATTACCGGTGTATACCATGGTACAATAGACTTTTACTTCCTGAGTATTACCGGTTTGTATACCATGGCACACTACACTTCCACTTCCGGAGCATTACCGGTGTGTATACCATGGCACACTACGCTTCCACCTCCGGAGCATTACCGGTGTGTATACCATGGACACTATGCTTCCAATTCCAGAGCATTACTGGTGTATATCATGGTACACTAGGCTTTTACTTCCGGAGTATTACCGGTGTGTATACCATGGCACACTATGCTTCCACTTCTGGGGCATTACCGGTGTGTATACCATGGAACACTACGCTTCTACTTTTGGAGCATTACCGGTGTGTATACCATAGACACTATGCTTCCAATTCCGGAGCATTACCGGTGTGTATACCATGACACACTGCGCTTCCACTTCCGGAGCATTACCGGTGTGTATACCATGGACACTACGCTTCCACTTCCGGAGCATTACCGGTGTGTATACCATGGCACACTATGTATTTACTTCCGGAGCATTACCCGTGTGTATACCATGGCACACTATGCTTCCACTTCCGGAGCATTACCAGTGTGTATACCATGCCACACTACGCTTCCACTTCCGGAGCATTACCGGTGTGTATACCATGGACACTATGCTTCTGATTCCGGAGCATTACCGGTGTATACCATGGTACACTAGGCTTTTACTTCCGGAGTATTACCGGTGTGTATACCATGGCACACTATGCTCCACTTCTGGAGCATTACCGGTGTGTATACCATGGACACTGTGCTTCCAATTCCGGAGCATTACCGGTGTGTATACCATGGCACACTACGCTTCCACTTCCGAAGCATTACCGGTGCGTATACCATGGCACACTAGGCTTTTACTGCCGGAGCATTACCCATGTGTATACCATGGACACGACGCTTCCACTTCCGGAGCATTACCGTTGTGTATACCATGGCACACTACGCTTCCACTTCCGCATCATTACCCGTGTGTATACCATAACACACTAGGCTTCCACTTCCGGAGCATTACCGGTGGGTATATCATGGCACCCTACGCTTCTACTTTTGGAGCAATACCGGTGTGTTTACCATGGCACACTAAGCTTCCACTTCCGGAGCATTAACCGTGTGTAATACCATGGCACACTAGGCTTCCACTTCCGGAGCATTACCGGTGCGTATACCATGGACACTATGCTTCCAATTCTGGAGCATTACCGGTGTGTATACCATGGCACACTATGCTTCCAATTCTGGAGCATTACCGGTGTGTATACCATGGCACACTATGCTTCCACTTCCGGAGCATTACCGGTGCTTATACCATGGCACACTAGGCTTTTACTGCCGGAGCATTACCAGTGTGTATACCATGGCACACTACGTTTCTGCTTTTGGAGCAATACCGGTGTGTTTACCATGGCACACTAAGCTTCCACTTCCGGAGCATTAACCGTGTGTAATACCATGGCACACTAGGCTTCCACTTCCGGAGCATTACCGGTGCGTATACCATGGCACACTAGGCTTTTACTGCCGGAGCATTACCCATGTGTATACCATGGACACGACGCTTCCACTTCCGGAGCATTACCGGTGGGTATACCATGGCACACTACGCTTCCACTTCCGGAGCATTACCAGTGTGTTTACCATGGACACTACGCTTCCACTTCCAGAGCATTACCAGTGTGTATACCATGGCACACTAGGCGTTTTACTTCTGGAGCATTACCGGTTTGCATACCATAGCACACTACGCTTCCACTTCCCGATTACTGGAAATGCTCCACTTCCAGAGCATTACCGGTGTGTTTACCATGGCACACTACGCTTCCAGTTCCGGAGCATTACCGGTGTGTATACCATGGACACTATGCTTCCAATTCCAGAGCATTACCAGTGTATACCATAATACACTAGACTTTTAATTCCGGAGTACTACCAGTGTGTATACCATGGCACACTACACTTCCACTTCTGGAGCATTACCGGTGTGTATACCATGGCACACTACGCTTCAACTTTTGGAGCATTACCGGTGTGTTTACCATGGCACACTACGCTTCCACTTCCGGAGCATTACCGGTTTATACCATGGCACACTAGGCTTTTAGATCCGGAGTATTACCGGTGTATTTACCATGGCACACTACGCTTCCACTTCCGGAGCATTACCGGTTTATACCCTGGCACACTAGGCTTTTACTTCCGGAGTATTACCGGTGTGTTTACCATTGCACACTATGCTTCCTATTTTGGAGCATTACCGGTGTATACCATGGTACACTAGGCTTTTACTTCCAGAGTATTACCTGTGTGTTTACCATGGCACACTACGTTTCCACTTCTGGAGCATTACCGGTATGTATACCATGGCACACTACGCTTCTACTTTTGGAGCATTACCGGTGTGTTTACCATAGCACACTACGCTTCCACTTCCGATTACTAAAAATGCCTCACTTCCTGAGCATTACCGGTGTGTTTACCATGGCACACTACGCTTCCTGTTCCGGAGCATTACCGGTTTATACCATGGCACACTAGGCTTTTACTTCCGGAGTATTACCGGTGTGTTTACCATGGCACACTGTGCTTCCTATTCTGGAGCATTAATGGTGTATACCATAGTACACTAGGCTTTTACTTCCAGAGTATTACCGGTATGTTTACCATGGCACACTACACTTCCACTTCTGGAGCATTACCGGTGTGTATACCATGGCACACTACGCTTCTACTTTTGGAGCATTACCGGTGTGTTTACCATAGCACACTACACTTCCACTTCCGATTACTAAAAATGCCTCACTTCCGGAGCATTACTGGTGTGTTTATCATGGCACACTACGCTTCCACTTCCGGAGCATTACTGATGTGTATACCATGGACACTATGCTTCCAATTCTGGACCATTACTGGTGTTTACCATGGTACAATAGGCTTTTACTTCCTGAGTATTACCGGTGTGTATACCATGGCACACTACGCTTCCACTTCTGGAGCATTACCGGTGTGTATACCATGGCACACTACGCTTCCACTTCCGGAGCATTACCGGTGTGTATACCACGGACACTATGCTTCCAATTCCGTAGCATTACCGGTGTATACCATGGAACACTATGCTTTTACTTCCGGAGTATTACCGGTGTGTATACCATGGCACACTATGCTTCAATCAATCAATCAATCAGGGGTTTGTTAAGCGTGTTTACTCACCCGTGAGGGTTTCAAGGCGCTGGGGGGGTGCAGGATCCAATCCATCAAGGAGGGGGTCTGTCGAAGAGCCCGGTCTTGAGGTTTCTTGCGAAGATGGGGAGCGATGTTGTCTGTCTGAGGTGGAGCAGAAGGGCGTTCCAGGCTTTGGCCGCGAGGAAGGAGAAGGAGCAGCCTCCCGATCTGGTCTTGCTGGTGCGGGGGACCACGGCGTAGGTGAGCTGGGCTGATCGTAGGGTCCTTTGGGGTGCGTGGAATTTGAGTTGGCTGTTCAGGTATGCTGGTCCGGTGCCGTGGAGGGCCTTGTGCGTAGGTGAGTATCTTGAAGGTGATTCTTGCCTCGACGGGGAGCCAGTGGAGTGTGCGCAGGTGCTGGGAGATGTGGCAGTGTTTTGGCAGGTTGAGGATCAGTCTTGCGGCGGCGTTCTGGATGTTCTGTAGCTTGCGGTGAGGTTTTTGTTTATTCTGGCGTAGAGTGCGTTGCCGTAGTCGAGTCTGCTGGTGACCAGGGCGTGAGTGACGGTCTTTCTGTGTTCGAGGGGGATCCATTTGAAGGTCTTACGAAGGAGGCGGAGGGTGTGGAAGCAGGAAGACGAGACAGAGTTGATCTGGCGGTCCATTTTGAGCTCGGAGTCCAGGATGATTCCCAGGTTGCATGCGGGGGCCGTGGGGGTTGGCGGGTTTCCGAGGGGGGGCCACCAGGTGTCGCTCCAGGCGTCGGGGTTTGGGCCCATGATGAGTACTTCTGTTTTGTTGTTGTTTAGTTGTAGGCAGCTGTTTTTCATCCATTTGGCGACGGCTTCCATGCCTTCTCGAAAGTTGTGTCTGGTGGTGTTGGGTTCGTTGGATAGGGAGAGGATGAGTTGGGTGTCGTCTGCGTACGATACAATGTTGAGCCCGTAGGTTCTGACGATGGGGGCGAGCGGAGCCATGTAGACGTTGAAGAGCGTCGGGCTGAGGGAGGAGCCCTGGGGGACTCCGCAGGTGGTAGGTGTAGGGTCCGAGAGGAAAGGGGGAGTCTGACTCACTGCGTTCTGCCGGAGAGGAAGGAGCGGATCCAGTCGAGGGCCTTGTCCTGGATTCCTGCGTCGTGGAGTCTGCGTATTAGGGTGCGGTGAGAGACTGTGTCGAACGCCGCTGAGAGGTCAAGGAGGATGAGGGCTACTGTTTCTCCTTTGTCCAGTAGGGTGCGGCTGTCGTCTGTTGCGGCGAGGAGGGCGATTTCCGTACTGTGGTTTTTTCTGAAGCCGGATTGGGAGGAGTCGAGAATGTTGTGCTCTTCGATGAATGTGGCGAGTTGGCTGTTGATGGCTGTCTCGATGACTTTCACTGGGAACGGGAGCAGGGAGATGGGTCTGTAGTTTTTGAGGTCGGTGGGGTCCGCCAAGGGTTTCTTCAGGAGGGGGTTGACCTCGGCGTGTTTCCAGTCGTCGGGGAACGAGGCGGTCGCCAGGGAGCGGTTGATGGTATGGCAGAGCATGGGTGCGATGGTGTCGGCAGCTCTGTTGAAGATATGGTGGGGGCAGGGGTCCGTGGGGGCCCCTGAGTGGATTGACTTCATTGTCTTCAGTGTGTCTTCGGTGGTGAGGGCTGTCCAGTTGTCAATCGCTGGTTTCCGGGTGTCGGGGGGGCTGGTGAGGGTTCAGTGTGTTGGTTGTCTTCCACCTCTGGAGCATTACCGGTGTGTATACCATGGCACAATACGCTTCTACTTTTGGAGCATTACCGGTGTGTATACCATGGACACTATGCTTTCAATTCCGGAGCATTACCGGTGTGTTTACCATGGCACACTACGCTTCCACTTCCGGAGCATAACCGGTGTGTATACCATGGACACTATGCTTCTAATTCCGGAGCATTACCGGTGTATACCATGGTACAATAGACTTTTACTTCCTGAGTATTACCGGTTTGTATACCATGGCACACTACACTTCCACTTCCGGAGCATTACCGGTGTGTATACCATGGCACACTACGCTTCCACTTCCGGAGCATTACCGGTGTGTATACCATGGCACACTAGGCATTTACTTCCGGAGCATTACCCGTGTGTATACCATGGCACATTATGCTTCCACTTCTGGAGCCTTACCGGTGTGTATACCATGGCACACTACGCTTCCACTTCCGGAGCATTACCGGTGTGTATACCACGGACACTATGCTTCCAATTCCGTAGCATTACCGGTGTATACCATGGAACACTATGCTTTTACTTCCAGAGTATTACCGGTGTGTATACCATGGCACACTATGCTTCAATCAATCAATCAATCAGGGTGTTTGTTAAGCGTGTTTACTCACCCGTGAGGGTTTCAAGGCGCTGGGGGGTGCAGGATCCAATCCATCAAGGAGGGGGTCTGTCGAAGAGCCCGGTTTTGAGGTTTCTTGCGAAGATGGGGAGCGATGTTGTCTGTCTGAGGTGGAGCGGAAGGGCGTTCCAGGCTTTGGCCGCGAGGAAGGAGAAGGAGCAGCCTCCCGATCTGGTCTTGCTGGTGCGGGGGACCACGGCGTAGGTGAGCTGGGCTGATCGTAGGGTCCTTTGGGGTGCGTGGAATTTGAGTTGGCTGTTCAGGTATGCTGGTCCGGTGCCGTGGAGGGCCTTGTGTGCGTAGGTGAGTATCTTGAAGGTGATTCTCGCCTCGACGGGGAGCCAGTGGAGTGTGCGCAGGTGCTGGGAGATGTGGCAGTGTTTTGGCAGGTTGAGGATCAGTCTTGCGGCGGCGTTCTGGATGTTCTGTAGCTTGCGGGTGAGGTTTTTGTTTATTCCGGCGTAGAGTGCGTTGCCGTAGTCGAGTCTGCTGGTGACCAGGGCATGAGTGACGGTCTTTCTGTGTTCGAGGGGGATCCATTTGAAGGTCTTACGAAGGAGGCGGAGGGTGTGGAAGCAGGAAGACCAGACGGAGTTGATCTGGCGGTCCATTTTGAGCTCGGAGTCCAGGATGATTCCCAGGTTGCATGCGTGGTCCGTGGGGGTTGGCGGGTTTCCGAGGGGGGGCCACCAGGTGTCGCTCCAGGCGTCGGGGTTTGGGCCCATGATGAGTACTTCTGTTTTGTTGTTGTTTAGTTGTAGGCAGCTGTTTTTCATCCATTTGGCGACGGCTTCCATGCCTTCTCGAAAGTTGTGTCTGGTGGTGTTGGGTTCGTTGGATAGGGAGAGGATGAGTTGGGTGTCGTCTGCGTACGATACAATGTTGAGCCCGTAGGTTCTGACGATGGGGGCGAGCGGAGCCATGTAGACGTTGAAGAGCGTCGGGCTGAGGGAGGAGCCCTGGGGGACTCCGCAGGTGGTAGGTGTAGGGTCCGAGAGGAAAGGGGGAGTCTGACCCACTGCGTTCTGCCGGAGAGGAAGGAGCGGATCCAGTCGAGGGCCTTGTCCTGGATTCCTGCGTCGTGGAGTCTGCGTATTAGGGTGCGGTGAGAGACTGTGTCGAACGCCGCTGAGAGGTCAAGGAGGATGAGGGCTACTGTTTCTCCTTTGTCCAGTAGGGTGCGGCTGTCGTCTGTTGCGGCGAGGAGGGCGATTTCCGTACTGTGGTTTTTTCTGAAGCCGGATTGGGAGGAGTCGAGATGTTGTGCTCTTCGATGAATGTGGCGAGTTGGCTGTTGATGGCTGTCTCGATGACTTTCACTGGAAACGGGAGCAGGGAGATGGGTCTGTAGTTTTTGAGGTCGGTGGGGTCCGCCAAGGGTTTCTTCAGGAGGGGTTGACCTCGGCGTGTTTCCAGTCGTCGGGGAACCAGGCGGTCGCCAGGGAGCGGTTGATGGTGTGGCGGAGCATGGGTGCGATGGTGTCGGCAGCTCTGTTGAAGATATGGTGGGGGCAGGGGTCCGTGGGGGCCCCTGAGTGGATTGACTTCATTGTCTTCAGTGTGTCTTCGGTGGTGAGGGCTGTCCAGTTGTCAATCGCTGGTTTCCGGGTGTCGGGGGGGCTGGTGAGGGTTCAGTGTGTTGGTTGTCTTCCACCTCTGGAGCATTACCGGTGTGAATACCATGGCACAATACGCTTCTACTTTTGGAGCATTACCGGTGAGTATACCATGGACACTATGCTTTCAATTCCGGAGCATTACCGGTGTGTATACCATGGCACACTACGCTTCCACTTCCGGAGCATTACCGGTGTGTATACCATGGACACTATGCTTCTAATTCCGGAGCATTACCGGTGTATACCATGGTACAATAGACTTTTACTTCCTGAGTATTACCGGTTTGTATACCATGGCACACTACACTTCCACTTCCGGAGCATTACCGGTGTGTATACCATGGCACACTACGCTTCCACCTCCGGAGCATTACCGGTGTGTATACCATGGACACTATGCTTCCAATTCCAGAGCATTACTGGTGTATATCATGGTACACTAGGCTTTTACTTCCGGAGTATTACCGGTGTGTATACCATGGCACACTATGCTTCCACTTCTGGGGCATTACCGGTGTGTATACCATGGAACACTACGCTTCTACTTTTGGAGCATTACCGGTGTGTATACCATAGACACTATGCTTCCAATTCCGGAGCATTACCGGTGTGTATACCATGACACACTGCGCTTCCACTTCCGGAGCATTACCGGTGTGTATACCATGGACACTACGCTTCCACTTCCGGAGCATTACCGGTGTGTATACCATGGCACACTATGTATTTACTTCCGGAGCATTACCCATGTGTATACCATGGCACACTATGCTTCCACTTCCGGAGCATTACCAGTGTGTATACCATGCCACACTACGCTTCCACTTCCGGAGCATTACCGGTGTGTATACCATGGACACTATGCTTCTGATTCCGGAGCATTACCGGTGTATACCATGGTACACTAGGCTTTTACTTCCGGAGTATTACCGGTGTGTATACCATGGCACACTATGCTCCACTTCTGGAGCATTACCGGTGTGTATACCATGGACACTGTGCTTCCAATTCCGGAGCATTACCGGTGTGTATACCATGGCACACTACGCTTCCACTTCCGAAGCATTACCGGTGCGTATACCATGGCACACTAGGCTTTTACTGCCGGAGCATTACCCATGTGTATACCATGGACACGACGCTTCCACTTCCGGAGCATTACCGTTGTGTATACCATGGCACACTACGCTTCCACTTCCGCATCATTACCCGTGTGTATACCATAACACACTAGGCTTCCACTTCCGGAGCATTACCGGTGGGTATATCATGGCACCCTACGCTTCTACTTTTGGAGCAATACCGGTGTGTTTACCATGGCACACTAAGCTTCCACTTCCGGAGCATTAACCGTGTGTAATACCATGGCACACTAGGCTTCCACTTCCGGAGCATTACCGGTGCGTATACCATGGACACTATGCTTCCAATTCTGGAGCATTACCGGTGTGTATACCATGGCACACTATGCTTCCAATTCTGGAGCATTACCGGTGTGTATACCATGGCACACTATGCTTCCACTTCCGGAGCATTACCGGTGCTTATACCATGGCACACTAGGCTTTTACTGCCGGAGCATTACCAGTGTGTATACCATGGCACACTACGTTTCTGCTTTTGGAGCAATACCGGTGTGTTTACCATGGCACACTAAGCTTCCACTTCCGGAGCATTAACCGTGTGTAATACCATGGCACACTAGGCTTCCACTTCCGGAGCATTACCGGTGCGTATACCATGGCACACTAGGCTTTTACTGCCGGAGCATTACCCATGTGTATACCATGGACACGACGCTTCCACTTCCGGAGCATTACCGGTGGGTATACCATGGCACACTACGCTTCCACTTCCGGAGCATTACCAGTGTGTTTACCATGGACACTACGCTTCCACTTCCAGAGCATTACCAGTGTGTATACCATGGCACACTAGGCGTTTTACTTCTGGAGCATTACCGGTTTGCATACCATAGCACACTACGCTTCCACTTCCCGATTACTGGAAATGCTCCACTTCCAGAGCATTACCGGTGTGTTTACCATGGCACACTACGCTTCCAGTTCCGGAGCATTACCGGTGTGTATACCATGGACACTATGCTTCCAATTCCAGAGCATTACCAGTGTATACCATAATACACTAGACTTTTAATTCCGGAGTACTACCAGTGTGTATACCATGGCACACTACACTTCCACTTCTGGAGCATTACCGGTGTGTATACCATGGCACACTACGCTTCAACTTTTGGAGCATTACCGGTGTGTTTACCATGGCACACTACGCTTCCACTTCCGGAGCATTACCGGTTTATACCATGGCACACTAGGCTTTTAGATCCGGAGTATTACCGGTGTATTTACCATGGCACACTACGCTTCCACTTCCGGAGCATTACCGGTTTATACCCTGGCACACTAGGCTTTTACTTCCGGAGTATTACCGGTGTGTTTACCATTGCACACTATGCTTCCTATTTTGGAGCATTACCGGTGTATACCATGGTACACTAGGCTTTTACTTCCAGAGTATTACCTGTGTGTTTACCATGGCACACTACGTTTCCACTTCTGGAGCATTACCGGTATGTATACCATGGCACACTACGCTTCTACTTTTGGAGCATTACCGGTGTGTTTACCATAGCACACTACGCTTCCACTTCCGATTACTAAAAATGCCTCACTTCCTGAGCATTACCGGTGTGTTTACCATGGCACACTACGCTTCCTGTTCCGGAGCATTACCGGTTTATACCATGGCACACTAGGCTTTTACTTCCGGAGTATTACCGGTGTGTTTACCATGGCACACTGTGCTTCCTATTCTGGAGCATTAATGGTGTATACCATAGTACACTAGGCTTTTACTTCCAGAGTATTACCGGTATGTTTACCATGGCACACTACACTTCCACTTCTGGAGCATTACCGGTGTGTATACCATGGCACACTACGCTTCTACTTTTGGAGCATTACCGGTGTGTTTACCATAGCACACTACACTTCCACTTCCGATTACTAAAAATGCCTCACTTCCGGAGCATTACTGGTGTGTTTATCATGGCACACTACGCTTCCACTTCCGGAGCATTACTGATGTGTATACCATGGACACTATGCTTCCAATTCTGGACCATTACTGGTGTTTACCATGGTACAATAGGCTTTTACTTCCTGAGTATTACCGGTGTGTATACCATGGCACACTACGCTTCCACTTCTGGAGCATTACCGGTGTGTATACCATGGCACACTACGCTTCCACTTCCGGAGCATTACCGGTGTGTATACCACGGACACTATGCTTCCAATTCCGTAGCATTACCGGTGTATACCATGGAACACTATGCTTTTACTTCCGGAGTATTACCGGTGTGTATACCATGGCACACTATGCTTCAATCAATCAATCAATCAGGGGTTTGTTAAGCGTGTTTACTCACCCGTGAGGGTTTCAAGGCGCTGGGGGGTGCAGGATCCAATCCATCAAGGAGGGGGTCTGTCGAAGAGCCCGGTCTTGAGGTTTCTTGCGAAGATGGGGAGCGATGTTGTCTGTCTGAGGTGGAGCGGAAGGGCGTTCCAGGCTTTGGCCGCGAGGAAGGAGAAGGAGCAGCCTCCCGATCTGGTCTTGCTGGTGCGGGGGACCACGGCGTAGGTGAGCTGGGCTGATCGTAGGGTCCTTTGGGGTGCGTGGAATTTGAGTTGGCTGTTCAGGTATGCTGGTCCGGTGCCGTGGAGGGCCTTGTGCGTAGGTGAGTATCTTGAAGGTGATTCTTGCCTCGACGGGGAGCCAGTGGAGTGTGCGCAGGTGCTGGGAGATGTGGCAGTGTTTTGGCAGGTTGAGGATCAGTCTTGCGGCGGCGTTCTGGATGTTCTGTAGCTTGCGGTGAGGTTTTTGTTTATTCCGGCGTAGAGTGCGTTGCCGTAGTCGAGTCTGCTGGTGACCAGGGCGTGAGTGACGGTCTTTCTGTGTTCGAGGGGGATCCATTTGAAGGTCTTACGAAGGAGGCGGAGGGTGTGGAAGCAGGAAGACGAGACAGAGTTGATCTGGCGGTCCATTTTGAGCTCGGAGTCCAGGATGATTCCCAGGTTGCATGCGTGCTCCGTGGGGGTTGGCGGGTTTCCGAGGGGGGGCCACCAGGTGTCGCTCCAGGCGTCGGGGTTTGGGCCCATGATGAGTACTTCTGTTTTGTTGTTGTTTAGTTGTAGGCAGCTGTTTTTCATCCATTTGGCGACGGCTTCCATGCCTTCTCGAAAGTTGTGTCTGGTGGTGTTGGGTTCGTTGGATAGGGAGAGGATGAGTTGGGTGTCGTCTGCGTACGATACAATGTTGAGCCCGTAGGTTCTGACGATGGGGGCGAGCGGAGCCATGTAGACGTTGAAGAGCGTCGGGCTGAGGGAGGAGCCCTGGGGGACTCCGCAGGTGGTAGGTGTAGGGTCCGAGAGGAAAGGGGGAGTCTGACCCACTGCGTTCTGCCGGAGAGGAAGGAGCGGATCCAGTCGAGGGCCTTGTCCTGGATTCCTGCGTCGTGGAGTCTGCGTATTAGGGTGCGGTGAGAGACTGTGTCGAACGCCGCTGAGAGGTCAAGGAGGATGAGGGCTACTGTTTCTCCTTTGTCCAGTAGGGTGCGGCTGTCGTCTGTTGCGGCGAGGAGGGCGATTTCCGTACTGTGGTTTTTTCTGAAGCCGGATTGGGAGGAGTCGAGAATGTTGTGCTCTTCGATGAATGTGGCGAGTTGGCTGTTGATGGCTGTCTCGATGACTTTCACTGGGAACGGGAGCAGGGAGATGGGTCTGTAGTTTTTGAGGTCGGTGGGGTCCGCCAAGGGTTTCTTCAGGAGGGGGTTGACCTCGGCGTGTTTCCAGTCGTCGGGGAACGCAGGCGGTCGCCAGGGAGCGGTTGATGGTGTGGCAGAGCATGGGTGCGATGGTGTCGGCAGCTCTGTTGAAGATATGGTGGGGGCAGGGGTCCGTGGGGGCCCCTGAGTGGATTGACTTCATTGTCTTCAGTGTGTCTTCGGTGGTGAGGGCTGTCCAGTTGTCAATCGCTGGTTTCCGGGTGTCGGGGGGGCTGGTGAGGGTTCAGTGTGTTGGTTGTCTTCCACCTCTGGAGCATTACCGGTGTGTATACCATGGCACAATACGCTTCTACTTTTGGAGCATTACCGGTGTGTATACCATGGACACTATGCTTTCAATTCCGGAGCATTACCGGTGTGTATACCATGGCACACTACGCTTCCACTTCCGGAGCATTACCGGTGTGTATACCATGGACACTATGCTTCTAATTCCGGAGCATTACCGGTGTATACCATGGTACAATAGACTTTTACTTCCTGAGTATTACCGGTTTGTATACCATGGCACACTACACTTCCACTTCCGGAGCATTACCGGTGTGTATACCATGGCACACTACGCTTCCACCTCCGGAGCATTACCGGTGTGTATACCATGGACACTATGCTTCCAATTCCAGAGCATTACTGGTGTATATCATGGTACACTAGGCTTTTACTTCCGGAGTATTACCGGTGTTTATACCATGGCACACTATGCGTCCACTTCTGGGGCATTACCGGTGTGTATACCATGGCACACTACGCTTCTACTTTTGGAGCATTACCGGTGTGTATACCATAGACACTATGCTTCCAATTCCGGAGCATTACCGGTGTGTATACCATGACACACTGCGCTTCCACTTCCGGAGCATTACCGGTGTGTATACCATGGACACTACGCTTCCACTTCCGGAGCATTACCGGTGTGTATACCATGGCACACTAGGCATTTACTTCCGGAGCATTACCCGTGTGTATACCATGGCACACTATGCTTCCACTTCCGGAGCATTACCAGTGTGTATACCATGCCACACTACGCTTCCACTTCCGGAGCATTACCGGTGTGTATACCATGGACACTATGCTTCTGATTCCGGAGCATTACCGGTGTATACCATGGTACACTAGGCTTTTACTTCCAGAGTATTACCGGTGTGTATACCATGGCACACTATGCTCCACTTCTGGAGCATTACCGGTGTGTATACCATGGACACTGTGCTTCCAATTCCGGAGCATTACCGGTGTGTATACCATGGCACACTACGCTTCCACTTCCGAAGCATTACCGGTGCGTATACCATGGCACACTAGGCTTTTACTGCCGGAGCATTACCCATGCGTATACCATGGACACGACGCTTCCACTTCCGGAGCATTACCGTTGTGTATACCATGGCACACTACGCTTCCACTTCCGCATCATTATCCGTGTGTATACCATGACACACTAGGCTTCCACTTCCGGAGCATTACCGGTGTGTATATCATGGCACCCTACGCTTCTACTTTTGGAGCATTACCGGTGTGTATACCATGGCCATTACGCTTCCACTTCCGGAACATTACCGGTGTGTTTACCATGGCACACTACATTTCCATTTCTGGAGCATTACCGCTTAACAGACGGCCGCACTTCCGGAGCATTACCGGTGTGTATACCATGGACACTATGCTTCCAATTCTGGAGCATTACCGGTGTGTATACCATGGCACACTATGCTTCCACTTCTGGAGCATTACCGGTGCTTATACCAAGGCACACTAGGCTTTTACTGCCGGAGCATTACCCATGTGTATACCATGGACACGACGCTTCCACTTCCGGAGCATTACCAGTGTGTATACCATGGCACACTACGCCTCCACTTCTGGAGCATTACCAGTGTATATACCATGGACACTACGCATCCACTTCCGGAACATTACCAGTGTGTATACCATGGCACACTACGTTTCTGCTTTTGGAGCAATACCGGTGTGTTTACCATGGCACACTAAGCTTCCACTTCCGGAGCATTAACCGTGTGTAATACCATGGCACACTAGGCTTCCACTTCCGGAGCATTACCGGTGCGTATACCATGGCACACTAGGCTTTTACTGCCGGAGCATTACCCATGTGTATACCATGGACACGACGCTTCCACTTCCGGAGCATTACCGGTGTGTATACCATGGCACACTACGCTTCCACTTCCGGAGCATTACCAGTGTGTTTACCATGGACACTACGCTTCCACTTCCGGAGCATTACCAGTGTGTATACCATGGCACACTAGGCGTTTTACTTCTGGAGCATTACCGGTTTGCATACCATAGCACACTACGCTTCCACTTCCCGATTACTGGAAATGCTCCACTTCCAGAGCATTACCGGTGTGTTTACCATGGCACACTACGCTTCCAGTTCCGGAGCATTACCGGTCTGTATACCATGGCATACTACGCTTCCACTTCTGGAGCATTACCGGTGTGTATACCATGGACACTATGCTTCCAATTCCAGAGCATTACCAGTGTATACCATGATACACTAGACTTTTAATTCCGGAGTACTACCAGTGTGTATACCATGGCACACTACACTTCCACTTCTGGAGCATTACCGGTGTGTATACCATGGCACACTACGCTTCAACTTTTGGAGCATTACCGGTGTGTTTACCATGGCACACTACGCTTCCACTTCCGGAGCATTACCGGTTTATACCATGGCACACTAGGCTTTTAGATCCGGAGTATTACCGGTGTGTTTACCATGGCACACTACGCTTCCACTTCCGGAGCATTACCGGTTTATACCATGGTACACTAGGCTTTTACTTCCGGAGTATTACCGGTGTGTTTACCATTGCACACTATGCTTCCTATTTTGGAGCATTACCGGTGTATACCATGGTACACTAGGCTTTTACTTCCAGAGTATTACCGGTGTGTTTACCATGGCACACTACGTTTCCACTTCTGGAGCATTACCGGTATGTATACCATGGCACACTACGCTTCTACTTTTGGAGCATTACCGGTGTGTTTACCATAGCACACTACGCTTCCACTTCCGATTACTAAAAATGCCTCACTTCCGGAGCATTACCGGTGTGTTTACCGTGGCACACTACGCTTCCTGTTCCGGAGCATTACCGGTGTGTATACCATGGACACTATGCTTCCAATTCCAGAGCATTCCCGGTGTATACCATGGTACAATAGGCTTTTACTTCCTGAGTATTACCGGTGTGTATACCATGGCACACTACGCTTCCACTTCCGGAGCATTACCGGTGTGTATACCATGGACACTACGCTTTCACCTCCGGAGCATTACCGTGTGTATACCATGGCACACTAGGCATTTACTTCGGGAGCATTACCTGTGT
The DNA here is from genome assembly GCA_963921515.1 of Calotriton arnoldi. Classification (NCBI taxonomy): domain Eukaryota; kingdom Metazoa; phylum Chordata; class Amphibia; order Caudata; family Salamandridae; genus Calotriton; species Calotriton arnoldi. Next base: position 748,591 of record CAWUFW010007911.1, on the reverse strand, counting down.
GTATACCATGGCACATTATGCTTCCACTTCCGGAGCATTACTGGTGTGTATACCATGGCACACTACGCTTCCACTTCCAGAGCATTACTGGTGTGTATACCATGGACACTATGCTTCCAATTCCGGAGCATTACCGGTGTATACCATGGTACACTAGGCTTTTACTTCCGGAGTATTACCAGTGTGTATACCATGGCACACTATGCTGCCACTTCTGGAGCATTACCGGTGTGTATACCATGGCACACTACGCTTCTACTTTGGAGCATTACCGGTGTGTATACCATGGACACTATGCTTCCAATTCCGGAGCATTACCAGTGTGTATACCATGGCACACTACGCTTCCACTTCCGGAGCATTACCTGTGTGTTTACCATGGACACTATGCTTCCAATTCCAGAGCATTACCGGTGTATACCATGGTACAATAGACTTTTACTTCCTGAGTATTAGTGGTGTGTATACCATGGCACACTACACTTCCACTTCCAGAGCATTACCGGTGTGTATACCATGGACACTACGCTTCCACTTCCGGAGCATTACCGGTGTGTATACCATGGCACACTAGGCATTTACTTCCGGAGCATTACCCGTGTGTATACCATGGCACACTATGCTTCCACTTCTGGAGCATTACCGGTGTGTATACCATGGACACTGTGCTTCGAATTCCGGAGCATTACCAGTGTGTATACCATGGCACACTACGCTTCCACTTCCGGAGCATTACCGGTGTATATCATGGTACACTAGGCTTTTTCTTCCGGAGTCTTACCGGTGTGTATACCATGGCACACTATGCTTCCACTTCTGGAGCATTACCGGTGTGTATACCATGGACACTGTGCTTCCAATTCCGGAGCATTACCGGTGTGTATACCATGGCACACTACGCTTCCACTTCCGGAGCATTAACGGTGCATATACCATGGCACACTAGGCTTTTACTGCCGGAGCATTACCCATGTGTATACCATGGACATGACGCTTCCACTTCCGGAGCATTACCGGTGTGTATACCATGGCACACTACGCTTCCACTTCCGCAGCATTACCCATGTGTATACCATGGCACACTAGGCTTCCACTTCCGGAGCATTACCCGTGTGTATACCATGGCACACTAGGCTTCCACTTCCGGAGCAATACCGGTGTGTATACCATGGCCATTACGCTTCCACTTCCGGAACATTACCGGTGTGTTTACCATGGCACACTACATTTCCATTTTTGGAGCATTAACGTGTTTATCATGGCACATTATGGTTCCACTTCCGGAGCATTACAGGTGTGTTTACCATGGCACACTATGCTTTTGAAGCATTACCGGTGTGCATACCATAGCACACTACGCTTCCACTTCCGATTACTGGAAATGCTCCACTTCCAGAGCATTACCGGTGTGTTTACCAAGGCACACTACGCTTCCAGTTCATGGGCATTGCCGGTGTGTATACCATGGTCACTATGCTTCCAATTACGGGGCATTACCAGTGTATACCATGGTACACTAGACTTTTAATTCCGGAGTACTAAGAGTGTGTATACCATGGCACACTACACTTCCACTTCTGGAGCATTACCGGTGTGCTTACCATGGCACACTATGCTTCCACTTCCGGAGCATTACCCGTGTGTATACCACGGCACACTAGGCTTCCACTTCCGGAGCATTACCCATGTGTATATCATGGCACCCTACGCTTCTACTTTTGGAGCATTGCCGGTGTGTATACCATGGCCATTATGCTTCCACTTCCAGAACATTACCGGTGTGTTTACCATGGCACACTACATTTCCATTTTTGGAGCATTAGCGTTGTGTTTATCATGGCACATTATGTTTTCACTTCCGGAACATTACTGGTGTGTTTACCATGGCACACTATGCTTCTGAAGCATTACCGGTTTGCATACCATAGCACACTACGCTTCCACTTCCCGATTAGTGGAAATGCTCCACTTCCAGAGCATTACCGGTGTGTTTACCATGGCACACTACGCTTCCAGTTCCGGAGCATTACCGTGTGTATACCATGGCATACTACGCTTCCACTTCCGGATCATTACCGGTGTGTATACCATGGACACTATGCTTCCAATTCCGGAGCATTACCAGTGTATACCATGGTACACTAGACTTTTAATTCCGGAGTACTAACGGTGTGTATACCATGGCACACTACACTTCCACTTCTGGAGCATTCCTGGTGTGTATACCATGGCACACTACACTTCAACTTTTGGAGCATTACTGGTGTGTTTACCATGACACACTACACTTCCACTTCCGGAGCATTACCGGTTTATACCATGGCACACTAGGCTTTTACTTCCGGAGTATTACCGGTGTGTTTACCATGGCACACTGTGCTTCCTATTCTGGAGCATTACTGGTGTATACCATAGTACACTAGGCTTTTCCTTCCAGAGTATTACCGGTATGTTTACCATGGCACACTACACTTCCACTTCTGGAGCATTACGGTGTGTATACCATGGCACACTACGCTTCTACTTTTGGGGCATTACCGGTGTGTTTACCATAGCACACTACACTTCCACTTCCGATTACTAAAAATGCCTCACTTCCGGAGCATTACTGGTGTGTTTATTATGGCACACTACGCTTCCACTTCCGGAGCAATACCGGTGTGTATACCATGGCCATTACGCTTCCACTTCCGGAACATTACCGGTGTGTTTACCATGGCACACTACATTTCCATTTCTGGAGCATTAACGTGTTTATCATGGCACATTACGGTTCCACTTCCGGAGCATTACAGGTGTGTTTACCATGGCACACTATGCTTTTGAAGCATTACCGGTGTGCATACCATAGCACACTACGCTTCCACTTCCGATTACTGGAAATGCTCCACTTCCAGAGCATTACCGGTGTGTTTACCAAGGCACACTACGCTTCCAGTTCATGGGCATTGCCGGTGTGTATACCATGGACACTATGCTTCCAATTCCGGGGCATTACCAGTGTATACCATGGTACACTAGACTTTTAATTCCGGAGTACTAAGAGTGTGTATACCATGGCACACTACACTTCCACTTCTGGAGCATTACCGGTGTGCTTACCATGGCACACTATGCTTCCACTTCCGGAGCATTACCCGTGTGTATACCACGGCACACTAGGCTTCCACTTCCGGAGCATTACCCATGTGTATATCATGGCACCCTACGCTTCTACTTTTGGAGCATTACCGGTGTGTATACCATGGCCATTATGCTTCCACTTCCAGAACATTACCGGTGTGTTTACCATGGCACACTACATTTCCATTTTTGGAGCATTAGCGTTGTGTTTATCATGGCACATTATGTTTCCACTTCCGGAACATTACTGGTGTGTTTACCATGGCACACTATGCTTCTGAAGCATTACCGGTTTGCATACCATAGCACACTACGCTTCCACTTCCCGATTAGTGGAAATGCTCCACTTCCAGAGCATTACCGGTGTGTTTACCATGGCACACTACGCTTCCAGTTCCGGAGCATTACCGGTGTGTATACCATGGCATACTACGCTTCCACTTCCGGATCATTACCGGTGTGTATACCATGGACACTATGCTTCCAATTCCGGAGCATTACCAGTGTATACCATGGTACACTAGACTTTTAATTCCGGAGTACTAACGGTGTGTATACCATGGCACACTACACTTCCACTTCTGGAGCATTCCTGGTGTGTATACCATGGCACACTACACTTCAACTTTTGGAGCATTACTGGTGTGTTTACCATGACACACTACGCTTCCACTTCCGGAGCATTACCGGTGTGTATACCATGGACACTATGCTTCTAATTCCGGAGCATTACCGGTGTATACCATGGTACAATAGACTTTTACTTCCTGAGTATTACCGGTTTGTATACCATGGCACACTACACTTCCACTTCCGGAGCATTACCGGTGTGTATACCATGGCACACTACGCTTCCACCTCCGGAGCATTACCGGTGTGTATACCATGGACACTATGCTTCCAATTCCAGAGCATTACTGGTGTATATCATGGTACACTAGGCTTTTACTTCCGGAGTATTACCGGTGTTTATACCATGGCACACTATGCGTCCACTTCTGGGGCATTACCGGTGTGTATACCATGGCACACTACGCTTCTACTTTTGGAGCATTACCGGTGTGTATACCATAGACACTATGCTTCCAATTCCGGAGCATTACCGGTGTGTATACCATGACACACTGCGCTTCCACTTCCGGAGCATTACCGGTGTGTATACCATGGACACTACGCTTCCACTTCCGGAGCATTACCGGTGTGTATACCATGGCACACTAGGCATTTACTTCCGGAGCATTACCCGTGTGTATACCATGGCACACTATGCTTCCACTTCCGGAGCATTACCAGTGTGTATACCATGCCACACTACGCTTCCACTTCCGGAGCATTACCGGTGTGTATACCATGGACACTATGCTTCTGATTCCGGAGCATTACCGGTGTATACCATGGTACACTAGGCTTTTACTTCCAGAGTATTACCGGTGTGTATACCATGGCACACTATGCTCCACTTCTGGAGCATTACCGGTGTGTATACCATGGACACTGTGCTTCCAATTCCGGAGCATTACCGGTGTGTATACCATGGCACACTACGCTTCCACTTCCGAAGCATTACCGGTGCGTATACCATGGCACACTAGGCTTTTACTGCCGGAGCATTACCCATGCGTATACCATGGACACGACGCTTCCACTTCCGGAGCATTACCGTTGTGTATACCATGGCACACTACGCTTCCACTTCCGCATCATTATCCGTGTGTATACCATGACACACTAGGCTTCCACTTCCGGAGCATTACCGGTGTGTATATCATGGCACCCTACGCTTCTACTTTTGGAGCATTACCGGTGTGTATACCATGGCCATTACGCTTCCACTTCCGGAACATTACCGGTGTGTTTACCATGGCACACTACATTTCCATTTCTGGAGCATTACCGCTTAACAGACGGCCGCACTTCCGGAGCATTACCGGTGTGTATACCATGGACACTATGCTTCCAATTCTGGAGCATTACCGGTGTGTATACCATGGCACACTATGCTTCCACTTCTGGAGCATTACCGGTGCTTATACCAAGGCACACTAGGCTTTTACTGCCGGAGCATTACCCATGTGTATACCATGGACACGACGCTTCCACTTCCGGAGCATTACCAGTGTGTATACCATGGCACACTACGCCTCCACTTCTGGAGCATTACCAGTGTATATACCATGGACACTACGCATCCACTTCCGGAACATTACCAGTGTGTATACCATGGCACACTACGTTTCTGCTTTTGGAGCAATACCGGTGTGTTTACCATGGCACACTAAGCTTCCACTTCCGGAGCATTAACCGTGTGTAATACCATGGCACACTAGGCTTCCACTTCCGGAGCATTACCGGTGCGTATACCATGGCACACTAGGCTTTTACTGCCGGAGCATTACCCATGTGTATACCATGGACACGACGCTTCCACTTCCGGAGCATTACCGGTGTGTATACCATGGCACACTACGCTTCCACTTCCGGAGCATTACCAGTGTGTTTACCATGGACACTACGCTTCCACTTCCGGAGCATTACCAGTGTGTATACCATGGCACACTAGGCGTTTTACTTCTGGAGCATTACCGGTTTGCATACCATAGCACACTACGCTTCCACTTCCCGATTACTGGAAATGCTCCACTTCCAGAGCATTACCGGTGTGTTTACCATGGCACACTACGCTTCCAGTTCCGGAGCATTACCGGTGTGTATACCATGGCATACTACGCTTCCACTTCCGGAGCATTACCGGTGTGTATACCATGGACACTATGCTTCCAATTCCAGAGCATTACCAGTGTATACCATGATACACTAGACTTTTAATTCCGGAGTACTACCAGTGTGTATACCATGGCACACTACACTTCCACTTCTGGAGCATTACCGGTGTGTATACCATGGCACACTACGCTTCAACTTTTGGAGCATTACCGGTGTGTTTACCATGGCACACTACGCTTCCACTTCCGGAGCATTACCGGTTTATACCATGGCACACTAGGCTTTTAGATCCGGAGTATTACCGGTGTGTTTACCATGGCACACTACGCTTCCACTTCCGGAGCATTACCGGTTTATACCATGGTACACTAGGCTTTTACTTCCGGAGTATTACCGGTGTGTTTACCATTGCACACTATGCTTCCTATTTTGGAGCATTACCGGTGTATACCATGGTACACTAGGCTTTTACTTCCAGAGTATTACCGGTGTGTTTACCATGGCACACTACGTTTCCACTTCTGGAGCATTACCGGTATGTATACCATGGCACACTACGCTTCTACTTTTGGAGCATTACCGGTGTGTTTACCATAGCACACTACGCTTCCACTTCCGATTACTAAAAATGCCTCACTTCCGGAGCATTACCGGTGTGTTTACCGTGGCACACTACGCTTCCTGTTCCGGAGCATTACCGGTGTGTATACCATGGACACTATGCTTCCAATTCCAGAGCATTCCCGGTGTATACCATGGTACAATAGGCTTTTACTTCCTGAGTATTACCGGTGTGTATACCATGGCACACTACGCTTCCACTTCCGGAGCATTACCGGTGTGTATACCATGGACACTACGCTTTCACCTCCGGAGCATTACCGGTGTGTATACCATGGCACACTAGGCATTTACTTCGGGAGCATTACCTGTGTGTATACCATGGCACATTATGCTTCCACTTCCGGAGCATTACTGGTGTGTATACCATGGCACACTACGCTTCCACTTCCAGAGCATTACTGGTGTGTATACCATGGACACTATGCTTCCAATTCCGGAGCATTACCGGTGTATACCATGGTACACTAGGCTTTTACTTCCGGAGTATTACCAGTGTGTATACCATGGCACACTATGCTGCCACTTCTGGAGCATTACCGGTGTGTATACCATGGCACACTACGCTTCTACTTTGGAGCATTACCGGTGTGTATACCATGGACACTATGCTTCCAATTCCGGAGCATTACCAGTGTGTATACCATGGCACACTACGCTTCCACTTCCGGAGCATTACCTGTGTGTTTACCATGGACACTATGCTTCCAATTCCAGAGCATTACCGGTGTATACCATGGTACAATAGACTTTTACTTCCTGAGTATTAGTGGTGTGTATACCATGGCACACTACACTTCCACTTCCAGAGCATTACCGGTGTGTATACCATGGACACTACGCTTCCACTTCCGGAGCATTACCGGTGTGTATACCATGGCACACTAGGCATTTACTTCCGGAGCATTACCCGTGTGTATACCATGGCACACTATGCTTCCACTTCTGGAGCATTACCGGTGTGTATACCATGGACACTGTGCTTCGAATTCCGGAGCATTACCAGTGTGTATACCATGGCACACTACGCTTCCACTTCCGGAGCATTACCGGTGTATATCATGGTACACTAGGCTTTTTCTTCCGGAGTCTTACCGGTGTGTATACCATGGCACACTATGCTTCCACTTCTGGAGCATTACCGGTGTGTATACCATGGACACTGTGCTTCCAATTCCGGAGCATTACCGGTGTGTATACCATGGCACACTACGCTTCCACTTCCGGAGCATTAACGGTGCATATACCATGGCACACTAGGCTTTTACTGCCGGAGCATTACCCATGTGTATACCATGGACATGACGCTTCCACTTCCGGAGCATTACCGGTGTGTATACCATGGCACACTACGCTTCCACTTCCGCAGCATTACCCATGTGTATACCATGGCACACTAGGCTTCCACTTCCGGAGCATTACCCGTGTGTATACCATGGCACACTAGGCTTCCACTTCCGGAGCAATACCGGTGTGTATACCATGGCCATTACGCTTCCACTTCCGGAACATTACCGGTGTGTTTACCATGGCACACTACATTTCCATTTTTGGAGCATTAACGTGTTTATCATGGCACATTATGGTTCCACTTCCGGAGCATTACAGGTGTGTTTACCATGGCACACTATGCTTTTGAAGCATTACCGGTGTGCATACCATAGCACACTACGCTTCCACTTCCGATTACTGGAAATGCTCCACTTCCAGAGCATTACCGGTGTGTTTACCAAGGCACACTACGCTTCCAGTTCATGGGCATTGCCGGTGTGTATACCATGGTCACTATGCTTCCAATTACGGGGCATTACCAGTGTATACCATGGTACACTAGACTTTTAATTCCGGAGTACTAAGAGTGTGTATACCATGGCACACTACACTTCCACTTCTGGAGCATTACCGGTGTGCTTACCATGGCACACTATGCTTCCACTTCCGGAGCATTACCCGTGTGTATACCACGGCACACTAGGCTTCCACTTCCGGAGCATTACCCATGTGTATATCATGGCACCCTACGCTTCTACTTTTGGAGCATTGCCGGTGTGTATACCATGGCCATTATGCTTCCACTTCCAGAACATTACCGGTGTGTTTACCATGGCACACTACATTTCCATTTTTGGAGCATTAGCGTTGTGTTTATCATGGCACATTATGTTTTCACTTCCGGAACATTACTGGTGTGTTTACCATGGCACACTATGCTTCTGAAGCATTACCGGTTTGCATACCATAGCACACTACGCTTCCACTTCCCGATTAGTGGAAATGCTCCACTTCCAGAGCATTACCGGTGTGTTTACCATGGCACACTACGCTTCCAGTTCCGGAGCATTACCGTGTGTATACCATGGCATACTACGCTTCCACTTCCGGATCATTACCGGTGTGTATACCATGGACACTATGCTTCCAATTCCGGAGCATTACCAGTGTATACCATGGTACACTAGACTTTTAATTCCGGAGTACTAACGGTGTGTATACCATGGCACACTACACTTCCACTTCTGGAGCATTCCTGGTGTGTATACCATGGCACACTACACTTCAACTTTTGGAGCATTACTGGTGTGTTTACCATGACACACTACACTTCCACTTCCGGAGCATTACCGGTTTATACCATGGCACACTAGGCTTTTACTTCCGGAGTATTACCGGTGTGTTTACCATGGCACACTGTGCTTCCTATTCTGGAGCATTACTGGTGTATACCATAGTACACTAGGCTTTTCCTTCCAGAGTATTACCGGTATGTTTACCATGGCACACTACACTTCCACTTCTGGAGCATTACCGGTGTGTATACCATGGCACACTACGCTTCTACTTTTGGGGCATTACCGGTGTGTTTACCATAGCACACTACACTTCCACTTCCGATTACTAAAAATGCCTCACTTCCGGAGCATTACTGGTGTGTTTATTATGGCACACTACGCTTCCACTTCCGGAGCAATACCGGTGTGTATACCATGGCCATTACGCTTCCACTTCCGGAACATTACCGGTGTGTTTACCATGGCACACTACATTTCCATTTCTGGAGCATTAACGTGTTTATCATGGCACATTACGGTTCCACTTCCGGAGCATTACAGGTGTGTTTACCATGGCACACTATGCTTTTGAAGCATTACCGGTGTGCATACCATAGCACACTACGCTTCCACTTCCGATTACTGGAAATGCTCCACTTCCAGAGCATTACCGTGTGTTTACCAAGGCACACTACGCTTCCAGTTCATGGGCATTGCCGGTGTGTATACCATGGACACTATGCTTCCAATTCCGGGGCATTACCAGTGTATACCATGGTACACTAGACTTTTAATTCCGGAGTACTAAGAGTGTGTATACCATGGCACACTACACTTCCACTTCTGGAGCATTACCGGTGTGCTTACCATGGCACACTATGCTTCCACTTCCGGAGCATTACCCGTGTGTATACCACGGCACACTAGGCTTCCACTTCCGGAGCATTACCCATGTGTATATCATGGCACCCTACGCTTCTACTTTTGGAGCATTACCGGTGTGTATACCATGGCCATTATGCTTCCACTTCCAGAACATTACCGGTGTGTTTACCATGGCACACTACATTTCCATTTTTGGAGCATTAGCGTTGTGTTTATCATGGCACATTATGTTTCCACTTCCGGAACATTACTGGTGTGTTTACCATGGCACACTATGCTTCTGAAGCATTACCGGTTTGCATACCATAGCACACTACGCTTCCACTTCCCGATTAGTGGAAATGCTCCACTTCCAGAGCATTACCGGTGTGTTTACCATGGCACACTACGCTTCCAGTTCCGGAGCATTACCGGTGTGTATACCATGGCATACTACGCTTCCACTTCCGGATCATTACCGGTGTGTATACCATGGACACTATGCTTCCAATTCCGGAGCATTACCAGTGTATACCATGGTACACTAGACTTTTAATTCCGGAGTACTAACGGTGTGTATACCATGGCACACTACACTTCCACTTCTGGAGCATTCCTGGTGTGTATACCATGGCACACTACACTTCAACTTTTGGAGCATTACTGGTGTGTTTACCATGACACACTACGCTTCCACTTCCGGAGCATTACCGGTTTATACCATGGCACACTAGGCTTTTACTTCCGGAGTATTACCGGTGTGTATACCATGGCACACTACACTTCCACTTCTGGAGCATTCCTGGTGTGTATACCATGGCACACTACACTTCAACTTTTGGAGCATTACTGGTGTGTTTACCATGACACACTACGCTTCCACTTCCGGAGCATTACCGGTTTATACCATGGCACACTAGGCTTTTACTTCCGGAGTATTACCGGTGTGTTTACCATGGCACACTGTGCTTCCTATTCTGGAGCATTAATGGTGTATACCATAGTACACTAGGCTTTTACTTCCAGAGTATTACCGGTATGTTTACCATGGCACACTACACTTCCACTTCTGGAGCATTACCGGTGTGTATACCATGGCACACTACGCTTCTACTTTTGGAGCATTACCGGTGTGTTTACCATAGCACACTACACTTCCACTTCCGATTACTAAAAATGCCTCACTTCCGGAGCATTACTGGTGTGTTTATCATGGCACACTACGCTTCCACTTCCGGAGCATTACTGATGTGTATACCATGGACACTATGCTTCCAATTCTGGACCATTACTGGTGTTTACCATGGTACAATAGGCTTTTACTTCCTGAGTATTACCGGTGTGTATACCATGGCACACTACGCTTCCACTTCCGGAGCATTACCGGTGTGTATACCATGGCACACAAGGCATTTACTTCCGGAGCATTACCCGTGTGTATACCATGGCACATTATGCTTCCACTTCTGGAGCCTTACCGGTGTGTATACCATGGCACACTACGCTTCCACTTCCGGAGCATTACCGGTGTGTATACCACGACACTATGCTTCCAATTCCGTAGCATTACCGGTGTATACCATGGAACACTATGCTTTTACTTCCGGAGTATTACCGGTGTGTATACCATGGCACACTATGCTTCAATCAATCAATCAATCAGGGGTTTGTTAAGCGTGTTTACTCACCCGTGAGGGTTTCAAGGCGCTGGGGGGTGCAGGATCCAATCCATCAAGGAGGGGGTCTGTCGAAGAGCCCGGTTTTGAGGTTTCTTGCGAAGATGGGGAGCGATGTTGTCTGTCTGAGGTGGAGCGGAAGGGCGTTCCAGGCTTTGGCCGCGAGGAAGGAGAAGGAGCAGCCTCCCGATCTGGTCTTGCTGGTGCGGGGGACCACGGCGTAGGTGAGCTGGGCTGATCGTAGGGTCCTTTGGGGTGCGTGGAATTTGAGTTGGCTGTTCAGGTATGCTGGTCCGGTGCCGTGGAGGGCCTTGTGTGCGTAGGTGAGTATCTTGAAGGTGATTCTCGCCTCAACGGGGAGCCAGTGGAGTGTGCGCAGGTGCTGGGAGATGTGGCAGTGTTTTGGCAGGTTGAGGATCAGTCTTGCGGCGGCGTTCTGGATGTTCTGTAGCTTGCGGGTGAGGTCTTTGTTTATTCCGGCGTAGAGTGCGTTGCCGTAGTCGAGTCTGCTGGTGACCAAGGAGTGAGTGACGGTCTTTCTGTGTTCGAGGGGGATCCATTTGAGGGTCTTACGAAGGAGGCGGAGGGTGTGCAAGCAGGAAGACGAGACGGAGTTGATCTGGCGGTCCATTTTGAGCTCGGAGTCCAGGATGATTCCCAGGTTGCATGCGTGGTCCGTGGGGGTTGGTGGGTTTCCGAGGGGGGGCCACCAGGTGTCGCTCCAGGCGTCGGGGTTTGGGCCCATGATGAGTACTTCTGTTTTGTTGTTGTTTAGTTGTAGGCAGCTGTTTTTCATCCATTTGGCGACGGCTTCCATGCCTTCTCGAAAGTTGTGTCTGGTGGTGTTGGGTTCGTTGGATAGGGAGAGGATGAGTTGGGTGTCGTCTGCGTACGATACAATGTTGAGCCCGTAGGTTCTGACGATGGGGGCGAGCGGAGCCATGTAGACGTTGAAGAGCGTCGGGCTGAGGGAGGAGCCCTGGGGGACTCCGCAGGTGGTAGGTGTAGGGTCCGAGAGGAAAGGGGGAGTCTGACCCACTGCGTTCTGCCGGAGAGGAAGGAGCGGATCCAGTCGAGGGCCTTGTCCTGGATTCCTGCGTCGTGGAGTCTGCGTGATTAGGGTGCGGTGAGAGACTGTGTCGAACGCCGCTGAGAGGTCAAGGAGGATGAGGGCTACTGTTTCTCCTTTGTCCAGTAGGGTGCGGCTGTCGTCTGTTGCGGCGAGGAGGGCGATTTCCGTACTGTGGTTTTTTCTGAAGCCGGATTGGGAGGAGTCGAGAATGTTGTGCTCTTCGATGAATGTGGCGAGTTGGCTGTTGATGGCTGTCTCGATGACTTTCACTGGGAACGGGAGCAGGGAGATGGGTCTGTAGTTTTTGAGGTCGGTGGGGTCCGCCAAGGGTTTCTTCAGGAGGGGGTTGACCTCGGCGTGTTTCCAGTCATCGGGGAACGAGGCGGTCGCCAGGGAGCGGTTGATGGTGTGGCGGAGCATGGGTGCGATGGTGTCGGCAGCTCTGTTGAAGATGTGGTGGGGGCAGGGGTCCGTGGGGGCCCCTGAGTGGATTGACTTCATTGTCTTCAGTGTGTCTTCGGTGGTGAGGGCTGTCCAGTTGTCAATCGCTGGTTTCCGGGTGTCGGGGGGGCTGGTGAGGGTTCAGTGTGTTGGTTGTCTTCCACCTCTGGAGCATTACCGGTGTGTATACCATGGCACAATACGCTTCTACTTTTGGAGCATTACCGGTGTGTATACCATGGACACTATGCTTTCAAATCCGGAGCATTACCGGTGTGTATACCATGGCACACTACGCTTCCACTTCCGGAGCATTACCGGTGTGTATACCATGGACACTATGCTTCTAATTCCGGAGCATTACCGGTGTATACCATGGTACAATAGACTTTTACTTCCTGAGTATTACCGGTTTGTATACCATGGCACACTACACTTCCACTTCCGGAGCATTACCGGTGTGTATACCATGGACACTACGCTTCCACTTCCGGAGCATTACCGGTGTGTATACCATGGCACACTACGCTTCCACTTCCGGAGCATTACCGGTGTGTATACCATGGACACTATGCTTCCACTTCCGGAGCATTACCGGTGTGTATACCATGGCACACTATGCTTCCACTTCCGGAGCATTACCGGTGTGTATACCATGGACACTATGCTTCCGATTACGGAGCATTACCGGTGTATACCAAGGTACCCTAGGCTTTTACTTCCGAAGTATTACCGGTGTGTATGCCATGGCACACTATGCTTCTACTTCTGGAGCATTACCGGTGTGTATACCATGGACACTGTGCTTCCAATTCCGGAGCATTACCGGTGTGTATACCATGGCACACTACGCTTCCAGAGCATTACCGGTGCGTATACCATGGCACACTAGGCTTTTACTGCCAGAGCATTACCCATGTGTATACCATGGACACGACGCTTCCACTTCCGGAGCATTTCCGGTGTGTATACCATGGCACACTACGCTTCCACTTCCGGAGCATTACCGGTGTGTATACCATGGACACTACGCTTTCACTTCCAGAGCATTACCACTGTGTATACCATGGCACACTAGGCTTTTACTTCTGGAGCATTACCCGTGTGTATACCATAGCACACTACGCTTCCACTTCCGGAGCATTACCCATGTGTATACCATGGACACGACGCTTCCACTTCCGGAGCATTTCCGGTGTGTATACTATGGCACACTACGCTTCCACTTCCGGAGCATTACCGGTGTGTATACCATGGACACTACGCTTTCACTTCCAGAGCATTACCACTGTGTATACCATGGCACACTACGCTTCCACTTTTGGAGCATTACCGGTGTGTTTACCATAGCACACTACGCTTCCACTTCCGATTACTAAAAATGCCTCACTTCCGGAGCATTACCGGTGGGTTTACCATGGCACACTACGCTTCCAGTTCCGGAGCATTACCGGTGTGTATACCATGGACACTATGCTTCCAATTCCGGAGCATTACCGGTGTATACCATGGAACAATAGGCTTTTACTTCCTGAGTATTACCGGTGTGTATACCATGGCACACTATGCTTCCACTTCTGGAGCATTACCCATGTGTATACCATGGCACACTATACTTCCACTTCGGGAGCATTACCGGTGTGTATACCATGCCACACTATGCTTCTACTTTTGGAGCATTACCAGTGTGTTTACCATGGCACACTACGCTTCCACTTCCGGAGCATTACCGGTGTATACCATAGCACACTAGGCTTTTTCTTCCGAATTTTTACAGGTGTATTTACCATGGCACACTATGCTTCCAAAGCATTATCGGTGTGCATACCATAGCACACTACGCTTGCACTTCCGATTACTGAAAATGCTCCACTTCCGGAGCATTACCGGTGTATTTACCATGGCACACTACGCTTCCAGTTCCGGAGCGTTACCGGTGTATACCATGGTACACTGGACTTTTACTTCCGGAGTATTACTGGTGTGTATACCATGGCACACTACGCTTCCACTTCCGGAGCATTACCGGTGTGTACACCATAGCACACTACGCTTCCACTTCCGGGGCATTACCGGTGTGTATACCATGGACACTATGCTTCCAATTCCAGAACATTACCAGTGTGTATACCAAGGCACACCAGGCTTTTACTTCCGGAGCATTACCGGTGTGTATACCATGGCACACTACGCTTCCACTTTCGGAGCATTACCGGTGTCTATACCATGGCACACTACGCTTCCACTTCCGGAGCATTACCGGTGTGTATACCATGGCACACTAGGCTTTTACTTCCGGAGCATTACCCATGTGTATACCATGGACACTACGCTTCCACTTCCGGAGCATTACCGTGTGTATAACATGGCACACTAGGCTTATACTTCCGGAGTATTACCAGTGTGTATACCATGACACACTATGCTTCCACTTCCGGAGCATTACTAGTGTGTATACCATGGCCGGTGAGGTACGTGGAAGTTGGTAAAAAGCAGAAATCCGTACACTCCATGGGGCTGTTCATGTAATTAATCAAACAGGAGCGCAAGCCACTGTCTCCGGTCTCTCCAGCAGCCTTAAGCAGCATCTTACACTTTCACCATCAAAGTGCAAGATGCTGCTTAAAGCTGCTGGATGGTGCGGAGTCAGACTGTTTGACCACATACATATTCCACTCTAGTCTATTTGCTGTCCGTCCATCAATTGTGTGTCTTTTGCTTCCTCGTCGCTAGCATTGCAGCAGTCTGCTATGAACTGCTTTTCTCTGTGGCCAGTATTGAAAAGACTAATTGCATAGCAACAGCTGAATTATTGAATATGCATGTGATTGCACTTCTGCAGTACAGCCTGAACAAAAAAAAAACCAGACCGACGTGAATAGGTTCCTACTGTGTGAGAGGGTAATAATCGGGGCCACAGAATTATGTGGCAGGGGAGGGCAAAATATGCAGCAGGGCTGAGTAAATTATGTGGCAAGAAAAGGCAAATTACGAGGCACAATGCCGCACATTTTGTGACGGTATTACTTCATTATTTTGCCATTTTATGCTAACACTGTCTGAGCTTTGGATTCACCCTCATTAGTACCATTGTAACACCCAAATATAGCAATAAGCAGCAGATAGGTGATCAGTCAGGCTTTGTAAAGAGCTTTCAGCAGCGCTGCAAGGAAATGCATGGGTTTTCGGATTTCCACTTCCGGCAGTGCCACATACTTCAGTTTGTGTTTAACTAGGATAGGCCCACGTGATGTGACATTACATTAAACAAATCTGTGCCTGGGCCACGGGGTGAACAACGAGGAGGAAATATTGCGGGCTTTCTCCCCTGGTCTGTTTCCTGTTGTGAATAGATTCCATTTTGTGTGGGGCATCTGCTTTTGGTCAATACCATTCCTGTGGACGAGTGCCTTCTCTGGGTTCTTAGGTCTTCACGATCTGGCTAGGGAGCAGCTTATGCGTGGCCCTGTGGGACATTTTAAGTCATGACTATGGCCACTGCAAAATATTCTATAGGAAAACATCACAAAGTTATTGAAACATATCTGTTAAGGAGCTTAAATAATCGTAGCACAATAAAAATAACTCAGCTCTTCAATAAAAATGCATTGAATGGAATCATGTAATGTGTTCTGGAGTATTAATGTTCTTTCCAAATTAGTTATGAGATTTAATTAAAAAAACTTAATTTATGAATTTCAATTTTTTGTTATATAATGTTATAGCCTGCTTGCAGAACGAACACATTCATATGAGTTACCATGCTACAAAATCACTACGGATAACAGAAATATTTGCAGTGTGCAACACAAATGCTCAAATAATAATACAACATTTGGGGGAAAGATGGGGCCCTGAGATGTACAGTACCTTATACGGTGCCCTACTGCCTTTTAATGTTTATTCCTTGCTATTTTGTGTCCAGCCTGACAAATCACAATCATTTTTATTTTCTCAGTAGATTTCATTTCTAACGGTATATCATTAAATAAAGAAATATGTGAGGTACTCAGCATTGTAATCTCAAAGTCTGTTATGATATATACACACATACATCCCACCAACCCACATCATATCACAACTCACCACTACGTTCCACACCATGCCAGTGCCCTTACGTCACTACACTAAGCACAACTTGCACACAAACTTTACAGTACTAAACACAGCAGCTACATTGCTCTCCAACATACCTTAAAAACATTGCCAATATCTCTTGCTAAACACTTATAAGGTCCCAAAGGCGAGACCTATTGGCTATGCCAATGCTTGTTTAATATTGATATGCGTATCCATCTGACCTTGCTGATCAACTGAACGGTTAACTGTTGTCAATGTAGACACCATTTTGCTTCCCCCTCCATTCAATCAATCACAATCGATCACAGAATTTGTAAAGCACACTACTTACCCGCGAGGGTCTCAAGGCACTGGGGAGAAAAAAGGGGGGGGGTGCTGCTACTGGTCGAACAACCAGGTCTTGAGTAGCCTGAGTAGTATTGTAAAGACCCTTACCTGATAGCAATAATAAACATTTTGTAAAGACCCTTACCTGATAGCAATAATAAAAATTTAGCTATGAATGCTAAAAGGAGGGTCTGTGAGAATTGAATGTGTCATTGCCCCATCACTTATGCTGTATACTGTGCTATGTTAGCATTCATGTAGCTATTTTGTATTGACCGCTATTGCAAATGCGTGTGACCAGTCCCTTCTAACATTGTGGAGGTTAAAGTTAGCATCTGAGACGCCATTTTCTGCCATGTAACCGCCATGTTGCGCTGTGATCGAAACCCGGCCTCTGTGCTCCTCTCTGCTTGCCTCAGCAGAAAGCTGCTGTTTAGTTATTTCCTCTTATCGTGCTCAAGGTTGAAACCCAGATGTACTAATGAATAGCTTATTCTGCTTTTGCATGCCTATCCCTGATCATAGTTATGCTCCCACACTAGAGAGAGCTGAGACCGAGCAAGACGGCCTTGGGAGTCTGATAACGTGTACCCATTCTGCAGGTGGTAGCTCATCCTTCTGTGCCTTCCTTTGTTCGGCCTTTGCCCAAGCTGTATTTTTCCACCAGAGACGGGACTTGGGAGGTGTTGGAGAGCTTATTCTGTGTTACCAAGTGTTCTGAAGTCAGTCCCTCGACAGCTATCCCATGAGGCTGGTCAGACCGGACTCCACTGCAGTGTACTTACTAATAAAAGAGTTCGATTGTATTCTCCACTGTCGTCCCGACTCTTCATTTCTGGGAAGGCTGAGAGGTGGTCGCGAGTGACCCGGGTGGCCCATTTCGGGTCACTTCCTTCACTTGTGTGTGCCCATAGGACACTTACACCTCTTCCGGGTAGATGTCCGTGGTGCGGGGGATTTATCCTTCACAATATTTTAGGAAGCACCTAATTTTTGCTTTTTGCTGTTGGCTGTTCAACCTCAAACCTTTAACATGATTACCCATATAAGCGCTTGTTCTTTGTTGCATTGCTGTTTTCTTCATGGTGCAGTCACAGCCTATCCCAATTGCTGACCATGCACATTTAGATTTATATAGCCTTGGCAATGTAGGCAGTGATTTAATCTTCATAGTTGAAGCCCACAATGCCTATCATTTAGAAGTCTTTTATTCTTGGGTCAATTTTCAAGCTGCGGATGCTCACACAGGAACATTTCATGAATACACTAGTGTTGCAGCACCACAGAGCGTATCAGCTCTTAGAAATTCCACTTTCACATTGGAAACATCATAATTGGTTTCAAGGCACCCTAATACACGTACTCAGTCAAGTACGCATGGGTCCCCTTAGTAATGAAGGGGCTACATGGCCAGCATTAGTTGGCTATACATCATTCCCTAAATTACAAAATCTCAATGCTAATGAGCTAGTGCAGTTATACAATGGTATAGTTTGACTATATAAACGCTTAAATCAATTTGTTTTGTGCACCTTGATGGCTGTCCCAGCAAGGGCAGGCCTAGCAGGGCAACCGCAGTTGCCTGCAGTACCTACATTAAGTTCTGTAATTATACATTCAATTATGGATAATGTTCCAGCAAATCACAAGGAAATTCCTTTTTGGATAGCCCAAAAAATAGATCAAATTGAAGCTGTGTTTTCCCTTATGGGACCACAAGACAAGCACAGGATATTGACTATATGCTTATCCCATGGTTCCCCAAATAGGTGACTGTAACACTTGGAGCACCGTCTTTACTGCTGTCTGTACCATCGCACATGGCACACAGTCCATGTCAGTCTTGTCGGAGGTGTTAAAACAAATACAGAACAAACACGGGGCAGCTGCTGCCCTGGATTGGGAATGAAATGAATGGAAAAGCTTCCCGTGGTCTCCTCAATAATTCTGTCTAACATTAAAGGCAGCGCAGCTCCTTTGGATATACACCAGCGGGTCACACAGGCTGCACCAGTCAACCAAGAATAGGAGCCAGCTATAATTATTGCTGAAGTATATACTTCTATAGGTCGCAATAATTTGGGAACCAGACCCAGTAAACCATAACTTGGCAGAGCTGGCTCCGACAAGGACACTGCCAAGCAGGACCCAAAGTTTGTTCAAAATGAGGGGACAAACCCAAACCTAAAAAAAGGTTAGTTCTAGAGGAAGTTCTCCGCCATCGGAGCCTTCTGACACATGCTTCAATTTGTTTGACCGCACACAATTTAAAGCACCTGATATGTATCAGCTTTCTAATACTCGCACTTCTCTCAGGACTCATCTGAGAAATACTACGAGAGAAGAGGGCATTCTGAACGCAGACAGGAAGAGTATGTGAAACTGAAAAAGGACTCAAAATGCTTGTCTGATGTGAAAATAAAGAAGGAAGTGCAACCTCCTCAAATTGAGCCCCAATTTAAAATAAAGAAAGTTGCGGCTTCAACTGCAAAGTATTCAACAAACAATGAGAACTTGCCTCATGAACAGGAGGTGGGTAGTGGCTCTCCTCGATAGCGCGGAGGAGGTCACTAGTGCGCCGGAATCTCCAGGAGAATCTGGGGGCAAAAGCAACTGATCAATGTAATAGTTGAAACCCCAGACAGGCGAGTAGCCCCTCCAGACAGATTATATGATTTGGACATACAAATTGAGGGTGACATACAGCGCACTATTTGTATAATATTCTGGGAAAAAGTAACATTATCATACAACATTCTCTTAGCGGAGGTCGAATGGCCCCTTTGTATGTACATCCCCACAGGATGAAGATGTTATACAACCCGCATTTTATGTGCATGTGCCTGATGAGGTCAAACAAGCAGATGTCGCAGAGTGGGCCCTTGCACTAGCCCCAGCTTTATATCACAATCATGTTGGTTGGGATAAGGATTCCCCTTATCACATAATACCCATAATGTTCAGCCCACAAGTGCAACCACAATACCCAATAAAACGGTATGCTAAAGCACCTGTTAGAGAAATACTCTCACAAATAGAGTAGCAGAAAGTAATTGAACCCTGTGTCTTTTCCCTATCTTAAAGCCGAGTCTTTTATATCATATTGTCTTAGACTATAGACAATTAAATAGTCATACAAGCACATTTGCAATACAAAATACGCACAGTACAGCACTTATAAATAATATAGTCCATAAAAAATACAAAACAACCTTGGCTATTGCCATTGTTTTTTTCTACCAAAATATAGAGCCTGAAAGCAGAGATTGGATTGCCTTCTCGGCGCTAATCTTTCAACGTTGTTTTTCTCGAGAACAGTCCAGGACTGCTTGCTACACGCATTGTGTCAAGTCTACATGATATTGACAAAGACGCGCTGTCCTATGTAGATGATATCTACCTGACGGATGATGAGTTAAATACACATTTAGCCAGGGTGTATCGCATTATATTGGGATTTACCTAATCTGGCTACAAGTTCAAGGTTAAGAAATCTAATATAGCATTTCTAAGTGCACTATTTCTAGGATACTAACATACCCAGGAGGGAAAAAGCCTTGCACCACACTTCCTAGAGAGGTGTGCTCTACTTCAACCATTAAACACTCTTAGGAAACTACAATCCTTATTAGGATTCCTTAATTTTGGCAAAACGTACATACCTGATTATGCACTACGCTTTGAATCATTATATGAATTAATTCATCCTGATTTTTCCAGTTCCAATTGGACATCAGAACATACACAAATACTCATATCACTACAATCTGACTTGCTTGCAACATGTCTCTTACATACAAGTGTAAATACTACAAACCTGGTCATCCGTATAGTCACTGGTGCCATTAACTTTACATATATCACCTTTAATGAAGGTGAAACAGTGCTAAATGAATATAAATCGCATTTATATTTCAATGCGGAATTGTGTTTTGCATTCACTGAAAAAATACTGACTTCGATGCAGATGGCAAAACTAAAATAGAGTCCACTTAAACAATGGAAACCCATCATTGTCGTTATTCCCATTCCAGCCTTAGAGGCTGTCACAAAAGCAAGCATTCCTAATGTTAAAGCTCTCCATCCTAGATGGATACAGTGGGCAAGATCCTTAACAGCTGTTGATGTAGACTTAGTCTTTGAGTCGTCTTCACAGATACAAGACTTTCTTCAATATGAGCATGTTTATCCCATGCCCAGCAATCTTTTGCCTCTTGAGCAGTATAATATATTATTTATACCAATGGTTCAGCCCAGCCTGCTATAGATATCAAGCACCAACATTCAGGGGTGTGCACCACTGTTGTTGGTGTGATGTTGAATTAAAAATTCCAACCACAAAAAACTTGTACACAGTTCTTGGGAGACTGCACTGTGCAGTTGGCTGAACTGAAAGCTTTAATTCTTGTACTGGAACATACGGATCCTGAATTCCAGATAATCATAGTGTATGATTCGTATTATTGTGTCCAGTCTTTTAATGACAATTTGCACTATTGGCACTAAAATGGATTCAAAGATTCTAAAGGCAACACTATAAAGCATAAAATGCTTTGGGTGAAAGTGGCACACCTAAAAGATAGGTTGCCACACACTCATGTCATTCATACCTTCAGTCATTAGCATGTGTGGCCACACGTTGTAGGTACGTCCTTGGCTGATGAAGCAGCCAAATCTACAGTTGTGACTGCGAAAGTTGCTGTGATTTCTCGTTCTCAGACGAGGGTAGATGACGATATATTAGCTGCAGTTGCTGCTACATGTAATGGCTCAAGTCTGCCTAAAGGCTTTCCAGCTAAATAAACATACAATTTAAGTGAACAAAAGGTTCCCTGTGTTACTATTCCAGGGGTTGGTGATCGTTTGATTCCCAACCAAGACTGCAGGCTAGCCTTTGTGATAGTGGCGCATGAAGGTGTTGCTTCTGCTCATGCCGGTGTAGCGGCCACAATTTCATTTCTACTGCAACGTTATTGGTGGCATGGCTTATATAAACAGGCCAACAAATATGTCCTTTGTTGTGACATTTGTCAACAAATTAAAAGTTCTACTGTGGCACATCCACCGCAGACACACCTGTTGAGTTCAAACAAACCATTTGGCTGAATTTATATGGACCATTGTGGTCTTCTTAAATCGAATGGAGCATCTAATTTTATTCTACTTGCAGTTGATTCCATTCAAATTTCCTCTGGTTGTGGCCACAACATTCAGCTGACACTTGCACTGTTATTAAAGATTTGCAAGTTTTTATTGGAACACATGCATGCACTACATTCCATTTTGACCAGGGTCCTGCTTTCGCCTCTAAAGCGTATAGGGATACTACGGCTTCCCTGGGTGTAGAGGAGTGTTAATCTTCTCCATACCATCCCAAGGAAAATTGAGTTGAGGATAGGATGAACCGTGACTTAAAGCAATCCTTAACAGCAAGATAACAAAAAGAAAAGAAAATATACTAGCCACCAAGGATTCAGAGTAGCCAGAATAATGATGACCCATGTGTTTTCAGGGACCACCATCTTTCTAATGATAAGAGGGGTGAGGTCCACTCTTGAACCACTGGGTATGTCTTGCAGCGCCCAACTCCTTAGTCGGTGCAGCTTCACCCAGAACGTCCCGGCTCTCACCAGGGCATCCTATGTGAAGCTGCACAAACTAAGGATTATATTTTCTTTTCTTTCTTTATCACAACCTGATGCAGAGTGACTATATATCTATTTAGGTCCTGAAAAATGCCCCGGAAACCCTTTTGGGGACTATATATGGGCAGAAACACATTGACCATTGATAGGGGTATATTTGTTTAAACCCTAGTCCTCTTTTAACTCTATCCCAGTGGCCAATTGAATAAAGTTTATCTGGTCTCTTGGAAATAGTTTAACTCATCACTACTTTTTTTGTGTGCATTTTTTCACTTCTATGCACTCTGTTCCTCACTGACTCCATCTAACTGCATATCCTTGAAGAACACCTCAGCTCCTCCCCCTGGGGAGTTGTAGCCCACACTATGGACCTTGCAGTCCGGGTGTGAGGAGGTAACCCACTGTTGAAGCATGTCACCTTCAGATGAGAGAGGGTTCCTGTCCTAAAAGGATTTCTTTCCTAGCAGTTCTATCGCACACTACTGATTACACAGAACACGACTTGGATGCATAAAATCTACTTGTCCTATTTCATTTGAAAACCAGGCGTACATGTTGTGAGTTTCATGAAGATTAGTGATTAGTACGCTTCTGGTTGAGCCTATCACAATAGATCCCCCATGTGGATTTAATCAAAATGTATATTCCAGACCTTGATGGTCCAGATACTGTGGCGGCGGCCATGCCCTTTTATGTAAATGATCACTGTGCTGTCTTACAGGATTTACAAAACTTCCGCGATGGCCGATCTGTTGCAGGGATTCTGCGCAAACACAGAACTATGCATAGGATTATAGGACCGAAGTAGGTAGAGACTGAGTCATCCCACCACCTTAGCACCCATAAGCCCAGGACCAAATAGTTATAGTGCCTCACTTGCCCTTCTACTCACCCACGAAGACACAAGTGATTAGGCACCCCAAAACACAACACTCCCGACTCTTTCAGGAATCGCGGTTGCAAGACACTCCCTTTTCGCTCCCACTCTTGTACTCGTCCACAACAAGATCTGACAGAGACACGAGCAAGTTTAAAATATTTATTTTAACTAATGTACTCTATAATGCAGTATACTTGCCACAACAAGCAGAAAAATGCATATCACAAATACGGTCATCATAGCAATTAGTCCATAAATCATAAAAGGTGCTGTCATTATATACGACAGGGTAGCATACCCTCCCTCCCCTTGTATAGAAGCAAGATGATTATATATTAGAAGATCTCTGGGCATTATCTGCAGACCCGTACCTCAGTCTATAGATGGTAAATCTACATCACAGGTGCTGTCATGCTCTTCTCCCTGGACAGGTCCCTCTCCAAGTGTTAGCTACCTATCTGTGTATGCCAGCAAGACCAAAGTACGCATTCCCAAACAACAGCTGCATTTGCATGTTTTGTCTAGGTGCTAGGGCCTGACCAGAACAGAATAACAAGGGGTATTGTTGTTCGACCTTGTACACAATGTTCAGACTAAATCCCAGGAACTCACGGTGCATGAAAAATAACTGTATGTTCTTGTGTGAAAGTTGCAAGAGAGACTTTTGAAAAATAAGCTTGTGTAGTAACGTGTGCAAAGCAGCGGACAGTCTGCAGCGTGCTCATGCTAACTTAGGGAAGACGACAATGTCCCCTTGGTCCATGTGACACCCTCCCCTTGATCAGGACGTACGCCCTGGACTAATAAAGAAGGCAGAGGTAAGCAGTGCCAAAGCTCCATGATAAAATAACCAATTCAAAATCCGGGCACAATTTGAGCAGGTGCAGAAAAAATTATTTTTAGTGAGTTCGAAAAATGGAAGATTGTATAGCATATCTTCGGGGTCAAGGATTTCGCATGACAAGTGGAACACCATAAGCTCCAATAAGGCGTCAGCTCCATCAATATTGGAAAGGGATGCCATCCAATTAAGCAATTCAAATGAACAGACGTGCTCCTCATATCCAGGTGCAGTTAGGAGCACCGTAGGGCAGCCTGTGTCTACTTCGACGAAACTGAGATCCAAGAGGTGCTGTGCACGGGCACAGGGACTCGCTTCGGCCGTCAGCCCAATGGAAGGATTGTGCACAAGCTGCATACCCAAGGAACAGTCCTGGTTATGGGACATCAGTGGACCCATCAACAGTTCATAATCCAGGGCAGCGTGTGACGTAGTGGTGAGGCAGACGTTCAGGGCCCATTGAAAGGGGCACCGGATGCAGTAGAACACAGGTTGCACGCAGGTAAAGTAGGCATAATGGAAGATCAGCCAGAAGTCGACATCAAGTGCCTCCAGTGAAATCCAACCAAAACGCTGCAGTATACGTTCACGGAACAGCTGAAATAGCTCTTGGCTGGGCAGTTCCACAGATCGAGCAGCCATTGTGGAACAGCAAGAGAAGTACAAGACCGCCGCAAACCAGGAGGAGCAGCAGCGGATAGCCTCCAAATGCACAGAAAAAAATAGAATGAATAAAGGCAGGGATTACTCCAAAAGTAGTCTGAAAGGAGGTTACAAGGCCGGATCCCACAATTTTAAAAAAGTGGGCTAGGCCCGCTGTATCAGACGCATTAAAGATTTCGTGTATTAATTCCCCAAAGTGAAGGGGGAGATTCGTGTTTAACAATGACTGAATCTCACTGGACGTTCTTGCCACCTGCAATTCGAAGGTCTCACGAGCTGATGTGAGAGCCACTTCTTGCTGAAACAATAGCGCTTTGAGTCTGCTTGGCTTATTGAAATCTGTTTTCAAAGTTGGAATGGAACGCCACAGTAAGCTATCTATACTCCTGTGTGGGAGGGGAAACAGAACATTGCTGCAACAAGTAACTCGTTGTGAAACTGTTACTATGTACAGGATGCCTGCCAGCAAACCGCAGCAGTGTTGATTGATAAGAATAAGAATTACCGTTAGAAAGTAATGTAAGAGTTGGAATTATCACTGGAACTGGGGTCCCTTTTAAAAAACAAGCCAAATTAGGTGCTGAAACGTTGCAGGCACCGTGAAGCTTTACCTGTTTACACACAAGGGAGTGGCCGACCGTAGAGTCACAATCCTCCCCTGTCAGGAAAACTTCCTTTTCTGCATGCTGACAACGGAATTCAAATGGCAATGACCATAATTCATGAATGTAACTGCTCCCAAGTGGATAGTGTTTCATGCAGGCAGTGAACTGAACTAGTGAGATTGGCAACAAAATAACTCCATGTATTAACCATACAGTTGAATCTGTCTCCGCCACAGTAAATGGTAGCTGTTCTAACTTTTCAATGTGTGACATAGTGTAGGTTGCGACCTTCATAGACATCATTTTTTGTTTATCTGTCAAATTAAATGGCAAAAATAATGCAGAAGCATTCAGGTAATCCCACTGAATCTTTCCATTTTCAAGTGTTTGTAAGGTCCAACCAAATTGCATAAGTGATCTAAGTTGATTTTGACCATGATACAATGTAGATACCTCATGCTGAACAATATCAATGACAGATGATACAATATTGTCTAAGGTTTAGATACGAGAAAACCGTGTGTTGATACTGTTATCAACTACGGCAAGAACTTTTTCTAAATTATCCTGATCAATTTGGCGTAAACAGAAGGCAGCCTCCATCTGTGATAATTTCCCAAATTCATTGTAAACCGCGTAAACAAAACGTTTAACACGTGGGGTTTTTGGACCTAAAAGAAAATCTGAAAGGTCAATGTCACCAGACAGCAAGGAAAGATGGTGTTTTACGGACGATAATGTGGAATGTTGTAGCCATTGTTGGCATAACTTACCAACTGAATACGTGGCAATTGTATTAGAATGGGGGTAACGAGGATCAGGTCGATGTTGGGAAAACCCTTGTGTGGCATTTAAAAAACATAAATGGCAAACATAAGTGTCTGTTTGCCATAGTGCCCAACCCCCCGGACTAAAAAATGAAGAATTGAAAGTCCTATTACGAATCATAAACGTTAATTCCTCAATGGTATAGTTGTTGTTTGCGTGCCAGGTGTCAGATAGAGCCAAAGAGAGAAAAGACAGGGTGTCCAAATTTTTAGCAGTGGCCAAGCCAAAGCAGGTAGTCTGTTGAACCGTCTGATTTAAAAAAAACAATTGTGACGGTATCAAACATGCACACTGTAAAGACTCACTACCTTGTACTTGCCAGAATTTAGTGCCCCAAATAGATTTTAAGTCAATGTTGTCTTTCCAAAAATCATAAACTTTCGTGGACAAATCCGAGAGGAAGGACAAAGAATAAATCAATTTAGGTTGTGTAAGCATATACTTGATTAAAGGGGGGCATTCAATTTGAAAAAATAAGTAGCCGAATCTGATAGATTATAACCAGAAAAGTATGTTAATTCATTTTTCTGTGTACTAGAACTCCCCTTTACAGGAGTCGGGGAATGCTCCCATTGTGTTTAATGAAATACTGGTCCTTGAGTACTTGTGTTATGAAGGAAATGATGGCCATAATGTTGATAACAAAATAACTCTGCATAATTCACTGAATTTAAATATAAATCCTCTGTGTCAAAAACAGTATAATATTGCAAATCTGAAAATAACGAATTAACAGCATTGACATCCCAATCATCTGAATGCATCCCAGGTAAAACAACATCCCCCATGGATACTCGAAACACATATGGAATGTGAATGGTCTCCGTAGGACCATATACATCGAATGGCACTTTGTCTCAAACAATGCCATCCGTGATCGGGACTGCAGAAATATTTACAAAGCTTTGGTCTCTTTTTTAATTTTATGAGAAGAAGTATGCGGGGCTAGTACTCCATCAACCAGTTCCACAGCAGAGTGTTCAGGTAAGTAATGGCCATTGATTAAAAGGAAAAGCACAGTCACGAACCCAATCCACATGAAGAGGAACACCACTGATAGTACGATCCAGATGTATGTCCACGGCGGGACCAGATAAGTTCTTTTAAACCAGCCAGCCAGAAACAGTGACTAGGACTGCTGTATCCGTCGGTGAGGGCAAATGGGATTTTGCAAGAGCATCTTGATCCATTTGTAGATCCTGTAACATAGCAGAATGTTTATCCACGTCAAAAGTTGTGGCAGCCGCCACAACGTCTAGACCGTCAAGGTCTGGCACAAACATTTTTATGCCAAAGAGCATTTAGTACGGGGTCAGCCCACCCAGAGATCTTCGAGGGAGATTATTAAGTGCATGTTGAACCCCATAGAGATGAGTCAACCAGCCCCGGCCTGTACCTAATACCCTTGCTGTTAAAGATTGCTTTAAGTCACGATTCATCCGCTCCACAACTGAATTGCCCTCGGGCCGATATGGAGAAGAGAAATGCACCTGCATCCCCATCAACTTCATTGAATCACGGTAAGCGTTAGAGGCAAAAGCCGGACCTTGGTCTGAATGGAAGGTGCCACAGGCATATGTCCCTACAAAGACATGCAAATCTTTTATAACATTCTGAGCGTCAGCACAGCGCTGTGGCCTAACCCAAAGGAACCTTGTGCATGAATCCACTGCAACAAAAATATATTTAAAAGCAGTGTCTGATGTAAGAGGACCGCAGTGATCAAGATAAACACAACCAAAGGGTTGATTTGAAATAAAGAGCTGTGTGTGTGTGTGTGTGTGGTGGACGTAAAATAATGGAAGGTTTAATCTGTTGGCAAATGTCACAAGCAAGCACATATTTGCACGCTTGTTGGTATAGACCGCACCACCAATAACATTGCTGTAACAGTGAAATCGTGGCTGTCACTCCAGGATGAGCAGAAGCCATGCCTTCATGAGCAGCCACAATTAGTGAAAGCCTGCGGTCCTCGTTGGGGATCAAATGGTCACTGACAGAAGGGATTGTTACAAACGGTACCTGATCATCAGTTTAGCGTTAAGTTTAACGAGCAGGGAAACCCTGTGGAAATGTGTTACTGTCTTTAGATGCATCAATAGCTGCCAAAATTTCATCATCAATTTTAGTCATGGACCTGGTAACACCCGCTACCGAGCATGTGGCTACTGCAGATTTGGCTGCCTCATCAACCGTAGAATTCACAACAGCATGTGCTCCCACACATTGATGGTCAAGTGTATAGTGGCAAACATTCCTTAAGAGCGGCCACCCGGACCCAGAGCGTTTTAGGCTTTATTGTGCTACCTTTAGAATCACGAAAATCATTTTGTTGCCAAAAGAATAAACTGTCATTAAAGGATTGTACACAGTAGAATGACTCGCACACTACCAGAGTCAGCACCTCAGAATCTGCAAACTCAAGAGCTAAAAGCGCGTAACTCTGCCAATTGAGTTGTGCAATCCCCAAGGGATTGTGTGTGAACCAAGGAAGATTTAAAATCTCCATCTACTATGGAACCTGCCACTATAGCGCAGGCAGCAGAATAAGCATGCTTCGAACCCACTGCTTGCTGTGCAGAACCATCAGTTTAAATGATACATTGGTACTGATCAAGAGGGAGTAGGGACACAGGATGAGGATGAACTTGTTCGTACTGCAAAAATTCTTGCGTTTGCAAAGATGGATCAAAAATAAAATTGACATCAGCCGACGTCAATGAACTAGCCCATTGTATCCAACAGGGATGGAGAGCTTTAGTATTGGGCACACTCGCCTTCGTGACCACTTCCAAAGCGGCCACAGGAGAAACTATGAAAATGCGTTTTCCTTGTGCTAGAGAGCGTTCTTTCAGAATCGCCATCTGCACCGCTGTCCGAATCTTTTCGGTAGAGGAAAAAGGCATTTGAACTTGGGTATATAAATGTGATTTGTAGGCAATGGGCACTGTGTCCCCTTCATTAAAAGTCACATAGGTGAATCCTAATGCTCCTGGTACAGTCCTTATGACAAGATTTGCTGTATTGTCTCTCATTAACAAGAACTGAGTAGCAGGCAGATCAGACAGCAAAGACCGCAAGACCGCGGTGTGGTCCGGAAGCCAACTGGAAGACGAGAAAGAAGGTTGTATCAATGCATATAGCGGTTTGATACGCTGGGCGTAATCTGGAATGTACGTTCTGCCGAAATTCAAGAAACCCAGCAAAGATTGTACATTTTTTTAGGGTAGACGGAGGTTGCCGTTGAGCGCATTTCTCCAAAAAGTGGGGTGCCAGACCCTCATTACCTCATTGCTCATTATTTAGCTCATAACCAAGAAACAGAACGGCCAAAAAGGCAATGTGAGATTTGTAATGTAATGTAGCAAAATGCGTGATTATGCGGTCTACATGCAAATTCAATTCATCGTCCGTCAAGTAAATGTCATCGACATAAGAAAATGCTTCTGGGTCAATTTCTTGTAAAATCGAAACTATGTGTACCGCAAACACTCCGGGGCTATTCTTATACCCCATAGGCAATCTCGCATAGCACTTCTGATTGCCGAGAGTGCTGAATATGGTCAAGTCACGACTCTCGGAAGCCAATGTGTAACTGAAAAATCCATTGGAAATATCCAACGTAGTTTTGTATTTTTTACGAACAATGTTTTTTTTAATTTGTTTTTTTTAATTTATTTGAGTTTTATATAGCGCTGGCTAGACCCGGAGGTATCAGAGCGCTTTACATAGGGTTCCACAAAGTTACAAAATTACATCAGTTACCAGTTACATCAGTTACTAGAAAAACATTTCAAGAGCGTAAAGAAGAGATAAATGGAGCTTAGAAGGGAGAGGGGGTAGGGTAAAGGGGTAGGAGGGAAATAGGGTGGAGAGACGAGGGAGAGTCTGCCCAAAGTCCGGCTGGGTAGGTGACGGCCGAGGGGGAAGTCCACAGCCCATCTCCTCTATAGCTATCAGGTAGCTCCACCGGGCATCAGCCAAATAGCTAGGTCTCAACAAAAAACATTTAAAAAGCATAGGGGACGAAAAAATGGAGCATAGAGGGGGAAAGGGGGTAGGGTAAGGGGTGGGAGGGAGAATGCGAAGGCGAGACGAAGGAAGGTCTGCCCAAAGTCCGGCTGGGTAGGTGACGGCCAAGGGGGCCATCTCCTCTATAGCTATCAGGTAGCTCCACCGGGCATCGGCCAAAAAACTAGGTCTAGCGCTTAATATAAGGAAACATTGTGTTACAAATTACAGAAATGATCACATTAATTACAGAGAGGTTACAAATTCAATACAGGAGTTATTAGCGACCAGGAAAAACAAGATCCACAGAAAAGAGAGGGGAAAAAAAGAAAAAGGCCAGGGAGAGCAGGGAGTCCACGGGAGGGAGTCAGCAGCGTGGAAAGATACGAGACATAAGTCCGAGGTCCGGCTGGGTAGGTGATGGCCATAGCGGTGGGCCAGAGCCTGTCTCCCCTATAGCTGTTGGGGCAGCTCCACCGGATATCGGTCATACATTTCGGACTCCGCCGGATAAAAATGAGAATCAGGAAGGGACCAAGAGTCAGCAGCAGAGAAAGAGACGAGACATAAGTCCGAGGTCCGGCTGGGTAGGTGACGGTCATAGCGGTGTGCCAGAGCCTGTCTCCCCTATAGCTGTCGGGTCAGCTCCACCGGGAATCGGTCATACATTTCGCACTCCGCCGGATAAAGATGAGAATCAGGAAGGGACCAAAAGTCTACAGTCCAGAGACGGGCTGGTGGAGCTGGCAAGGGTGGTAGGATAGGAAGGGAAGTGTAGCTTGGCAGCCATCTTGTTATTCACCAACGCAGAGCTATGTGTATTCTGGACTGCAAATGTACGAACATGACTGTTCAAAAGTCTATAGTCTAAAACAATACGATATGAACCGTCCGGTTTCAATATCGGAAAAAGAGGATTATTCATGGAAGAGACACAGGGCTCAATAACACCTTGGTATTCCAATTGAGTCAGAATCTCACTAACGGACGCCTTAGCATCTCTTTTGATAGGATAGTGTGGCTGAGGAGTAGATCGTAAAGGAATTATATGTGAAGGTGAATCCTTGTCCAAACCTGCCTGATTGCGATACAAAGCCGGAGCTTGGGCTAGAGCCCACTCCAAAGCATAAGCATGTTTAGTCTCTTCAGGGACATATTGAGAAAAAGACGGCAAAATTACCTCCTCACCCCTTGAGGAAATGAGGACAAAACAAGGAGGCCAATAGACCTCTGCCAGTAGAATGTCATAGGAAGATGTCAAATTGTCCCAAAAGACTGCATTTATTGTGTGTTTAATATCACCTTCAATTTGGAGATCTACATGATAGAGTCTATCAGGGGGAGCTACACGGGTGTCCGCGGTTTCTACAGTTATGAAAGTGTCAGTTGCTTTCGCCTCAAGAAGCTGGTGGAGTGTCCGCCGCACTATGGTAACTTCTGCTGCGATGTCGAGGAGGGTTACCGCCATACTCCTGTCGAGGAGGAGGGTTCTCACTGTCTGGGGCATACTTTGCAGTCAAAGCGGCAACTTTTTTCTTCTGAAAAGGGGCTCGGTACTGAGGTGGTTCCTCCCTTTTGACTTTCACGTCAAACTGGTGCTGCGTTTCCCACCGTTGTTATGTGGACTCGCCTTGTCTATGATCCTGTCCTCCCCCTCCGCCAAATTGTTGGGCCGATGATTCCTGTAAGCAACGAGGAGAACGGGGATCAGGAACCTGAAACCTCTCAGGTGTCTTAATTTTCAAACGGTCACGTAAATCATTTCTACGTTCAGAAGTGTCCAGTGGAGGCGAACCTGCACGGGACTTAGGCTTCTTTTGCTGAAAATTTTTATTTCAGCTCTTTTTAGGAAAGACTGATCAACCCTCCTTATCTTGAGGGGGTTTACTCTGGACTTGCGTAAATGGTCTGACCCCCAAATTATTGCGTCCTAAGGATGTATAGACATCAGCAATAATTATCGGCAACTGACGCTCCCGATCAGTGTCCGCCACTGCCGTTAGGCGTTGGCGCACCTGCAAGCAAACTGCTTCACCTTTAATGTTAGCCAGAATCATGTCGGAGACAATAGGGAACATTCCCACTAATCTCATCCCCAAATCCAGGGCTAGGCCAGCCCCGTGTTCATCCTGCACTTTTTTAAGAATGCTCATGGAGGGGGCGCCAAAACACAGTGTATACACCAATGCAAACACCGTCCCCCAGGTGTTGCAGTCCGCTAAAGGGGGAATCAGACAACTGGGCAAACACATAGTAAGAATCCTGTGTTTCTCCACAGGACTAGTGTGTGGGAATACAGCCTCAATTTGTTCTATTTTCTGAGCAATCCAAAAAGGAAGTTCCTCACGATCCTGAGGATGTTTGCCCATCACAGAATTAATCATGACGGGACTAATTACAAGACTCCCAGCATGCACTGGTGCCGGAAGCGCAGCTCCAGGCAGAGCTGGCTGAATGGAACGAGAAATATATTGTATAACGCATCTATACAGATGGGTTACTTGTGCATAAAGCACAAAGGAAACAGGATGAGGAAGGGCGCTATTAAACCAAATAGTATGCTTCCAGGACATCAACGGAACTTCAATCATCATATAAGGACAGTACGCTGCTGGAGGAGCAAGGACCGTATATTAATGGAAATAATGGTCGTTACCATCAAATGCGGGAAACGTAACCCTTGAGTAAAAAAACATCGGAGCAGTAAGCTGGATCCGCCTCGACTACCATGATTGGGGACCCCATGCAGTGTCAAATGTTTTGTAACCGCCGCCCAGCTATGTGCCAGAATTGCTACTGGTTGCGCCATAGAAAATTGAAATATCCAAGCAAAACGGTAGCGTAATACGGGTCGAAAAAGAACCTTTGAAACTTCAAGCTTGAAAAACCTACAGAAAAAGGTGATCCCTACCACTGCAGGAGGCTAAGCCCTTCCGTCTCTGGCATCCCTGAGAAGATGGCGAAAGGGTGATGTGGACGAACACAAGTGCTACTCAGGGGTCTCGCATATAAGTACCAGACCAAATGTTGCCAGCGCCATGTTGCAGCGATTCTGCGCAAACACAGAACTATGCGTAGGATTATAGGATCGTAGTAGGTAGGGCACGAGTCATCCCACCACCTTAGCAACCATAAGCCCAGGACTGACTAGCTATAGTGCCTCACTTGCCCTCCTACTCACCCATGAAGACACAAGTGATTAGGCACCCCAGAACACAACACTCCTGACTATCTCAGGAATCGCGGTTGCAAGACACTCCCTTTTCGCTCCCACTCTTGTACTCATCCACAATAAGATCTGACAGAGACACGAGCAATTTTAAAATATTTATTTTAACTAACGTGCTCTATAATGCAGTATACTTGCCACAACAAGCATTAAAATGCATATCACAAATACGGTCAGCATAGCAATAGCAATAGCAATTAGTCTGTAAATCATAAAAGGTGCTGTCATTATATACGACAGGGTAGCATACCCTCCCTCCCCTTGTATAGAAGCAAGATGATTATATATTAGAAGATCTCTGGGCGTTATCTGCAGACCCCGTACCTCAGTCTATAGATGGTAAATCTACATCACAGGTGCTGTCATGCTCTTCTCCATTGAAAGGTCCCTCTCCAAGTGTTAGCTACCTATCCGTGTATTCCAATAAGACCAAAGTACGTATTCCCAAACAACAGCTGCATTTGCATGTTATGTCTCGGTGCTAGGACCTGACCAGAACAGAATAACAAGGGGCATTGTTGGTCCCAGGAACTCGCGGTGCATGAAAAATAACTGTATGTTCTTGTGTGAAAGTTGCAAGAGAGACTTTAAAAAAAAAAGCTTGTGTAGTAACGTGTGCAAAGCAGCGGACAGTCTGCAGCGTGCTTATGCTAACTTAGGGAAGACAACAATGTCCCCTCGGTCCATGTGACAGATCCAGCGAGCAGTTGAAGAAGTTCGACTCTGTCAGAATCAAGGAGCAGCCAGCACTTTCCGAATGGATTGCACAGCTCAGGATCTCGTTTGTGAAAAGACTGCAGGAAAGAAGGAATTCGGCGCATCATACCGTGCACCAGTGCCAGTCCTTGGCATTCAAGTTACAAAAACTGTAATATTGCCACAGCTTGCTGGTTCTAAAGGCAATTATTTTGTCTCCATTGATCACATCAAGTTACATCACGTGGCCGATTCTAAACAGGAGGTCATGAGGAGTCCTTGGTAGTTCCCTAACTCCTCTCACTACCATAAAGGAGATTACTCTACAGCAGAGATCTTCAAACTGGGGGGCCTTAAGTGATCTCAGGGGGGGCGCCAGTCTCTAGCCAAGAGAAGCATCATGATTTATTTTAAGTGTTAAAAACATGACCAGCAGTAAGCCTAGTATTACTAGGGTAATGGGCCATCACTAACAACTTCTGTCATTTATCTCCTGTGCTGGGAGTATGTGTAAAAAGGGGTAACAGAGCTTAACTGCAATATTTAAATATGTTTACACATATTTAAAGATTGCCAATTTAGCAGAATAATTGTGAAAAAATTGAGGGGGGCACGAGGATTTATTTTTTATTTTTTTACAGGGGAGGCGCAGCATTAAGAAGTTTGAGGACTACTGCTCTAAAGCTTGTGAGTAACATCGAAGCTGTTTCTCCCCAGCTGGGGAGGCAGAGAATGAACTTCAGTTACTTCCAAACACTGCTGCAAATGCCAGCCATATGATGGAAGTGAATACTGTACTTAATACTGCGTCTCGTGCAGATGATGTTGTTTATATTGTTCCACCCCTCATTGAATCTACCAGTTCTCTTACTTCACCTGTGGATCCCGTTTTTCAGCAAACTGCTTCTGGCTATTATGTGGGAACAGATGATTTTTCATCTGACTCTTGACAGTTCCGCCTACACAGGCCTGTGTTTTCTTTTTATGGCTGAAACACACTTATCTGATCCCTCCTTGGATATATGTTTGGATTACACTTTTATTGGTTTTAATATTTCTTTGGATTGGATTTGTGACTGTTTTGTTTTTGCTAATAAATGGCCATTACTTTCCAGAACGCTCTGCCACAGAACTGGTGGATGAGGTGTTGACCCTTCACTCATCTTCTCATAAACTGAAAAGAGACATGTCCCTTGTGAACATTTCATTTACCTCAGTAACTGATGGAATTGTTTGGGATAAAGTCTTCTATGATATCTTCAGGCCTACAAAAATGCTGCAGATTTCTTATGTCTTTAAGGTCTTAATGAGGGATGTTATTGTACCTTGGTTACATTCTGGCGATTTGGATGTTGATACTGTAAACTCCATGCCCTCAGAGTTAAAATATTACACTGTTTTTGAAAGTGAGGACCTGTATCTAAATTCTGCTAATTATGGTGAAATGTTCTGTTATCATCATTATGGACATCATTATTTACATCGAGCTAGTGTTCAACGCCCAATTCTTTATTTTAAACTCTTTTTTATTGATTTTATGTAATAAAACAATAAGCAGGTAACACACAAGCAGTGCATGGCTCCAATCTGGCAAAGGGATAAACTCCAGTCACATGTCATGGCAGTACATTTAGAAATAGTAGTACACACGGCTGAACTTAGATACCAGATGCATAAAGCAACTAGGGGGGAAAGAGCACATCAAAAACAAGTCATCAAGCCAAATATACAGTGAACAGTACAATTATGCATGCTTGGCTACCACAGTCATGTTACCTTGGTACAAAGGGCACAAACATCCCCCTTCCTCATCAGAGCCATCCTCTGAGCTAGTCACATCCTTCGCAGCAAATTTATTGAGAAGATATCCTCACAACATGATCGCATCCGGGGCACACTCAAGCAAGTACGGCATGAAGCATATGCATCTTCTCCGCCACCCCCCCATTCAAGGAGATCCCGCTGCTAAGAAGACGCCAACAGTACTCGGGTGCCCATCCATTTCGATGGCCACTTGCCTCTTGGCCAAGTGCAGTGCAAGCTGAGCCAGCCTATAGGGAATCTTCCACCCCCAGGGTTTTACCACCACTACAAGAGGCAGGCCAACAGAGTCTTAGGGATCTCAATGTCTATCGCTTCCACTATTTTAGCCACCACATCCCTCCAGAATCCCTGAATCACAGCCCAGGCCAAGTGGAAGAAGGTGGCTCCCAACTCCCCACATCGTGCACACCGTGCCTCCCTCGAGGGGTCCATCTTGTTCAATAGCCTAGGAGTCACATAAGTGTGATGCAGAAAATTAAAATGAAGTAATTTGAATCTATAGTTGCAGGACTCCCTCCTCACCAATTCACATGCACGCACCCAATCAGCATCCTCAATGGACTCCTCCAACTCACATTCCCAGGCCCAGCTCATCGCACAATTTTTAGTTACTCACAATGGGAACACTGTCCAACTCCTGCACAAGGGAGCTCAAAAACATGTAGGGATATATTCACATATTTTTCTGGACAAGCTACAGTTAACCCCAAATCCTTTTATTTTAAACTTGTCCCGACACCAGCAAAGACATATATGCTGAAACAAACCAAGATAATATATACAGATTTGTTTGTCAAACAGTAATCCTTAAAGGGGTATGAGAATTGGAAGGATACATTCGACATGAAATCAATTTGGAGGTGCCAATGTTTGGTACCACCAAATTGATTTCAAGTTCAGGAAACAGACACTTTATTTAGAGCCTGTTTAATTCCAACACAAACGGATTTTCTAAATGGCACAGTTCAACAGACTACTTCTCTAGGATTTGCTAAAATTAAAGACATGAATTCTCCCAACATTCCTTCCATTGCCCGATTTGATACTTGGCAACAGTTAACAAATTATACTGAAGAACAGCTCAATAATAGTGTGCAGAATGGTACATTTAACTCTACACTTTCAGGTCCAACTGGGTGGTTATTGTGGCCAGTGGACACAAATGGTTGTTATGCTCGCTTTTTGAATTCCACACTGGGGTTTAAGGCAAGCAGGCCCAACTCTATTTATCCCCATTCACAACACTTAGGGATAGTCACCACCTATCGTGTAGGGAAATTGTGCCAACAATGGTCAGAACATTCTACACTGTCTGCAATAAAACAACATCTTTCCCTTCTATCCGAAGACATGGACCTATCTAATTTCTTGTTGGATCCTAAGTCCCCGTGTTCTAAAAGATTTATTCATGCAACTTACAATGAAATTTGGAAATTGTCACAATGTTTAAGGAAAATTGATCAAGATAATTTGGATAAAGTACTTGCTGTTGTTGATATTAACATTAATACAGTGTCTTCTCGCATTTATAGTTTGAATAACGTTGTGTCATTGCTAGAAATGGGATTTCTGGTTGGATAGGGTGTGTACCTAAGCCAGGCAGATCCCACCACTCTAGTCAGGGAAGTAAGTTGCACACCAAAGATAAGCTGTGCTCACCCTCTGGTAGCTTGGCAGAGTGCAGTCATGCTTATAATCAGATGCAATGTGTAAAGCGTTTGTGCAACACACTCACACCAGTAACACAATGAATACACTACAAAAGAGACTCCACATGGGGTTATATCAAAATATATCGATTATATTGTAAATAAAACATAGACCAAAATGACATAAATCATAAATACTGTGCACACTATGCAAATCCTGTGATAGTACTCGTTATCCTGACAGTGCAAGAATCAAAATGACATACTTTAGAACATCAGGGCATGGAATGCAGCAGTTAGGTTAGGGAGAAAACATATAAATCACCAAATATCACCAGTAACACACAGGGTACAGCGCACCTACACTCCTATTAAACTTTATGTGGCACTTAGGCTCTAAACGTTGGGCATTGCAGCACCTGAGAGCCTATTACGGGGAATGCGGTGATCCAATGCTAGCAAAGTTTCTGTCGATGAGCTGTGGCCTCTGGTGAGGTCTCAACCCGTAATGGCACCATCAAACCAAGGTACATCACCCTCAGTGTGCCCGAACGCAGCTGCCCATAAACATGCAGTGTAGCTGCCCCAAATCACAGTACCTTTGTCACCCATGATATCCAGCTGCCCACAAACGCGCGGTGCAACTACCTTAGCCCCTTCTCTGCAGGGAGCATGTCAGAGATCTCTCCAGGTCTCGTGCTGCCTTGCCCGGGTACTGCAATCCAGTCCAGCGTGCTGAGCTGCTGCTGGCGAGCAGAACCTCCTGGTCAAAAGGGAGGAGGCATTGCAGCAACAGGACTCACGTTGTTGAGCTCCAAGGCCCTTGGAGACAGGGCCAAGCAGAGCTGACATAGACAGGGTTCCTCTGCGTCGTGGGGATTTCCCTCCAAACATAGATGACCGTTTCTATGGACTCAGTAGGTATCCACTTGAAGATCTTACAAAGTAAATAACACGAATGCTGGACTACAGACTACTTCTCAGCATCAGCTGATGATGAGGATCGTGTCTGTTCTTTGGAGCTTTAAAATGGGGCTCTTCGGGAATCGTCTGTGGAGACTGAATCTGTTCTGGATTCGCTAAACATTGATCTCGTGGAAGAACTCTTGGGCGCCCCGTCCTCAACCTAATTCGGCCACTCTTTCGAGATTTTCAATTTAATGTAATATACTTACGTATTTGTGAAAAATTCATCCTTTTTACCAGGGCCGGACTGGCAACCGAAATCGGCCCTGGCAAACTGCTCGGCCTGGTCCCCCCTGTGGTGAGGAGGGGTGCAGCCAAGCAGTTTGCGAGCGCCGGTTTCGGCCGATTTTGTTACAGGGGGCCGATATTGCCGACCCCTGGTAACAAAAACGGCCCCCCAGGGGCCCAAAACCGGCCCCCACCCTAGCGGCCCACCGGGGAAACGCCTGGTGCCCGCTACGGCCAGTCCGGCCCTGCTTTTTACCCTGATCACCCCCATTTTTTAACGGATACTGGTGGTAACTGAATCGGATTGTGCCCTGGGCTCTGCTAAGCAGTTCCAGGACCGGTGCTCTGTGTGAAAGGTATATAGTATTTAGGTGTAATTACAATTGGTATGATAACCTTTCTGTAAGTCCCTAGTATATGCTAGGGCATACAGGTTTAGATGCCCAGCAGATCTGATTAACTTAAGTTTGCACTGCTGTGTTACCAGCTGTCATTTTAAAGGCAGCCCTGCTTTGCAGGCTGCTTTTAAAATTAAATGATATGCAAATTCGACTTTGGAATTAAAGGCGCTTCCAAAGTCTTAAACTACCTTATTGTTACATATAGGTCACCCCTAAGGTCTCCCCTAGGTGCCCCAGGGGTAGGGTGCCTTGTAACTACAAGCCGGGACATTTTAAAAGATGTTTTATATGTTCTGGTGAGGGAAAAACTGCCAATTTTGTTTTCTCTCATTGTAGCACATTGGTTCCGTAGGCTAACATGGGAATAATTTAATAAAGTATAACTATTGATAGTAGTGAGTTAAACATATACTTCAAAGTATTAAAATGATAGTTAGAATAAATCCAGCAGGTTACCCATGTATTATAACTATCACAGAAAATAAGTTATATAACTAGCTTTTCTGATTAAACAAAATCCAGCC
This sequence comes from Calotriton arnoldi, assembly GCA_963921515.1. Lineage (NCBI taxonomy): Eukaryota > Metazoa > Chordata > Amphibia > Caudata > Salamandridae > Calotriton > Calotriton arnoldi. Next base: position 708,124 of record CAWUFW010007911.1, on the reverse strand, counting down.
TTCTAGCAGCCTCTCCTTATTGGCATGCCTTTGACAGGCAGAGCCAAGCTGCTCTGATGAGGTGTGAAGTGGCCTGCATAGAGACAAAGGAGGAGATCTGCAGCTGAAGAGCAGTAGGCAGGATGGGGTGGAGTATCAAACTGGTCTTCAAAGAGGGAATGACAGTTACGACAGGATAGAGGCTCACCCCCACATCCTGCAATCTCAGCCAGACAGGATCCTCAGTAATTGAATTAGCAGAGAGGCTGGACGGGTAATGTAAAGGAAACTGAGCCATGCCAGTGGGTTGTTTTAGCCAGATCTTAACCTCCAGGAGAGGATTTCTCCATTTTGGATTTTAAAGGAATAGTGCTTTTGGGACAAGAAACTGCCAAACTTTGGAGGAAGTTGTCATACCTGAGGGTTGCACCCTACACCCCATTGGTTAGGGGTGCCCCCTGCTTGTCAGCCAAGAGCACTGGATAAATATGGGAGAGCTGCCCAGCAACTCAGGGCCCTGCCTGAAAGTACAAAAAGAAGAAGGACTGTCCTGCTGAAACCCCGGCCTGCACCAAGAGGATTGCACTTTGAAAGACTTTGGAATAACAGCTCTAATGACACTGCCTTGCTTTGAAAAGTGAAGGAGTGGACTCCCTGAAAGCAACAGGTTAAAACAGCTCCAACTGCATCATTTCCGGCAAGAAGAACCCAGCTGACCACCTTCAGCTGGAATTTCAAGGATTTGGCTAGGTGCATTGTGGGAGATTTAGCCCCAACATCCCAAAGAGCAAGTCAAAGCTTCTGGAACCTTGGATTGGTGTTGTGGACTCTTTGGAACCCAAAAATGACCTTCTGGAAGAAGATTCAGAAGTCTGGAGAAGTTTGGAGAATTTTTGGGAAAAAGCTTCATAAGCTGACCGACCGGTCAAAAAGAGTCAAGCTGGTGACATCAAACTGCGACTCAGCCTGAGATTCAGGTATACCCCGCTGAGGCTCTGGAGCTTTATGTCAACGATGAGACTTCCACAAGTTGGCCAAGGCATCGCGCTGAGCCAAGCCGCCATGGTCGAACACAAAGCTGGCCTAACGAGGAGCCTGGTTTCACGTTGAGAGAAAAAGCTCCAAAACAGTGAATAAGTCAGAAGGGAAAAAGTTGACCGGGCCCTACCACTACGTGTATCTGATCCGCGCTCTATCATAGTCGTCCAGAAACGTTGACTTTGTCCCGGTCAAGCACGACCAAATGATCCAAAATGGCGCTTTTGGCTTTTAGGCACTAGAAAGTGTTTGTTCTTTAAAAATTCATATCTTCGGTATACCTACATCAGATTTTTGTAATTTTGGTGTCATTTTCACAAAAAATGTCCTATGTTTATAAACTGGTGTTGAATTTTATTGTGTGTTGTGTCTTACTTATTTAATATACAGGTGTTTTTAAATGCTTTACACACCTGTCTCTTAAGTTAAGCCTGCCTTCTCGCAGCCAGCTACCAAGGGTTGAGCAAGAGCATAATTTATTGAAACCTTAACTAGACCTTATATTGTGATTGTGGACTTATTACTAGTGGTAGGTACCTACTTACCCCTACTAATAATCCACATTCCAAAAGTAATTGATTATGCTTTCTAGCAATGCATTGAATTTGCTTAGCTTTTTAGTTGCTAAGTTACTTTCCCGCCTAAAGAGGGGGTGTAGTGATGTCCTTTCTGGGCCCTCTTTAGTTTTCCCTTAGGTTTGCGTATTAGATATTTTAGGCTGCTTTTGCATGCACAGCCGCACATAACACTTTTCTTTTTGTGACATTATTTAGAAATACGCTGTACTTGTTGTTTTTTTATTCAGTGACTCTTCTTGTGATTTCGTCTGCACATTTCATACAAGGACATTTAGAATACATAGCACCATGGTGTACTGTTTTCTGCTCAGTCGGCAACAGTTCCTAACATTTTAGACATAGCACAGTAGCACAGCTGCAGCTTTCCAACACAATAATTTTATCATATAAACTGTATTTTGTCCCTTTGTGTTTAGAGAGGAAAATTCTGGTAGAGAGACCTGTCCTGAAACTAACGCACGCCAGGTATGGGGTCCGATTCTAATCCGAGAGATCACTAATATATTCCTTTGCTTACACAGTAAGAACAGGCCTAGACAGATAGATAATTTGCCATGGTTGGCTTATTCATTGTATACAGTCTGCTAGTAATGTTGATAACTTTGCATAGTTGTATTTGTCTACTAAACGCAGCACATCTGCTTCATAATAGACTAGAATAGTTTCAATAAATGTATTGTAAACTTTCATCGTGTCTTTCCTTTGTTTACTAAGGGCATGCATGAGTGAGATATGAAAGGTGATGATTTGTTTTCACGGTTTCCTTGGGGACTAGAGGTTCATGTTCTAGGTTTGCTGAAATGACCTGCTACTCTGGGAAGGTTAGGAGTTCAGGTGAGGCACTGTGAGCTTGCCTGGATTTGGGCTGCCAGGTACGGACGTGGCAGGGAGACACAGTCCCTACATTCTGACATCCTGTCACCCCAAGTCACAGTTCTGTTTTCCTGCAGAATCTCTGCAACTGCACCAATCTCACTCTAAAGTTGTGTTCATTCAAATTTCTCCCAAAAATCGACAAATCATCTTGATAACATTTCACTCCTTTAATGTCCTTCAACGCCGATATCGTTACTCTTTGAAAAATAGATGCTCAGAAACAACACCAAATGGCATTCTTTTGAACTTAAATGTCCCGATCGGAGTAACAAAAGCGGTGAGCTCCCGGGAACTACTGTCTAACTCAACTTGATGATAAGCTGCTGTTAGATCAAATGTGGTGAAATATTTTGCCCCAGCCAGGGTAGACACAATCTCTTTAATATTTGGAAGAGGAAATCTGTCATTTTTGACCTTATGATTGAGAGCTCTCAGATCCACACAATGCCTAATGTCATCACTGGCCTTTCTAGCCACAGCTATTGGAGCAAACCACTCAATAGCCTCAACAGGTGTTATTACATCCTAAATTTATCAATTTTTCTAACTCCTGATCAACCTTATCTTACACTTACAGGAAAATGTCTGACTTTGGTTAGTACAGGCACCGCCCCTTCCTTAACGTTATATGATGTTTATAACCCTTCAAACACCCTAACTCTCTCTTTAAATAACAATGAGAACTCTGACACAAAGTCAACTTTTCTTGACTCCACCTCTTACACCTGCACTTGAGGATCAGCATTGGGATTAAGAGTGACTCCTAATAATCACTGAATACTAATCAAATCATCCCATCTCTTTGAGACACAGATTTTGCCAATGAAAAATGTGTTGCCTAACTCAATACATGCATTAAAATATCCTGACATTTATTGCTTGAACACCATAACCTCAAGGGCATACATCAATACCAAGCAGTTTGTTTTTCTTTCCAAACCACTGATCTTTAGTTTTCTTTGAAATTATGGTTAGATGAGAACACGAATCAAACTTCATGAGAAGTTCCACTCCATCTATTTTCACCATACCACTGGGATGATCCCCATCTAAATATTTGACCTTAAATACCATTTCATGCAAGACCTCCCTAACATCTTTATTTTGCGCTTTTTTTAAAGTTGATTTTACAACATTTAATAAAAATTACCTTTTTCCCACAGCTGTGACAGACTACGTTCAATGCTGGACAACCCTTGCATTAACTCTGTATCCACTCCTACCACAATGAAAACATTCGCCTGTGATTTTTATTAGATCATCTTTAGCAACATCTTTGCCTTTAACCACACATATAGTTTTTTCAGCCTTTTCAGACTGTGAGGGTGAGTTATCCTTTGTAGACTTTTATTCTGAGACACATTTCATCATATGTTCTACTCTTTTTGCTACTTAAAGTACTACCTCTAAAGGTGGTTTACCCTTTAACCATAACTTCTCTATTATTTTATCACTTCTACATTTCAAAACAGCCCCCCCAATGCAAACATTTTCTGAGATCAGTTACAAAATCTACAATCCACTCTTCTTTGCCTTGTTAACATAGACCAAAATGGTATTGTTCCATAATAGTACTAGTCCGTTGAAGATAATGACAATCAAGTTTTAGTAAACACATTTCATACCCATTTAATTCTCTTTGTTCCGCAGCAGTTAACTCATGCAAATTTTCTAAAACTTCTTGACCTTCCCCACTAAGACAGTGCATTAATAATGAATATTTGTGTTCATCACTTAAATTTTTTCCACACACATCCTTGCATAGTGACCAAACATCTTCCTCCATTTACTCCATCTCACTGGAGGTTCACCAGGAGTACTTAAAAATGGAGGTGGCGTGTCGTTGAGCATTCTGTACACTGCAAACCACAACTACTACAAAAAAAGGCACACCTAATACAGTAAGGTTATTCTTAAGAATGCATCAAAACCGGTGGTATGCAGCAACGCAAATGCTGTGCCTGTCACCGTTACAGACAGGCTTAATATAACATTGCTGTTACAGTCAATTGAGCACAGCACCTAATTGCAATTAAATTGGTCTCTGTCTTAACAGTTGTTTACCTAATAAACTTGCAGGTTGACTGAAGGTTTGCCTGTCACCGCTCTGGACTCCGTTTAAAGACTGAATAATGGTGTGCCTGTAATACATTTGCAAACTGACTGAAGGTGTGCTTGTCACCGCTCTGGACAGGCTCAGTTTAAAGACTGAATAATGGTGTGCATGTCACCACAACATTGTCTAGGTAAAACAACGTGCATTTCAAACTCCATGTTTCCAATCTTGGAACAGTTGCTTTGACCAAATCACAAAAATGCCTACCAAACAGTCGCTATGCAAGCCTTTTGACAGGAGATGACCCTTGTTTCCCTGACACTCCATGTTGGATCTATGCCCACAGAGCTTGTTTTTCCAGAAGACGTCACTCCTGAAGCTACCATTGCTTTTAGCCCACAGTCCACTGAAACACTTTCGCATTGCACAGCCCAACAGTGATAACTGGTACACTCCGCTTTGCACCGTCTGACGGCAATATAAGACCCAAAGATACTCTTCACCAGGGGTCTCTCGGTCGTGTAGCTGCTACAAACCAAGCTATGTATCAAAGAGGTAAGATCACAACAGACCACACAGCCCTCTGATGTTGATGTGTTCTCTACTCTAATCCAAGAATACTGTGTTCGTCACCAGACTAACGAGGTGGTTACATGAAATTAAGAGATATCCAAGTAAGTTTTAAGAGTGTTTATTCATGAACACCTCATCCATCAGGAACCAGCTGCAACTGTCACTGGCCCTCACACTAACATTCCATATTCTGTATTCCACATTCCTTATTACATCACACTGGAATGTGCAGAAAGATACCACAGGCTGTTCCTAGCAATTGAAGTGGATTACAGTTACATGGCAGGTGCCCTTACCTAAAGATACTGTAGGACCAGCTAATCATTAAAGCAAGAGATTATGAAATACAGCCATGACTGTATTAAAGCCTGAACACTGTAAAACATAGGTTACATACGTTAGCGAGATTTCACCAAACTGTGGTGAGAAGGTTCCTCTTGCATAGTTTTGTTTAGCATCTCCTCTAGTTGTATTTACATTCTTCTTGAATAATTTTGCAGCATCCGATGAGGAGGTAAATGTGTGTCCCTTGTTTTTCTATTGCACTCGTAGTTGGGCTGGATGAAGCATCTCTTATTATACATCACAGGATTGTAGCTTCTTCTTGATTTCTCTAAAGGCCTTTTTGCAATCTTTAATATATTGGCACCGCTTATGGAGCTGGACTGCATTAGGAGCATATCGAAGGGTTTAAGTGATCTCATTTCCCCTACCTGTATTCAGAAAATACCGTGGTTGAGTTTTGTTAAAGCATTATTGGGGAAATTGGGCCTAGAGAAATTCTGGGTACGCCCAGAGGAATTAAATGCACTCCCCAGTGTAGCTTATATGTCTTGTACTGGGAATGTGTCTGTCCAAACCGTTTGCAGCTGTAAATGATCACTGACAATGGAGTTAATTGATTTTAAACTGTTTCTTTTGTATGTGATCACGATTGATGAAATTACTCCTCCACCTGCTCGTAAATCATTTATGCAATTTAGATATAAATGCCTACCCACAAGATCCTTTTGCAGTAAGTGGGTTGGTGTATCACCCGTGTGAGACGAGTGTCCCGTTTGTGAAGGGGCATCTGAGTCAATAATACATATAGTATTTTTTTGTCCAGCTTATGGATATCAAAGAGCTAAATGGATCACACCTTTGTGGAGAAAACTGGGCACAAGCCGACATACTGAGGAGTATAGGATTCTCAGCACAGACACGACTAGAACTGTGGTATATTTTATCTTGAGATTCCTTATGTCAGCTGGGATTTGGTGAAGCAAGTGTATAAAAGCCTGAAAGTAACCAAATATTTTATATTAATTATAAAGGTGTTTTTGATTATTGCCATCTTGTACTTGTTTTGAGGATCTAAAAGAAGTGGTATTCCGAGCTCATAAGGAAAATTTGCACTTTATCGCTAATTTGCACAGGCCTATGTGCACAGCAGAATAAGGGACTATTGGGATGTTTTGCATGTGATTACTATGACTATCTGTATAATGTTTACATTTTTGATGGTCTGATCAGTATGGCTTTTAGAATGATGTTGTTTTATGTGTACTTTTATGATCTTTGGCGATCGAAATAAAGTTATTATGTTAATATAAACTTTATTTAGCTTTTCCATAACAAATACAAATTAACTCTAATTGCACAGATCATTTGTATTGCCCCATCCTATAACTGAAGTGTCTCTAGAGAGTTCACTAACAGCGAACTAGGTCTACTTTCCAGATTACAGCACTAACTGAAATGAGTCCCATACAAATAAATACAGTTCATACATAACCTTTTTATGTCTACACAACAGCAGGAGGAGCGGAGACGTCGGTATCATAGTAACAGAAATCCTTTGCAATCAGGTCACAGGCGGGCCAGGTCGCCTACTGTTTAGCTGAGTTGCGCAAAGTCTCATTTGCAGATTGAGACAGTTGCGGCCGGCATGGCTCACGTGGGGAGGGGGCAGCCACAGGGGGCCTCAGGGGGAGTAACGCAGGGGGGGACGCATAATAAAAAAAAAATAATAATAACTTACCTTGAGGCCAGGTCCTGCGTTTTCTCTGCTCCTGCTCTCCTGCCTCCGACAGGAACAGGAAGCAGGCAGCCAGGCTCCCTCCCCTAGGCCAATCATGTGACACGGCGCTCAGCCATGGGCTGGAGGGGTGGGCATGTTCTCCATGCAGGCTGTAATGCAGCCTGCATGGAGAACACTGAAAGTGCGCATCACTGGTTTGGGCGGCCCGAGAGGGCCAACCAAACAGTCATTCTGCACTTAGAAGGTGGCAAAACACTCATCCTCTGCCCTGCTCCATTAGCAGAGCAGTCCTGCCCACCCGCCCGTAAAGGAAACATGAAATGGTAATAACTGAAAGTTATTACCATTTTAGGTTTTTGCTTCTCCCACTGCGAGAAAGCAGTAGGGCGACGCTCCTCCGCCATAGCGGAGGAGCCACCACTGGCTTGAGAATGGTACATTCAATAGGTGAGGTAAGGTTACTGCATATCCTTAGGCCGAGAGGTCGTGGCCTACCGATCTGTGTATACTTCCAATTGTTCGTTGCGGTATGCGAGCTCTGCCAGCCACTTTTTGTGAGTGGGAGATACCCACTTTCCCAGTGTTTGCATCTTGTCTTTTAGCTAACTGGAGAGACAAGGCCACAGATTTTCCTATGGGTTACTGCTAAGGGTTTCACCCACCCCAGGACGGCTAGTTTGGGGTTCAGTGAAATGGGCTCATGCCTCATGCTTGTGAGAGGCATCTCTACCTCCTTCTACAATCTGTATACCTCAGGACAATGCCTTACTAAACTCAAAAAGCCCATTACTGGGCTACCACATCTAAGACAGTTACAAGTGGGGATAAGACCGCATGTCCACAGGCTCAGTGGCGAGTGATAGGTTTTGTTGAGGTATCAGAAATGTATTATGCAGTCTGCTGCTGGGCAGTAGTATTCCCACTTGTCTAGCAACGGGATGCCCAACTCCACCTCTCATTTATGTTTTGAGTGTGGTATGTGGCAAATGGCTTCTTCATGGATCGAGTTGCAAAGACTATCTACCATGAGTGTGGGTGTTTTCCCAGCAATTAGGTCTAGCAGCTTGAAGATGGCAGGTTCTGGGGGAAAGGAGGGTGTTTGTGCTTTGCTGAGTTACCTTCAGCCAATGATATAGAAAGATGTCAAGCAATGTACATGCTGGGCGGTTTGATATCAATGAAATTACCATCCTGGTAGAGGTAGCCCCATTTTGTGATGTCAAGGCTATTAAGTTGAATTACCACTCTGTTTTCTTTGGTTATTGGTAAGCCAGAGTTTAATATTAAAGGGATTGTTGGGGAGTATATGATGTCTAGACCCGTCCTAACTCTCATCCTATCCGGTCCTAATGTTAATATTGAGAACGTCGATCTCAATATAAAGGATGATTCATTTATGTATAAAAACAAAATCGCATCTTTATTAACGAATTCCCCCGTTGTGAACTCACCGTCAACCCTGACTAAGAAATATGTATTCAGGCAGGCTCTGAGATCTAGGCCTGAGGTCACAGGTGGGGCAGCACGTAGCCGGCAGACAAACACATGAACAGGAAATCCAACATCAATCCCACAGATAGGTGCAGCAGTATCACAATGGTCCAAGGAGATTGGCCCCAATGAAGCTCACATGGCTGGAGGGGTACGTGCGCTCCCAAAACCCCATAAAGTCAGATGCCACACAAGCTAGGAACATATAGCCAATCAGGACACAGCACACACAGTACACGCAGTGATCATGCACTCCCCATTCCGGACATCTGGACACGTTACCCACTGACCGCATTGTGTCCACGCAAGGTTGAGGGCCCACCTGGATTTCGCATCGCATAAATTAATTTACGACTCGAAAGGCAACAACTCACATTCCTTACCATACAAGGATTGCTGGAACTATTTATGGCATTCAATGAATTGTATATAAACACATCTCAGATCGATTGTAAGTTGAGACAGTCCTCAGACACTATGCCTGTAACTGTTCTCCCGGCTGCAATGTTTAATTAAACGAAATGTTCCTGTTCAGCCAAACACCTCTTGTCTCTCTTTTTTCAAGGTATTTCAGGTTCAAGCAACACTAGCGTTGTGCATGTTGTAATGTATATTTGTGTTAATCGTTTAATTGTGTGTTGGCAAATAATAACTTACAGTGGGTTGGGCTATACATTGTCTGTTTTCACCCCAGGTAGGCATGCAGTGCTGTGGGGGAATACCAGAGATAGGCAAAATGCACTTGTACGCAGATATAATATAATTCTACATTAGGTGCAGCAAAACCCCTCTGGCATTGCATCACTGTTAGTGTTTCCCACTTAAGCCTTGACTGTTTGTCAGCAAAATTGAGGTTTATCATTAGGGAACGCAGGGTATGAAAATAATTTGGGGAAATAATATAGCATTTGTGGTAGCAATGCAATGAGCCCCACCATAGGAAGTGGCAGGCAAATCCATTTGGAAAGTCGGTCTACTAGACGGGAGAAGGTCTGTCCATAGTTTTCTCTGACAAAAGTGTCTATTTTCCGGTCAATCCAGATCCATGGATATTTCACTAGGCCATCTCAAGTCACAAGCAGGAAATCCAACATGAATTGTTTAGTGCTGGCTGTGAGAGGAAAGATAACTAGGCTACTCCAGTTTATGGCGATGCCAGATTGGCCTCCAAATCTGATGAATTCCCTGAGAATCAGGTTGAGGCTGACGTGGGATCACGCTTGTATGACATCATATCATTTGCATATTAAGAAATTAACAAATTGTGTGGTGTGCATCTGAGAGCATGTGCCGTATAGTGTTGGCGCAGTTTAGCTGTTAGGAATTCAAGTGCTATCATAAATAGTATCACTGATGGACGGTATACCTGACATTTGCCCCTGAGGATTTTCATTGGTGCAAGAAAGACAGTTTGACCTAAGGCTTACCATGGGACTGGTATATAAAAGCTTAAGCCAATTGACAAAACGTACACAGCATCCTTATACTCTGTACTATGGTAAAAAGCTATGACCGCTACACAGTCAAATGTCTTGGTGACATCCAAAAATACTGCAGCTGCATCTAATTTTCGGTATAACTAGTTTAATAGAGCAAAAATGGTTCATAAATAATTCACCATGGAACATCCAAGTATAAAACTCACCTTGTCCGGTAATGCTAAGTCAGGAAGTAACAGGAGAAGTCTGTTGGCCAACAGTTTAGCTAGGATGTTAAAGTCGCTATTGATTATCAACAACGGGTCTATATGATTTACGCAAAATAGAGGGGCGAATACGCTTAGTGTGGGATTCTAAATGGGGGGGGTAGCCAAAATGTTAGCGAACTCTAGAAGTCAACTGGCAACCCATCTGAGCCTGGGGTGTTGCCAGTTGGGAGGCCCTTAAGCATGGCCACTATTTCTTCTACAGTGAATGGTTGTCTTGTGGTCTGGCTGGTTGACGTGCATAGGAAATATACATCAATGTAGTTCAGATAATTTATATGTGGGATTAGATGGGTCAACTTGGAGTCAGAGATGGGAGTAGAAGGATGTGAATCCATGCATAATGGGCTGAGCATGCAATAGTACAATTAGCTTCCTTAATACAAATAACATCATGTGTGGCCCAGGTTGCCTAATAAGATTTGCTAAGAACTTTCCTGGTCTGTTACTCTCCCCATGTTTATGTGCTTCTGAGTATTTACCAAAAACTTTAGTCTCGTTGAGTGCTATATTGTTGTATTCAGAAATGTTCTCTCTGATTGAGTCTAATGTGGAGGGAATCACATTTAGTTAACCACTCTGACTCCAACCCTTTGATGACTCTTTCCAGCATGCTAAAATGGTTTCTCAGAGATCTGAGAATGCCTTTATGTTTGGACACTCAAGAGACCCAGATTACAAATATTTTGACATTTCATGGCGCAGCTCGTCCTAGAAGACAGGGTCTCTTAGTTCATTCGGAGGAAGCTTCCACAGAACCGTAACTTAGTAGGGCAGGGGCATGGTAGGAGAGTGTCCTTCCTAGATGTTGTACATTCAGGACCTAGGGGCAAATATCACAGTAGGCGAATCAGGAGACCAATCTTGACCACACATAGGGTACCAAAGAGATAGGTATCTTTTGCTTTAGAAGGATGTCTGAGCCACCACACACCCGTCAGATGGAGATGTGCTTTTAGAGCATTAACTGCTATCGCAGCAGCAGGGACAATCTGCCCAAATGTGGAGATAGTGAACATTAAAATTGCAACCCCCCCCCCAGAGGGTGTCTCTGACCACAAAGAATGAAAGAATCAGGGATCATCAGTATTTGGATCATAGAATTTTGTGATTGTCCGCTAGGATACCCTGTACTATTAGAAATCTGCCATGGTTGTCCCATTCCCATTCCCTTTTTAGGTCGAACTTTAGCGGCAGCGTGCAAGCGCTGCTCACTCTGCGAGGCATGCAGTAGTAGAGTATGGGAAACAAGCTTCCCTCTCTCTCCGCCCATATTTTTAATTGGCTTCTGTCTTTGTCCTTCGTAAATTGTCTTCTGATTGATTATGAGGCTTGTTAGTCCCGCCTTATTATGCCATGTCGTCATTTGTCCCCTCGCATGGCTATTGGCCCCTTTACTTGGAGTGTTACACTGTACGGTACGTGTTATTATAAGCACTATTTTTTCCTGCTCCCCAGCGCGCACTCCCGTTGTCCTTGCCTTCTCGCACCCCCCGCTGGCCGTGCCTTCTCGCCCCCTGCCCCCACTTGCCCGCACTCCCGTTTGCAATGCAATAGGTCTCGCATAAATGCGAGTCCTATTGCATTGCAAATGCTTGTTTTCACCCCCTTCGACCACTGGTTGGAGCACATGATCGGCCCTCACATACGTACCAACCGGAAGCTCAGTGCGACGATTGCAGTGGAAGTAACCTGTAATGTATGGCGCACAACGCCTTATTGGGGAGTTAAACTATTTTTACTCGCACCCTGCAAATCTCCGGATGCCGGTGGCAGCAAGTCCCGTCCCTCACCTTCCCCCGGGACGTTTTCACCATTGGCCGCTTGCCCCCGGACCCGAGGCACAGGGCTCTGGCAAAAAAAGGTCCGCATTTTACCCGGAGAAAGGAGTACATATCCTCACCTCAAAGCGGCAGATGCTGTAACCAGACGAGGCCGCGGGCACCTCGGTTCGTCTCACGATGACCGCCGTCGGCACGTGCTTAAGGATGAGTGGCTCCGTGCAGCTTGCCCTCCTTGAAGACTCAAATCTGGGGTACGTGGTGAAACCGCCCCCAACTTGCTGAGACACCTTGAAAGTTACTCCGCGCGCTCCCCCGCTGCATGCAAAGCCACACCTTTCACGCCCACCCGCCCGTGCGCAGACACCCAGCACTAGTGCACAGCGCATCGCACACTTCACACCCGGCCAGGCTTCCGAGGGGTGCTGTCCAAATTGTTATGATCTCTGCTCCGGGGCCTAGCTAAGCGCGGGCGCGCTGTGGGTATGCTCGCGGCAATAAGGACACCACACAGGTCTCGTGATTACTCGCGGACTGCCGTAAACGGTCCCGCCCACTTTTATTTATCTGCGCGCTCCGCCATCCAGCGTGAGCGCGGGGCCGTACATTTCCCGGCGCGTGCACCAGTACCAAACATCTAGCACGCTTGACTCATCACATCCCATCCCAACTCAGTCCTTGACTGCTTCCCAAGTGTCTCTTAGCTCACTTACTTGGCACGCAAAATCTCTGAGCCAGGTGCTCGGCTGTGGAGTGTCTCTCAGAGCATACCTGTGACTGCCATGGCTGGGTCTGGGTGCCGCCACTAGTTCACTGGGCACGGGCGGCGCCTCCTGGGTACCTTGGGTCGCTTCCGGAGCCCGGGGCGGTGAGACTTGCCCTGGGTCGCTGCCCTCGGCCCCTCCGGTCTCCATTTGGCTGGCTTCTCGCTCACCTGGGTCATCAGCTGGTTCGGCCATGGTGGCGGGGCTGTCTACTTTCTTAAACCACGAGATGTTGCGGGTTACAGTCTCTCCTTCTTTCTCTGCCGTCACCTTGGTCCCTTTTACATCAGTTACAGTCCAGTACCCATGTTCATAGCAAGTCTGAAACTTCCCGCCAGGCCTCCGGTCTCTCAAAATTACGGTGTCCCCTTCCTGGAGCTGGCGGGACACGGCCCTCCTTGTCTGACTGGCTGTTAGGTTGTGCTTCTCCCTCCTCCTGAGGGCACCTTCCTCGTCGAACGGAGGGGGTGTCCACCCTGGGGCGGTGGGGAGGCAGTCGCGGCGGGATCCATTGAACATTAATGCCCAAGGTGCCTGACGTGTGGAACTCTGAGGGGTACTCCGGTATTCCCGAAGGAATTTCTGGAGGTGCTGTTCAGGGTCGGCGTGTTTGGCTACGGCGATGCGGAGAGTCTTATTTATGGTCCTCATAAATCTTTCAATTTCGCCGTTCACTTGGGGCCATTGCGGGGTGATACGCCTGTGCCGGATGCCATGATGATGTAGGAACTCACAGAACTCGTGCCCTTGGAACGGGAGCCCGTTGTCGCTTCTGATTTCCTCGGGCATCCGAACATGGCGAATATCTTGTCCAACACTGGGCCCACTTGTGAGAATGCTGTTGAGTTGACGACTTCCACAAGAGGGTACTTTGAGTAGCTGTCGATTATGGCTAAGGTGGCTCTGCCATCCGGGAAGCTCCCGAAATCAATGCTTATTTCCCAGGGGCTTCTCCCCTGTACCTCGGTGTGGATGGGCGCGGGCCTTTCGGGTGCGCTCGTCACTTGGCAGGAGGGGCATCTCCTGACCGTCTCGACGACACGGGCGTCCATTCCCGGAAACCAGACTTTCTCCCGCATGCGTGCCTTCATCTTCTCCACTCCTTGGTGCCCCCCGTGGGCTAGCTGTGTCACTCGCAGCTGGAGGGACGCGGGGCTGACAATTCGTGGCCCTCTCAGTAGGATTCCCGTTTGGGTGACGCTCAACTCATTCCTGACCCTCCACATGTGCATGAGGCTCTCTTTTCCCGGGCTGGACCATGAATTGGCAGACTGCAGGAACTGATGCCAGTGCCCCCCTTGGAGGGCTGCCCGGGCCTTGGCGATGACCGAGTCCCCTTCTGCTGCGACCACTACCTCTTCAAGTGTCAGCGCTCGAGGGCATGTGAGTGCTGAGATCATGTTCAGGTGTGCCTCCGTGGATTACGTGTCAGGCTCTTCGCGACCGTCTTCGTGTGGGTCCGGGTGTCTTGAGAGGAAATCGGCAGGGTTTTTGGCACCGGGTCAATATGCTACCTCCATCTCATATTGTTTGAGCCCAATGGCCCACCGTTCGATTCGTGGCGGCGGGTGGGGCGCCGAGCCTCTGAACAGAGGTACCAGGGGTTGGTGATCTGTGATGATCTTGAACGGGTAGCCGCATATGTACAGATGGAAGTGCCGGCATGCCCAGCGGATTGCTAGGGCCTCTCTCTCGATCTGGGTATAGCGCTTCCCGGTCGGGGAGAGCGCCTTGCTGGCATAGGCTAGGGCGGCCCACCATCCTGGTTCTTGCTCCTGGGTGAGGACGGCTCCCAGGCCGACGGGGCTGGCATCCACCAATATCTCTGTTCGCTTGGCCGGGTTGAAGTATACCAGGGTTGTGTGGTCAAGGAGAGCGCTCTTGACTGCTTGGAAGGCCACTTCTTCAGCGGGTCCCCACTGCCACATGGCGTCAGTGCGAGTGAGGTTTCGGAGGGGCTCAGCGATGGTGGCGAGGTACGGAATGAAGCGGCCACAAAATGTCACCATCCCAAGGAAACTGCATACTTCCGCTACTGTTAGTGGCGCCGGCACATTCTTGATGGCCTGGGACTTCCGAGGGTTAACTTGGATTCCTTCCTGTGTGAAAGTGTATCCGAAGAATTCTATCTGTTGCCTGACTAGCAGGCATTTTTCTCTGTGCAGAGTGACCCCATGGTCTTGGAGCCTCTTCAGCGTGGCCCTCAGGTGCTTGTAGTGTTCTTCGGCGGTCTGTGAGTGGATGAGGATGTCGTCACTCACATTCAACACGCCGGGCAGTCCGACCAGGATCTCTTTGACTGTATTTTGGAATATTTCGGCGGCTGACGATATGCCGAAATTTAGGCACTTGTATCTTCTAAGTCCTAGATGGGTACTGAACGTGGTGATATACCTGCTTTCTTTGGCCAGCACCAATTGATAAAAACTGGCGTTCAGGTCCAGTTTTGAAAACCACCTGGACCCATTTAAGTCAGCCACGATGTCGTCCATCGTCGGTGTTATGTGGCGTTTGCGCCGAATGGCCTTGTTAGGGAGGCGCATGTCTATGCAGTCTTATTTTTCCTGGTTGGCGGGGTTTTTCGGCGATTACCATGGGGGACACCCATGGTGTGGGCCCGAGACCTTCTCTATGACCCCCAGGTCCTCTAGTTTTTGCAGCTCTTCTTCCACTATGGGTCTGAGGTGGAAGGGGATCCTCCTGTGCCTCAGTGCTGTCGGCTTGACGGTCTGGTCTATGTGCAGTTTGATTGGAGCCTTTCGTATCCGTCCTAGCCCTTTGAAGAGATCTTCAAATTGGTCGAGCAGGTCTTTCGTCTGGTCAGCCTGCCCGCTCCTTGCGAAAGTTACCAGCCCTAAGTCCTCGGTTGCATGGCTGCTTAATAGTGTTTCAGCCTCTTGGTTGATGACGTGGATGTCAATTGTGATTTCGGCGTCTCCAGATCGTACGGGCACCGTCATCTTGCCTCGGAGTGGTAGGGGTGAGTCACTCCCATACGCGTAGATCTTCGTCTTCGAAGGCCGGAGTTCCGGTTTGGGCCTTAGTTTGTTATACTGCTGGATCCCCATGACGGTGACTGATGTCGATCTCTGCACTGACTTCCGACCCCGCTATTTGCACCGTGCACCTGGGCTGAGATCGCCTCCGTCTCTTCAGGGCTTGTGTGAAAGAGACCAGATATGTCTCCCCTTCATCATCAGACGAGGTATCGTCTGCATGGTAGACATTTTGTTCACTCTTCTTCCCCCTTTGCGAGGACGATAGCGAGATGCTCGACAGTTGGCAGACTAGCTTTCGCTCTGGCACAGGCCGTTTTCCTTCCTTCCGTTACGCCTTTCTTCGGCATACTGATGCAAAGTGATTTGCAATGCCACAGTTGGTGCATGTCTTCCCCTGAGCTGGGCTGGGCACGACTGGGGGGTGGTGCTCCTCATACCCACAGTACCCACACTGGCCTTTCGGGGTTGGAGGTGGGCAAGCTCGTGGTTTACCGCTCCTCTCTCGCATCCTGACGGCTTCAGCCCTCTCCGTCTTGATGGTGACGCCATTCTCTGGATTGCGCATCAGCGCGAGATCCATTTCCTCTGCGCGCGCAGCTGAGAGGTCATGAGACCGTGCCATCACTAGTATGTCAGCCATTGGTATGTTCGGCTGTCGCAGTATGAGGCCCCGCAGGACCTTGCTGCGGATTCCTAGGATCAGTTGGGCCCCGATTTCTTCCGCCGCCCTATCGCCTGCGAGGTGAGTGCTGGCGAGCTCCCTCAGCCTCGCATGAAAAGCGTCCACTGATTCCCTTCTCTTTGTCTTGCTTGCCGCAATTTGAAGTGTTCAAAGTCCGGATTGAGTTGGGGATCAAAATGCTCATTGAGCGCCGCCACCGCTGCTGCGTAGTTGTCGGGGAGGCCCGTATTGGGGAGGTGTTTGAAGAGCAGGTAGATCTCCTCACCTGCATAGTGGAGCAACAAGGATCGTTTGACGGCACCATCCATTTCCCTGGTGGCGATAAAGTAATTCTCGAGGCGGCCTAGCCAGGTCTGCCAACGTGGTGACGCCGTGGTTGGGTCGGCCGATTCACTGAACGGCGGTAAGACGCCTGCTGGAGGGTGTTGCGGTGTGGCCCTAGCTGGGGGCTGTGCTGCATCCCCTTGATCTCCCATGGCTGCAGGTGAGTTCCGGTCCTTGTGAGCCCCAGCGAGGGTGCTATGCCGTTACAGGCATCCTGGAGGGCCTGTGCAGGCGCTGCTGGTACAGTAGGGCCTGACGTGGCCTGCGCGTCCTAGCGCGGTTCGTGGTGCGTGACTGGGCCCGCTGAGTAGTGAAATGGCCAGGTGTGCGCACCACGCGTCCTGCACGACTCACCGGTGCTTGCGTGGGCGTATTCTGTCCTGGCGAGTGGCTGCTGGGTGTTGCCTTCGTGCTGAGGTGAGAGGCCTGCCTGCCTCGTGGTGTCAGACATGACACGCACTCTCCTGAAAGATCGGCATTCACCCCTGACTGCACTCTGCGGGGCTGCCTGCGCAGCTCTCCAGCTCGATGTGGCCTGGAGCGTGGTTCGCTCCGCCCTCGTCGCCAGTGTTATGATCTCTGCTCCGTGGCCTAGCTAAGCGCGGGGGCGTTGCGGGTATGCTCGCGGCAATAAGGACACCACACTGGTCTCGTGGTTACTCGAGGCATGCCGTAAACGGTCCCGCCCACTTTTATTTATCTGCGCGCTCCGCCATCCGGCGTGAGCGCGGGGGCCGTACATTTCCAGTGCGTGCACCAGTACCAAACATCTAGCAAGCTGACTCATCACACAAATGTCTGTTTTTTTGTAGTGTTTTAGGGGGCCCTGGGACTTCAGACAACTGTCCCGTATAAAACATGCAAGGTCGGGTAAGGAGTAAATAGATGGCGGTGTTCAGAAAAAATGTCTGCTCTGTGCAGCATATTACAAAAGGCAATAAGGGAGCAAGTGTGACGAGCGAGCCCAGCAGTCGGTCGTGCAGAGAATGACTCACTGAGGGAATTCCAGAATGTCTTTCGTTCTCTTCACCCTTCTTGGTCTTTATTGCTATTTTCACTCATTTCTTTCTTTCTTTGTCCTGCTTCTTTCCTTTCTGTCTTTTTACTTTATTCATTTCCCCTCCATTCTTAAATTCCTCCATCTTCCCTCCCTTATTTTTAAATCCATCATCTATCCTCTGCATCCGTCCACTCTTAGCAGTTCATACCTCCGTCATCCATCCATTCCTCCACCCATAAACCTTTCTCTCACTTCCCACTATGTTCAATGCTTTTTTGTTTGCCTCCCCAACCCCTCAGCTCCAACGCACTAGCCTCTCACACTAGTATTTATACTTCTGAATTCGGAGTCTGGTGCTCCGATGTCCGATCAAATAAAAAGCCATAAGTACCATACCTAATGTTATGTTAATCAGAACTGCCCAGTGCCCCCTCCCCCTACCGCCGCTCAAGTTATAGGTGGGGGTTCCTTTCGCCCACGTATACTTGTGTGTGTGTCTAATATAAGCTGGAGGACTGTGTATTATTATTTTAAATGGCTGAGCTTGTCAAATGTGATATTCGCACAAAATTTATAATAAAGTTAATTGTTCAGTTATGGATATTTGGCGGCAAAGTTGGCCAGTTAAGGGGGGCTGCAAAGTTTAGCCCAAACCCCACAATACTTTTAATTTCAAGACTAGAAAAGGCAATTGCGGGTGTGTGTTCTATCGGGTACATTCATATGACACTGTACTATGATGAAGTAATGTCCTCACATCAAGGTAATCTGTTGTGTATAGGTGTCTACAGGCGCAGGAAATACAATGTAGGTCTTAAACAACAGATCGTAAAAGTGGTCTACAGGCAACTTCTCAAAATGGCTAGAAAAATTCTGAATTTTGCGATTTATCAGATAGAAGGACATGTCTTCTCCTTCTTTATTTTTAGGTCGAGCCTAGGCAGCGCATGCGCTGTCTCTACGAGACCTGCTGTAATGAGTCTGTAGGCTGCCAGCCAGCTGATTACCTTGCGATTGGTCCCTTTTTTGTCAGTCAAAAAAGCTTCTTTGCTATTGGGTAACCCATGGGTTTGTCCCACCCTTTTTTTTTTCCTTCATCCCGGGAGCACCGGCCAATTACCACTAACCTAGCGCTTTGCTTTGTGTCTGTTTGTTTTCGGCACTATTTTCATTTTGGGTTGCGGGTCCTTTTTGTGGAAGCTTGTCTTTATTGTTGCTTCCTTTCACCCATCTCTGCAACCCCCTCCCACAACACTGCTTGTGCCGCCCACACCACCCCTCCCAGGCTCTCTGTGTGCACATGCTGTTTATCTCTGCAACCCCCTCCCACAACACTGCGTGTGCCGCCCCCATCACCCCTCCCAGGCTCTCTATATCCATATGGTGTTGATCTGAATGCACTTGCACAAAGGCGCGGCATGGCAGCTGATTCCAGCACGCACAGCCGCAGAGCAAGGAGTATGGTATTTGTAATACACGAGTCGAGTGCAGACTTATTTGCCTGTGGATGGCTTTTTACCATGGGACACGTTTAAGCTGTGCAGTTTGACCGCTGTTTCTTTCATGCATTTTCATGTTTCATCATGTTGCCAGCAGAAAAACAATAGGGACACATTTTTTAGCGCAGACTATTACACTAGAAAACAACCTTTCAAAGCACCAAGAAGCGTGTGTGCGCGCAGCTGGGAACAGCACGCCGCGCTGCCTGTAATGCCAAAAAGTCTAAACAGAATTTCCCTACAAAGAGGAAATGAACGAACACATCCGCCCATTCGCGATGAGGAAAGCAGCGATAAGCGGCGCCAGGCCTGCGACACACACACGGCTGGCGGGAATAAGCACAACAAAAGCAGGAAAAAGGAAGACAAACCAAACAGAAAACAACAGCGAAGCACAATGGAGGCAGCCGGAGCTAGTACACAACCCCACGAGCCCCATTGGCAACAAAACATTGCACATGGCAGTCCATCGTGGACAAGGTGAATGCAGCCGGAGAGCGGAGGAGGACAATAGAAGAAAACCAGAACAGCTGGAATGATGCGAAACGCACAAACAAGCAGAAACACGCCAACAACCAGAAGGCAGCAATGCACACCGGAGGTGGGAGTCCAGCGCCACACCAGGAGCTGGATGACATGGAGGAAATGGTGTCCACCACATCAGTCTGGAGATGGTGGCAGGAGTCGGGGACCGGAAACTGCTCAAAATCAACAGACACAACAGCAACAGGGAGAGGAACGACCAGGGACTGGGGGGACAGGGGGAGATGGGCACAATGGCACACATGCACAATTAAGCACAGCACAACTGCAGACAAACCATGCCCAAGAGTAACAACACCAACCAAGAGCACAAGTCACACAACTCGGCAATATCACACCACTGAACAAGCACAGAAGTGAAGACCACACTGCCTGAAAGGGAGAAAGGTGAGCCAAATCAGAGCTGAAGGGACATCTCACACACAATGCAGCACACACACACAGGAAGCAGAGCACCCCAACATCGAACACAATGTGGTACAAACACCAACATTTGCACAACCGAACACAGGACACAAGTGCACCCGCTTGTGGCCGGTAAATGGCCATACGCATCTGGCAAAGCACGAAACAGGGACATGACAATGCACAAGTACCAACCCACAGCCCTGATGGGGTAGCAATGCATGTATGGCAGGGACCCAGATAGGCCGTGACACACACATTGGCATACAAATCAACACTCAACACAATTGGAGACAAGTGAAAGTGCGGAAACTTTATCAACAAGTGCGTGTCAGTACGGCCAAGAGAAGTGCCACGACATGCAGACCAATGCAGCAGCATGTCTGAATGAGGAACGTTGGAAAGCGCCCATGTCCACCCCGGGGGAGTCCATCACCAACACAAGTCAGTGCCAACCCGCGTTGGTTGTCCGCGCATGGATCAGGAGTCCAGGCCAATTCAGCCATGTCCACTGTCATCTTGGGACATGTGACCGGATCCCCAACATGCAACCAGGCGTCGGGACACGTGCAATGGGTCACATTCAGTTGTGGCTGCAGGTACCTTGTCACTCGTCCATGAACGCGAGTGCAGCAGCGTAGGCCAACATTTCCAATGAGAGATCGTTGTCCACCACATCTAACATGTCGGCGACGTAACCCATCAGCTGTCCCGGACAGATGTGCTGAATCCAACCCCTGGCCCCAATTTGCACCAAAGCCCAATCGGGGAGCAGCTCAATGTGGTCACTGCACACGACGACTCGTGCAATCTCCCAGGTCCAGTTGCCAGCATGCATGCCATAAACGGGCATCACGGTGACACTCCTGGTCGTGGGCCAACAGGGGGCGCACACACACGTCGAAATCCAGGTCAGCTACCGTTACGTTGGAGAGGCAGACATCCATAGGCCACTCGAATATGCACGAGCGACAATGCAACACAGGCTGAACGCAGGTGACGTTGGCAAGGCGGAAGCTCAGCCGGTAAGTGATCAGCAGCACTGCCAATGGCAGTGCCCCCAGTACATGCAGCAGACGTGCATGGTACAGGTCCACGTGACTGGAGTTGAGCATGTGTCCGGGATGGTCTGCCATTGCGTCAGTGGCTCTGCTTGAAGCGGCACTGGCTTGCCCCGCGCCAGTCCTGTGGATGAAATGGCACAGCTCGGAGCAATGAGCAGTGTCTGTGTGCAACAGGTGCAGGCCTGGGGTGAGGCGGGAGTACGTGTGAAGGCCATTTCACGCACGCCAACTACGACCAAGGACTACTGCGTGTGGGATTTGTACAAGTTGGTCTCACGTCGGGCAGTGCGTAGTGTGGGAGTCGCCAGCAAATGCTATCGTATCTGTCCGGGGGTGCTGGGCACATGCAAGTCCCAGCTTGGAGCTGCAGATGTGCTACCGACTGATAGTTCAGACAAAGGACCTTTCATCCCTACAGTAACTTCACCATCTGCTTGCATACAGGAGATGTACAGAGGCCTGTCGTGGGTGGGGTGGGATGTCTGCGACCCAGGGAATCATGGATGATATGCCGAGCACGTGGCACATGAGCGGCCTCACTGTGTGTTACGTTGCCTCACAGCTGCTCCTCTCTCCCACGTGCCCCCACACGTGTGTGCGCTGCGCGGTTGTATCACGTGCACTCCTACGGCACACCATTGTCATGCCTGTCTGCGCATGTCCAGCGGCATGCCAACAACACCGTGAAGCTGGCCATTGAGGGTGTGCGGCCACGTGAGTGTAGGCCAATGGTCCGGACAGGGCAGACACAGGTGTACAGTCCATGGCTGGCTGTGATCGCGCTGCGATTCAGGCTAGGCATCTGACTTATGCAGCCGCAGGACTGATACACATAACACTTGGCATGCATGAGCCAAGACCCCGAGTGGTCTTGCGCTCCTACATTTCCCCGTACGTGCGGGCCCGCCCTCCGGGTGCATGCTACACTGCAACATCGACTACTGTGTCCCTGGTGGCGACAACACTCCAACACAGAGACACGCTTACCGCACTTCCTGCTCAAGGCCAGACCAGAGCCACGCCCTGACCACCCTTGCCGAATCAGCACACCCCGGCGCTGACCTGACGTACGCCGGACCAGAACACGCCGCCTGTGCATGCAGGGGGGGTGGGCGAAGCTACATGTCCAAGGTCTTGGCCACTGCTGAGGTGACATGGTATCGTCCGCTGAAGACAGCACACTGTGATGTTGCAGGGCTCGGGCCCATCATGCTGACATAATGACCACACGGACACACTTGCTTAGATGGTGTGAATGGCTACGGGCATGTGCGCCCGGCCACATTTATTAGCAGGCTCACATGTCGAGTGACACCTTTGTTGGATGTGTGTGGGGTGTGTGTACACCAGCCGTCAAGGAGTGCCTGGTGCAGTCAAAACAACGACAACAGTGTACATCGTTAAGGACACAACCATTCAACCATAAAGGCTCCATGACTTGAGCTGCACAGAGTTAGTGGCCCCGGATGCACAGCGTCCTGCACGGGCCTACCGCCACGGGCCGCTGACTTGCGGTGCACTGGGGCAGGGTTACGAGAGCAGAGCAGGTTCTCGTAGATGACAAAGGGGGTTGTCGCGGAGTGTCTCAGTGGACAGTGGAAGGTGTACCCCCAGGGCATGATGCAGAGGGCAGAAGCACGCAGAAACAGTCACCATGGTGGAGATGAATGGAACAGACACATGTCGTACACCAAGTCCGTCCCAGCCAGATGATGATGCAGACAACCCCCAGACCATGGACTCAGATGCCACCAAAGTCCAACCAGAAAGTGCCCATGACTCATTGCGCACAGATTTAGTGGCACCAGGTCAGTTGTTGCTAGTGTTCGGTCACCTCCATGACGAGGATCCGGCTTTCATCCGGACTGAACCGCATCTTCCTCTTACTCCTCTCCGTGCGTTCACTGGTATGGACTCTGCCATTCATGAATCACGACTATGTGCTGGATGTGGGACCTACTGGACCGCAGTGTAGGCCGGGGGCAGCGGTCAGCACGGGCCCACAGACACATGTCGTGTGCTTGCGTGGCAGACTTTGGCTTCACTGATCGGAGGGACTATAGTGATGTGGCCGCTGCCACTGGACTGGGGTCACTGCCATTCAAGACTCAGGACACAGTTCCACATGTGGGACCTACTGGGCCGCAGTGTAGGCCTGAGCCCTCATCCAAGTGTCGCCGGCTTGCGTTGAACAGGGTTAGTGGCACCACGTGTCGCCAGCTTGCATTGAACAGGGTTAGTGGCACCACGTGTAGCCGGCTTGCGTTGAACAGGGTTAGTGGCACCACGTGTCGCCGGCTTGCGATGCAGACTTTGGCTTCACTGATCGGAGGGAGTTTAATGATGTGGACGCTGCCACAGACTTTTGGTCACTGCCATTCAAGACTCACGACTCAGTACAACATGTGCCAACAACTGGGCCGAAGAGTACGCCGGTGGAGTATGTCAATGAAAAAGGAGTACTGTGGGCCAGCATCGTGGAGGCCAGCGATGGTCTGCGGTGGCTGCAAAGGTCGCACGACTGGGGCTTGGAGCTTGCACCGGCACGTGGTGGGCCCTCTTTGACACACGCCGGTGTTGGCAGGTGAGCTGAGCCTCCTTGGTGCGCTGGGGCAGGCATGACGGGTCTGGGGAGCAGCGGCCCGGGGTGCAGCAGGCGCACAGGGATGCAGGCCCCGCCGCGCTCGGCGCCGCCCTGGCAGACACGTTGGCCATTCTGAAGGAGAACCACGCCCAGTGCGAAGGGGTTTTTATTCACACTCCTACGCAGGCCTGGCGTACGCAGGGCCAACCCACTCCGCCCACGCATACAGAGGGGGACGTAACATGCGACATTTCCGCGTTCTGCCCCACAGCCTGTGGGGACATGGTAGCGTCCACTGGCCACTACACTCCATGCACCAGCAGTTAATGTCCACATGGCCATTTCCGTGGTTTGCACATTGGAGTCTGTCGGGCACCTCCACGTCACACCTGGCATTGGGTAGGTTCTCATTCATTAGTCACTTGCCGCTCTCGCACATGCCTGCTCCAAGCCTCTCCTCACATTCTGCTATTGTGTGGCTGTGGTGCCATGCCGTGGCTGGGTTGTGTGCATGGCAAGCCCAGGTTCCCAATGGAGTCGTGTTGTCGTGTCTGGTCGGTTGGCATGTTGTGTGGCATGTTGCATGTAGTTCTGCTGCGTGCCCATTGCCAGTGTCGGGAGTTGCATGACTGTGGGGTGGAGGTGTGTGGTGTGTTCATTTGGTACTTACCAACGGGCACTGCATTTCCATAGGTGCCATCCTGGGAGCGCTGGTTGATGATGGACTGTCAGGCGATGTGGGAATCATGCACTCTGCCTGGGGAGTTGGCCACGACATTGTTGAGGAGTCCCGGGTGGTCCACTATTGCCTGCACATTCATGGGATGCGTGTGCTTTCTGTTGCGGTAGTTGTGTGCAGTGTCGGCAGGGGGCACGAGGGGTACATGTGTGCAGTCGATTGCCCCCGACACGTGAGGGAATCTGGCTATGGCGTAGGGACCTTGCTTGGTCTCCAGCTGCTCCTGCGCAGTGTGGGTGAAGTGGAGGTGCTGGGGTACCAGGCTGATGATGGCATCCAGGACAGGTGTGATGAACTTGGATGGGGCTGGCTGTGAGACTCCTCCGACTCTGGCAGTTGTGGGTTGGAAGGTACCAGAGGCCAACATGTGCAGCACAGCCGGCAGCTTTGTCTGCGGAGGGATGTTGGTTGTCCGCTGTGTTGGTACCGTCAGCAGGTGGGCGATGTGGGTCAGGATGCGGGGATGGTTATCCTTTTGGCCCTGTAGTGGGCAATGTCCTCCTCTGGCATTCGGTCTGTGCGGCTGGTGCGTTTAAGGTGGGTCCGCTGTCTTTGTGTACGCTGCCTCTGTGGTGGTCAGGGCGGGACGGGTCCTGGGGGTGGTGGCGGGCCTGGGGTGGGTGGCGGTGGGTGTTGTGGCCCTCATGGGTCTCCGAGCTGCATGATCATTGTCTCCATGGCATCTGTGGGTCTTCAGATGTGGCTCTTGGCTGGGCTCCCTTTCATGCTGCAGGTAGTCGTCCTGCTTACCACCAGCAAAAGGCAGGTGTTAATTCCCTGCTGCTACCGCGGCTTATCGCCTGTTTTTGGTTCGCATCGCAGATCTGGCAGTTCGTTGTAAAAGTGGTGTTGTGGTGTTTTTGTGAGTTTTTGCACAGGAACGCCTACTCTGCATCTCATTAGGGTTAGTTGGTGGTGTCACCCGTGGAGATAAATTTGGGGGCAGTTATCACGGGAATACTGGCGATATCTGCAGTTTGCACCCGCTTGTGAATGGGGCGTTAAATCTATCTCCACCTTTGATGCGTTAAGGTGGCGGTAACTCGGAGATAAGTCCTTCTGAATATGCCCCTAGGACTTTTGCTCACACGAAGTAAAGTCCAAGCAAACGTTTTTACAACTTCTAATAAATTGTATAAGAGGTATAAATAACCGACATCCAGTGCTATACTTCTTTATATACATGCTGCAAAGTTGGAGGTTGGAGTATTTTCATAACAAAAATTAGAACAATACAATTTCACCAAAATGTCTCCCTTTAAATCACAGGCTGCTGCGATTTGTGCACACCATTTGTGCTTTCAAACCCTTGATATTTTTGAAATGTAAGTGCTGAAAATATCTCATTCAGGCTTACATTGTAGGTTGGAACGGTATGCAGCTGTGTAAAATGTGTATGCACATGTAAGGCTAAATTACTAAAAATGTAACCCCCCTCTCCCACCTGATTTAATTACATGAGCCCCTTTCGTTTTCTTTTAAACACAGACCAACAGCCAGTTGTACCATGAGCTGCTTAAGCACTGCATATTTTTGGAGAGATGTAAATATGATCGCGATGCCACAGAATGCACCAGGGTGGACTGCATGACATCAGTGCGCTGCATTCCACCATACCTTAACATCAGAGTAACCGTCCTGTTATGCTGCATTTATTTCTCCACCTATCCCGCACACTCACCCTGGTCATACACGCATTTGCAATGTAATAGGTCTCACATTACAAAAAATGTGAACTATTGGCGTTGCAAATAATAATGCAACGCCAATAGCTCAAACTTACAGTAAATGCGAGCCCTATTACATTGCAAATGCTTGTTTTGGCTTAGTATCGCAACACCTCTAGCATATGGAGAGTATGAAGAAACATATCCAGGCACTGACCGTCAATTTGCAAAAACCCTTTTCTTTCTTCTAGTGAGATGGGTCTCCTGCAGGAAATCCACTCCAACATTCAAACCCTTTTCGTACCTTACAGGGGTTGTTGAGACCGCTTAACATTTCACATTAGGAACGTGCATGTCAAACAAATCTTTGTGGTCTGGGACTAATTATAACTGTGTTAGGATGTGGTATCAGTATTCTCATTATTGCCCTTGTATACTTGTGACTATTTAGGTCGGGTGACAGCGTAAAAGAAGGCAAAAGAAACAATTGATGGACGGAATGCTGAACAATGCAAACATTGACCCCCAGTCACAAGGATCTGGGCATAATCCATCATTCTTTAGCTCACCACGCAACCCCAGTTTGGACCCAGCCATATGCAAATCAGTCTTGACCCTGTTCCTTATGGGATCAGTCCATCCCGAACTGCCAAGCCAGGTCCTCCCTGGACCGTAAACAAGCATCTTGGGACTGGTTTCGGGGCATCACCCCATATCAGCCAGGCTAGCTTGAATCCAGTGGCGCAGTGAGCGCGGGACCCAGGTCCATTTTGTATTAAAAGGTTGCCGAAATAAAAAAGTCTTGAAACTGCCTGAATGTTGAAATGTTCACAGAGTCAGTGGAAACAATGTTGTTTCCAGCTTCAGCAGACAATGTTTTTTTGGCACCCCAGTCGCGAGTTTCAAAGAACAAACAGTCGTATCCAAGCCAATCAGCAGCCGCTGAAGGTGTGACAGCCAATAGTGCATCCGCAGTGGACGAGACAGGATCCAAAAATCTGGGAGTCAAGGCATCCAGAGAAGGCTCATAATATGCATTCTGCAGCAACGCCAATCGCACAGGACATCTTTGAAAATGGATTCATAACGGACCCATCAACACTTCTATATTCGTAGATTGGACCAATTGCATTCCAAGGCATATATTTTTTTTGTTGCTTTATATAGCGCAAACTCGCCTCGAAGGTATCAGAGCACTTTACATGAGCATCAGTTGCGTTACAGATGGACACATTCATTTTGTTAGGCACGGAGAAATTACGCGTTTTGCCCAGAATCACAGGATGTTGGGATTCCCTGCCGAGACTCGTGCCTGGTCTCACAGCTTCGAGGTGGACCACTCTAGCCATACCATACAGGTCGAAAGGACAAATACCAGTTCTCGTTTATTTCCTGTAGTAAAGGTGCAGGGTGAAATACTGCATCATGTGGTAATGCTATTCCAATTCGGGCACATGGCGGAACATCCATTGCAGAGCAGCAAAAATACAATCAGGATCCCGACAATCAGAAATAGAACCAACGGAATGTCTCCAAAAATGCTGGATACCAAGGAGTGTATGAAAGATAGAATCACTCCAAAGACAGTCTGGAAAGTACTAACAAACCTAGACCCAATCGCTTTAAAAAAGTGTACCTCTCCTGCAGTACTATATGCATTAAAAATGCAGCACACAAGCTCCCCGAAGTGTTGTGGGAGGTTAGTGCATAGTAGCGATTGTATTTCAGAAGAAGACCTTGCAACTTGCAGATTAAACGTCTCTCTTGTAGATGTTAAATAAACTTCCTTCTGAAACAATAAGCCTTTTAGCTTCCTCAGTCTCTCAAAGTTCACAGTAAGAATAGAAATGAAAGACCATACCGTCACTCCTCTAACTGTATGGGCTGGTGGAAAACACACATTTGTACAACAGATCATGACTCTTGGAAGCATCATCACATAGGGTACTCCCGGTCTCATCCCAAGCAACCTTAGTCATCCAACATCAAATAGCTTCCATGAGAAAGCAATCTGAAAGCCAGATGAATTACAGTAGCTGGGGAACCCTTCAGATAACAAGCCACGTTTGCCTTCAATGCATTACATGCCCCGTAAAGTGTAACTTCCACGCAAACTAAAGAATGTCCAAAAGTGATCTCATAGTCTGTGCTGCTAAGAAATACCTCAGAATCTCCATTCCTACAGCTGTAATCAAAAGATAGGACCCATTTATTGTGTACTAATCTCTCCCCTGAACTTCATATCTGTCTATCTGATAGTGTTTTGAACAGTTCATGAAGTGGAATGATGGAACCCATAAATTATCCAATCAGCTGAAGGTGTTTCTGCCACAGTGAATGGTAATTTCTCTAGATGTTCCATATTTAACATTGTGTATGTTGCGTCCTTCTTTGGCAGAATTTTTAGTTCTCTGGTCAAATTATAGGGCAGAAATAAGTCAGTAATATTCAGGTGTTTCCATGGTATGTGACCACTCCGCAGAGTTTGTAACGTCCAGCTTAATAGCATGATTGATCTAAGCTGGTTTTGTCCATGTTGTAAGAGGGACATGTCACTTTGTATGATCTCAATAGCAGATGACACAATGTGACTGAGAGAATACATTCTGGAGGATAAGGTAGTCAAACCATTGTGAACTACTGTTAGAGTCTTTTCTAAGTTCCCTCTGTCAATCTCACGTATCAGCTCAGCAGCTTCCTGCTGTGACTCTTTCCAAAACACATTGTATACAGGATTTCTAGGACCTAACAAAAAATCCTGTAAATCCATGTCATCTGAAAGGAGAGGAAAGTGTTCTTTCACTTCGTCTAACGTGGAATGCTGTAACCATTGAAGGCATAACGTTTCCACACTGTACGTTGTTACCACCCCCGACTGTTATATCTGCATGTAATGTGGGTCTGGTCTGTTTATTCTAAACCCCTTCGTGTTGTTCAAAAAAAGTGTATGGCAACCATTAGTATCTAATGGCCACACTAGCCATCCCTCTGGACTGGAATGTGAAGAATTGTATGTACCATTTCTAAGCGTACTGTTGAGCTTTTCCTCTGTATAATTTGTGAATTGTTGCCAATTTTCAAAACGTGTAAATGTGGGAATGTTTGGTATATTCAAATCCTTGATCTTGGCCAAGCCTAGGCAGGATGTTTGTTGTACAGTTTTGTTCAGAAAAATCTTTTTTTCTGTTATGGTATTACACATGCTCTAGACAAACCCTCATTACCTTGAACTTGCCAGTCTTCAGTTCCCCAAACAGATTTTAAATCAATACTGTCTTTCCAAAAGTTGTACCCTTGTATTGACAAATGGGAAATAAATGGGGCTGAATAAATTAATTTTGTGTCGGTCAGCATATCTTTCTTTGCAGGTGAAGGGAGAAGTTTATAATAATAAGACTCCAGGTCTGCGGGGTTGTTGCTAGAAAAATGTCCACACTTCTCTGAATATGTTTTTGAACTACCCAGGGTAGTGTAGGATTATGTTCCCATGTGTATAATTAAATACTGCACTAGGAGTACTAGCTCTGTGTAAGTAATGGTGTGCTAAGTTATAACAAAACATTTCATCATAATTAGATGTTCCACTACACAGGTCTTCACCTTGAAATACAGTATAATGTTCTCGCTCAGAGAGCATAGATCTTACAATGTTGATATCCTAATCATCAGAGATGCTGCCAGGAGTGATAAAGTAAATTAGTGATATTTTAAAAACATATGGTATTTAGAGAGTTTCGGTAGGATCAAAAATATCAAATGGGACCTTATCACAAACAATGCCATCCGGGACGGGAACTGCAGTAATGTTCACAAGGAAAAACAAGAAAGGCTTGGGTCCTATCACTATCCAGCCTGGACCACTCAAATATTGTGCAACAAAACAATGACCGGACAGGTTATTCCTAACTACTCATATATGAGCTTAGACAGCAATTCTAAGTTCATGTGATTTATTTCACATCATTTGTAACTTATTTATAGCACATGTGAATTAAAACATTCATTGATGTCATGAGGTAGAAGACACGTTATTCAGTATGCCATACTTATCAACACAACACAGTTAAACATTACAACAGATACACAAAAATGGTATACATGTGAGAAAAACATAAATGCCAAACCAATTATAAATGTCCTACAAGTGTCCTGCAAAAAGCCAGTCCATATTTGATATATAGATCACAGGCGGACCCTTAGCGGTTCCAACGGTCCTGCCTGTGTTTAGGGCACAAGGCTGCACAGTTTATGAAGAGGGTCGTCTACCCACTGGGAAAGAAATTTCTTTTAACAGATTCCCATCTAGCGCCCCCAAAGTTCATTCGCCTTTGCCCAGATGTCAACGCGCTTCAAACCCCCAATGGTTCTGGGGTTTTCCTCAGGACTCGGACTGTGTGTCAGTGACTGTTATTATGGATGCCCAGACGCTTGTGTGATGTGGCGTCAGTGATGCATCTATTCGTTGTAGGGCAGAAGCTTGTACATATCTCCGGGATTACATCCTGTGTCCATATCCTCATATCACAGAAGGGCTGTACTTGCAGGAAAAATTATTAATGTTCAATGTTCAGAATTTCCTTCAGTTCTCAAAGAGATGTTTTTTTGGATGCTGGTGTCTTCCTCCGCATCTCCGACTCGTCACATGCGGAGGAAGACGCCAGCATCCAAAAAACCATCTCTTTGAGAACTGAAGGAAATTCTGAACATTGAACATTAATAATAACAACGAATAGATGCATCACTGACGCCACATGACACAAGCATCTGGGCATCCATAATAACAGTCACCGACCCATAGTCCGAGTCCTGAGGAAAACCCCAGAACCATTGGGGGTTTGAAACGCGTTGACATCTGGGCAAAGGCGAATGAACTTTGGGGGCGCTAGATGGGAATCTGTTAAAAGAAATTTCTTTCCCAGTGGGTAGACAACCCTCTTCATAAACTGTGCAGCCGTGTGCCCTAAACACAGGCAGGACCGTTGGAACCGTTAAGGGTCCACCTGTGATCTATATATCAAATATGGACTGGCTTTTTGCAGGACACTTTTAGGACATTTATAATTGGTTTGGCGTTTATGTTTTTCTCACATGTATACCATTTTTGTGTATCTGTTGTAATGTTTAACTGTGTTGTGTTGATAAGTATGGCATACTGAATAACGTGTCTTCAACCTCATGACATCAATGAATGTTTTTAATTCACATGTGCTATAAATAAGTTACAAATGATGTGAAATAAAACACATGAACTTAGAATTGCTGTCTAAGCTCATATATGAGTAGTTAGGAATAACCTGCCCGGTCATTGTTTTGTTGCACAAAGTAATGTTCACAAGGGGCAGGTCTCTCCGCACTTTGTGTGATGAAGAATGAGGCTTCAATTCCTCGGCTACCAGTTCAACTGCAGAGCGTTCTAGGAGATAATGTCTGTTTAAAAGCAAAAAGAATACTGTCAGAAAAGCAATCCAGATTAAAAGGAAAAGTAATGAAATGTAAATCCAGGGTGAACAAAATGTCTTTTTGAGCCAAATTATTAACACACGAGTTCCATGCAGTGGTGGTTCTGGCGAATCTAAGGAAAACTCATCAATGTCTGCAAAATAGCTAGAGGCAGTCTTTGCAAAAAGAAGGACTTCACAAGGTGGTGTAGAACTGGTAGATAACTACAGTAGTGGATCATAGTAAACAACTTTGTTGTTGATATATGGTGTTGAAGCCTGTGAATTCGTATACGATGTTTGTATGGCGTTTGTAGATTTAACTGGAAGTAGCAAAACTTCAATTTTAGATATCTCCCGCCAGGGAACAGTAACCTCTGTGTTGGGTAATGCTTGTAAAGGTATCTCCTGTACGGTATTGAGAGGAGGCAGGTAACTACCCAGGAGCCCTCGTGGCCTACTGTGTAGGACTGGTCACATGGTGTGGTTTGATCTGGTCAATTAACACAAATCGTCTGTTTTTACAACCACCTGCAAGGGGCGGTAAAAGTACAGTTCTGGTACCTTCAACTGACAGGACCAGCAACAGCTAAGATGGGCTGAATTCCTTGTCCACAATCTTCTCTCTGACCACTTCCCCGATCTTTGGAATCCAGCCAGGAGTGGCTGCTTGTACCTTCACTTCCATAGTGGCAGGACGTTTCTTGAGCTCATTGCTCTGCTCCTCATGGAAGTCTTTCAGATTCTGCAAGACAGCCAAATGTTCATTGATATCAAAAAGCGTCTCTGTCACCACTGGGCTAGGATTGTCGACGTCTGGAACCCACATCTTGACTCCAAACCGGATTTCATAGAGAGCCCGACCACCCAAGGATCTTCTAGGCAGATTGTTTAAGGATCTCTGGACCCCGTACAGGTGGCAGATCCAACTACGACCTGAACCTAACACTCTTGCTGTTGAAGACTGCTTTAAGTCATGTTTTTCCTCTCCATTATCGCATTTCCATCGGGATGGTAGGGGGGAGGAATAGTGCACAGCCACACCCAGGGTACTCATGGAATCACGGTAAGCCTTGGAGGCGAACCCTGGGCCCTGGTCCGAATGGAACGCAGCTACTACATATATCCTGATGAAGACTTGCAAGTCTTTTATCACAGTTCGAGCATCAGCAGATCTCTGTGGCCATACCCATAGGAATCGAAAAAATGAATCCAGTGCTAACAGAATGTATCTAGAGGAGCCATCACTGTGTATCAGTCCACAGTGGTCCAGATAAACCCAGGCCAGAGGCTTGTTAAAAATCAATAGTGGTGTTTGCGGTGGGCATGCTGTTGTAGAAACTTTGATTTGTTGACAAATGTCACATTTAAGGACATAATCTGTAGTCTGTTTATATAGACCTGGCTAGCAATAACGCTCTGTAGCAGGGAAACTGTAGCTTTCACACCTGCACTGGCAGAGGCTTACCCCTCGTGTGCTGCCATGGTCAACTCTGGGCTGCGATCTAAATTTAGAATTACTCTATCCCCCACTCCGGGAATATAAGACTGAATGTTTTGTGCACTCTATAGGTAGGAGATTTTCCTGGATATGACTTTGGCAATGAGATGCCACAGCGCAAATCTGTATGTCACCATGATATGTTCATCTATCCTCGTATGGGAATGATTTATAGCAGCTACGACAGCAGTTTAAACTGCTGCCTTTGCGGTTTCGTCAGCCAGTGAATTCCCTGCAACATGTATTCCAACAAACTAGTGGCTCAGTTTGTGAATAACATGAGCCCATGGCAAACTTGCTTTAAGATTTGCCACCTTTCCCCAAAGCAGCTTGTGCTTGCTGCACTGTTTTGTACTGCATATGTGATGCATATGTGTGATTGTGACTATTTATTTGTCTATAGTCTAAGAGTCCTTTAGAGTCTCTGAATCCAGTCTGGCTCCAATAGTGTAAATACTCATTGTAAAACTTGACACAATAATACAAATCACACACTATAAGTGTGGGGAATTTTGGAACAGTATTATCTAGTGCCAGAATTAGAGCTTTCAGTTCAGCCAGCTGTGCAGTGCAATCACCTAGTGACTATGTAAATGTTTTGAGAGATTGAAAGACTTCATCCTTCATTTTACCCCTTATCACCGCGCAAGTGGCGAAGTACTGATGTTTTGTTACAACTGCTGGCTGGGCAATACCGTCAGTGTAAACTATGAAGTCGTACTGCACTAGAGGCATTATTTCATCTGGCAATGGGTATTCTTATTCATACAGTAGGTATGCTTGTGTTTGTAACGTAGGTTCGAAGACATAGTCTACGTCTGTTGCTGTTAATGAGTTGGCACACTGTATCCATCTAGGATGTAAGGCTTTCGTGTTCCAGACGCTGGCATTTGTGACAGCCTTTAAGGCAGTAATGGGAGTCACGACAATTATGCGTTTTCCCTGAGTCAATGATCTTTCTTTCACTACAGCTCTCTGTACTGCCGTAAGTATTTTTTTCTGTTACTGCAAAACACATCTCTGCATTGGAATATAAATGCGATTTATATGCAATCGGTACAGTGTCACCTTAGTTGAAAGTGACACATATCTAGCCTGTGGTCTCCGCAACTACGCGGATCACCAGGTTTTTGGGGTTGACACGTGTGTGCAGGTGTTTTGAAGCCGGCATGTCAGTTTGTACTGACCGCAATATCTGTGTATGTTCTGGTGTCCAATGTGCGCTTGAGAAGTCTGGGCGTATTAATTTATAAAACGTTTTTCATCCGTTGTGCATAATCTGGTATGTATGTTCTACCAAAATTTAGAAAGCCTAAGAGTGACTGTAGCTTTTTTATTGTGTTTGGAGGTTGTAAAAGTACACACTTCTCTATGAAATGTGGTGCCAAGCTCGTGCCCTCGTTTGATAGCTCGTATCTCAAGAACAGGATGCTGAGAAAAGCAATTTTTGATTTCTGGAAATTAAATTTGCATCCTATTTGAGCAAATCCCACTACAATGCGATCTACTCTGGCCAGGTGTGTTTCTAAGTCATCATCCGTAAGGTATATGGCATCGACATATGACAATGCTTCCTGGTCAAAAGTTTGTAACAGTCCTGTTACACAGGCAGAAAATAAGCCTGGGCTATTCTTATACCCCTGTGGGAGTTGACAGAATAGTTTTTGTGACCCCAGCACTGTAAATGTGGTTAAATGCCTGCTTTCAGGTGCTATGCGTTGGCAGAAAAATCCATTTGAAATGTCTAATGTTTTGTATTTTTTGTGCACAATTTTATTCAATAATGCTGCACTTTGTGCGTTTTGTACTGCATACATGTGAGTGTGACTAATTAACTGTCTATAGTCTAAGACTATTAGAATTAGTGTTCGAATTTCTGTAATTGGGCGTTTAGATCCATGTTTTGAGGGGGGGGGTTTGGTTGCACTTGCAGACTGGACGTTATGGGTATTATATGGTAAGGTAAATCTTCATCCCAGCCCACATGGTTGCGATATAATGCTGGGGCTTGAGCAAGGGCCCACTCCTTGGCGTACACATGTTTAACTGATTCTAGAACAAGGACAGAGAAAGCTGGTACTATCATGCTTTCCCCTGGTGGGACTTTTTGTAAAAACCCAGGTGGCCAATCATTTTCAGCCAAGAGAATGTCATAGGCAAATGTTACATTCTCCCAGAACAGAACTTTAATAGTACAGGGTATATCACCCTCAATTTGGAGTTGTAAATTATATAATAAGCCCAGGGAACTAATTAGTTGATCTGATTTTTCCAACTGAACAAACTCATTAGTTGCTTTCTCCACCAGAAACTCTTGAAGATTCTAGAGCACTATTGTGACTTCTGCCTCGCTCGTTGTTTAGCAGAGTCAGAGCCCACTCCTTGTTCAGAAGCAGAGTCTTCAATGATTGTGGCATATTTAAGCGCTATATTAACCACCTTTTTCTTCTTAAATTGAGGCTTTTGTAGGTGAAGTTACTCTTCTCTTTTTATGGTGATGTCAGAAGAGCTTTGTGAGTCCTTCGGTTTCAAGTACTCCTCCGTACTACGCTCTGATGGTCCTCCTCTCTGAGCATTTTTCAGATGACTCCTGAAAAGAACGAGGACGTGTATCAGTATTCTGATACCTATCAGGCTGTTTAATTGTTTCACAGTTGCACCGATTGTAGTGCTTTTCAGAGGGCTCATGTGGAGAAGATCCACCCCGTGTTTTACCTTTTCTTCTAATCCCAGCATTTTTTAGAGACTCTGGTGCCTGTTTTGAGTTATCCTTTTCAGAAATACCCCTAAGTTGTGGCTTATTAGGTCTGGACCCTACATTATCTCGACTTATTGATGTATACATTTCAGCAATAATTTTAGGTAGTACTCGCTCCTGATCTGCCAGAGAGACCTGCATGAGGCATTGGCATACTGTCAAAGCTGCTGCTTCTCCATTAATATTATTTAAAATAATTGAGGATACCGTGGCATAATCGCCATTAAGTTTCATCCCCAAATCCAGGGCTGTGCCCCCCCGTATTCATTTTGAATTTGCTTGAGTACTACAGGCAAAATAGCTATGGATGGTGTACCATGCGTGATGGTGTAGATTGCAGCAAATTGTCAGAACCGTTCCCAAGACCCTGAGCATTAAGGTTTAAACAGTTACTGCCACTCTTTTTTGAGGGAATACCACCACTTCATAATGGGTTGAATCAAATTAATGGAGAATGAAATGGAGAAAGAGAAACTCCAATATGGCTGCCAAGATGCACATTGAGGAACCCCAGTATAGTGTTCTCTAGGTTTCCCTCTGAAGCTCAGAGTAGAATGCTCACTGTGCAGGAATTCTATTCTGCACACTTCACTGAGGCAAATCATCTGGTAGGAGGTTATTTTAGAGCTCAGTCATGTTAGTTCAGTTTTTAGTGAGGGTAGAGACATCGAGGGGCGCCGTTTAGTTCCTTTGCGTTAGATATTTGCAGTGTTGTTGGAGACAAGAGTGTCTTGGTGAGTCTCCTCCTTGTTATAGGCGTTACAGGGATTTTCTCTGCCTACATCTAGAAGTGTTCCTTGGGAGAAAAGGTCCGCGTCGGAGTTGAGTAGCTTCTCAATTCAATGCTTACAAATACTAGAAATGGTAGCGTCTGAGTAGAGCTCGTCTCGGCGCATGCCCCAAACTGAAAAATATCCTTTCAGGAAAGTCAGTCCTGGTAGTGCCGGGGTTGAGAGTATCATCTCGACTCAGCAGCTGCCAAGTACCTGATACCCTTAGAGCGTAAATCCTTTTGTTTGAAGATCTTGCTCACGGTGCTGAGTGGAGGAAGTTATTCCTTACTCGGCTGCCGCTTAGAACTATTGAGCCTCAGAGAGTTGTTGTTAATAATGAAGAAATTAAATAACAATAGGGTTAACAATCAAAGGGAGACTAGGGTGTCCTTTGGGCTGCTGCTTACATCATTCTAGAGTTCCAGAGAGTTTTTAGTATTTCGGTGATGCGGAAGAAGAGCAGTCATCTCCAATCTCCTCTGAACCCTCTACAGCAGAAGAGATCAGCAGTTCCCAGTAGCAAGCTAAGTGTATCTGTTATTGTTTTTAGAGAGAAAATACTGTAGAATAAAACAAAAGGTTCTTACAGTTTATAGAATAAATGGTATTAGAAAATGACTTACCAGTAGTTCAAAGTATATAGTATCAATTCCAGAATAGAAGTTGTCTCCTTAATTCCTGAAACCAAAGAGAAAAGAAGATATACCAACTGTCTTGAAGCATTTTAAGAAATAACACGCTATAATAGATGAGGGACACTATCCTGATCCACTCTGGGTATGTAACTGCACACATAT
Source organism: Calotriton arnoldi (assembly GCA_963921515.1). Classification (NCBI taxonomy): domain Eukaryota; kingdom Metazoa; phylum Chordata; class Amphibia; order Caudata; family Salamandridae; genus Calotriton; species Calotriton arnoldi. Next base: position 670,487 of record CAWUFW010007911.1, on the reverse strand, counting down.
ATAAGATACTTAGGTCTTGATTAAACAGTGTAATTATAATTGAAAATGCGTATGCTTTGTTTTCTCTTAGTTACTTACCACAACCACTAAAAAGAGTACGCACGTGTCAGTCAGAAGAATAGGCATGACATCAAGGAAGAAGGAAGGCCAGAGAGGACCAGACAGTCCTATGACCAGCTTGTGTAATTGGTTGGTGGAGTGGACTGAGAGGGGCTTTGGGAATAGTTGCCAATTCTGCTTCCTTGAAAGTTATTCGGGCTCATGACACAAACACTGTGCCTCATGTGGCACATTCTTCTACTGGGGGAACCATGCGCAATGTTAGGCAAAGTGTGAGAATTCTATGTTTATCTTTCGGTCCCGTATGGTGAAACACTGCTTCAAGCTGATTTCTTTGTTTGTGCAATCCAGAACGGAAACTCTTCCTGTCTAGTGGAAACCTTTCCCATAATTGAATTAATGGTTACTGGACTAATCGCTGGCATTGCCAAATGCAGTTGTAAAGCTTGAGAATCCCTTGCTGGGTTTGTTATTGTTTGCATCATGAACTGTGTCATACATCTGTATAATCTAACTAGACCAGTGTAAAGTGTACGCAGCTCAGCTGCTGTGAGTGCTGCTATTTGTGGATATAGTGTGTAGCAAGCTAAGACTGGCCATGTTGCCCCGTCATTGATGAGGGGGCCCAGACTAACATTTGCTAATGGATGTGGTAGGGCACCTTGCAGCCGGAAATTTTACCCATGAATAGAATACCTCTGTTTTATATGCTTTGTGTGGGCCTCTACCACGAAGGTAACTTCTCCAGTAGGAGGAAGCCCTTGTTGTTGTAACATTTGTGTTATTGCATGTCTACAATTTAGTGGTTTAACCACTGCTAATTGATTAGCCATTTTAATGAATGGAGTTCAGAGAAGGTAAACTATAGTGTGGTGATCCTTTTAAAGGTTCAAGCTTGAACAACCTACAGACAGAAATAGGTGTTCCATATTTTGCTGAGGAGGGCTTTTCCCTAACACCACGGACGTCTCCATTAGGATGGTGACTAGGGGCTTTGAGCACACGTAAGAAAACTACTCAGGAGACCTGCTAAATAAATGCCTGGCCTAGAACGCTGGGAGCACCATGTCATATGGTTCCTACTAATTCAGTACGACTGTGCGTTTGGGCAACAAAAGCGGCAAACCTGTGGGGGACTGAGTCCACTCATACCATCTAAATATGTTGACCTAGTTGCTGGCTAGCTCATAGTGTGCCATTTGGACTTCTAAACCTTACAAGGTACTGGATCATGTCTGCAACCTCACAACATGACGACCCTGATTCCCCCAAGCAAATTATGGCTACAGATCTACCCTTTCATTGTTAACTCATGCATGCCCAAAGGGAAACACAAGAAATACACAAAGTGGCATTTAAACATTTATTGAAGCAACTGGATTCTTGTGTAGAATGTGTGCTGCAATAATGAGTAGAATAAAGCAGAGCACGGTAACCAACATCATGAGAATAGTTTAAAAGAAACAATCCAACCATTGTGCAATTACATTGATTATATGAATACATATAATTGTGCTTCTATCTACCACTGTCTATCCTAGACAGCTTAGGGTGTGCGGGTCTGCCAGAATACCTTGGAGTGGTCTAACTCCCCATTTACCTGCGTGCTTTGTTCATCTAGTAGCCATTCTTGGTATAGAGCACACCGCCGTCACCCTCGGGATAGTGATGGAATTCAGCAAGGCTAGAATTCAGGAACGGGCTGACTGTGACAATCCATCAAAATGCTCCTCTGCCTAAACAAAGGCTTGGTGCAGTTTATATAATAAAACTGAACACATTCGTACTGTGCCTGAGTTCTGGTCCAGCTGTCATGTTGATTCTACCCACCCAGAGCTGTCACTGAACAGACGACAACAAACAAGGCTAATTTGCGCAGTGTACCCAGTCCTTGGACAGAATGTTCTACGGCATGATTATGTGCCTACAAGGAAATGTAATTGTAAACAAACCTTTTCTGAGTACACTATCTTATATGGGTACACAAGCAAATATGTGTTAAAAGTCACTGTTTAAAAAGATGTCAACTTTAAACATGAACAAGTAAAATGGAAGTGTTTGTGGACAGGGCCTACTATCCTCGCGGCACTTTAGGTAAATCACAGATTAGTTTGGCAGCTGTCCACGTGAAAGGAGTTAGGCTGACCAACTGGGAGCGACCAGTGAATAAAGAGCAGATGTAGCAGAGCACTCGTCCATGAATGGCGGCATTGTGCAATTACTGAATGAGGATGGGGTGGGAGACAGCATCAAAGATGGCGGATAGATCCAAAAGGATGAGAGCAGAAGTGTCTCTTCGGCCCATAATCAGTCAGATGTTGTCCGTGTGGTTGATGAGAGCTCTTTCCGAGCGGTGGTTGGGTCTGGAGCCGCATTGGCAGGAGTTGAGGAGGTTGTCATTGAGATGGGCAGTTAGACATTTGTTGATGATCTTTTTCATGACTTTTGCCGGTAGCAGGGAGATGGACTGGTAGTTGGGTAGTGTTTAAGGGTTCACTGAGGGTGTCTTTAAGAGAGAGATCGGGCTGAGCTGACGAGGTCCAGTCCTTTTGTGAATATGCGATGAGGGAGGGATTTGGTGGTGGTCCGGTGGTTGTGAGGGAGTGACGTTGGTGGAACTTGCTGCAGGAGAGGTGAAGTCTTCCACGATGGAGAAGATTTCCTTAGTGCTGTTGGCACTTCTTTTGATGCGCTCGGTGAGGGCGGAGAGCTTGGTGGCTCAGATTTGTTGGTGGTATTGTCTGAGGGCGGATCTGTAGTTGCTCTTGTTCATCTCATCCTGGTTTTCTCTCTGTTGTAGCTGTTTGCAGGGTGCTTAGTGAGTTTGCGCTCTTCTTTGTACCCACTATCTTGTGGTCTAGTCTTGGTGGTCCCTAGTGTGGTCTTAGTGTCTGTGCAGGTGGCGATCCAGCCGTTGAAGCTGAAAATGGGTCTGCACATATCATTGAGATGTTGCAGTCGTGACGTAGGAACTCCGAGGTCTAGGATTCTTCTGAGATCTTGTTTATAATCCTGTTGTGAGGGTTTGGTGATGGCATTTCTATGGTGATGAAGGAAGGGTATGTTGAAATTGACGAGGGTTTGGTCGGACCAGGAGAAGGGTGTGGGCTTGATCACTGTGATTTTGCTGAAGTTGGGGTGCAATATGTGTCTGTCTCTGTGGGTCGGGCATTCCACTCACGGTGGGAGTCTGAGATTTGTCATGTTTTTCAGAGAGCTGGCTTAGATAGGGGTCGGTGGGATCATCAGGTGGTAGTTGAGGAGTATGAAAGCACTGGAGTTGGGTATCGGTGTAGGGAGGGCAAAGTCTGCAACTGTGCTTCTGAAGTATGCTCAGGGTCATGGTGGTCATCAGTAGATGAGGGTGCTGGTCAGAGTGTAGAAGGCAGTGATGAGGAGTTTGAGGTCTGATGTTCCATGTTTCTGTTGGTGCTAGCCAAGGCAGTTGAGCAATAGATGTGCTCTTTGAAGATAAAGGTGAGTTCCTGCCAGGTCTGTTAGCCCTGTTGTTCTGTCTTGTGACCTTCTACCCAGGGTGGATAGCTGTAGCATTGTCAGGAGCCAGAGTGGGAGTTAGCAAAGTTTCTGTCAGGAGGAACAGGTCCGGTGAGGGGTCATGCAGCGGGTCCTAGATTTCAGGGGCATCTTTGGTGACGGAGCAGGTTTTGAAGAGGAGGTAAGATAGGGAGTAGTAAAGGCGCAAAGGTTGGGGGAGCGTCAGCAAGTGTAAGGTGTGTATTGTATGCGGTGCATGCAGGTGTGGCATGAGGGTGCAGGAGAATTGGAAGGTGGAGCAGGCACTTTTGGCATTGGCCAGTGAAGCCCAGAGTCAAAGGCCAAAGAGGTAGAGAAAGTTTTGACACAGGAAGAGCAGGAGAGTAAGAGAGAAGTGGAAGTTCAGCAAGAGAGAGGGGCAGAGAAGGAATGAGGAATGCTCAAACAACAACAAAGAATGAGTGAGAAAGAATGAGAAAGGCACAGAAAAATAATGTTCCATGACCAGCAGAGCTGTACTAGCGTGTGGAAATCTCAATCTAGCACCTTCTCCAAATGCCTTTGTCGCCTCTTGCATTGAAGACGTAAAGTCAGGGTAGAAGGATCACTTGGTTCCACTGTATTGAATCTATCCTTTCTCAACAGCCAGTCTCAGAACTGTTTCATGGTCACAATACTTTGAGAAACATGCAAGTGCCGGTTCTGGCATAGGCCTAGAGGCCAGAAACTCATATAAACTCTCTACAACGAACACAGAGGAGATGCTATGCCTGGCAAAAATATCCAATAGGGGCTCCTCCATAAATTGTTCAGATTTAGTTATTTCAATAGATTCCGCCAGAACAGTTATGCAAAGATTATTGTTCTTGAACCCCGCTTTGCGGTCTTAGTTTTGTGCATGAAACGTTCAAATTTTTTCCATCTGAAGGCGTTTTTCATTGGGGAATGTTGTCTCCCTCCTCCATGACCACAATGAACCACTCCAACAGATCTATTGTACTTTCTCCTTAACGGGTTCCTTAATTCGACGACTTCCATCAGTCTTGGCTTGGCAGAGGTTCCCACCATCTCCACACTGGCAGCTATATTCAATTTTTCATTGTTCACAAGACAATCATCAGTTTTTAGGTCGAGCCTCGAGTAGCGCGCAAGCGCTGCTCTGGCAAGACTTTATGTTAGGGGTTTCAGAAAGCTGACCAGACGCTCGTGCGTCATGGCCTTTTCCGTGCGGTTACCCGCAGGGCCGACATCTGTTTTGCATTATCGTGCCCGATAATGCAAAACAGATGTCTCGCTGTGGCGCGCGCGCGCGCACCACTTGTTTTTTTTGTCGCGCATCTCTGCCTGACGTAAACATGGCAGCGGCGCATGCGCAAGGCTGCAGCAGGAGCCGGTGTGCACGAGGGTTGGGCAGCGCATGCTGCTTGTTTTTTTTGCTTTTTCTTCTTGTTATACCTTCTAAAAGTGTGTTTTTACGGATCTTTCCTTTGTTGCACGTGCCCTTTTGCCCGCGCGCTGTCTGTGCCCGCACGCACGCCTAACAGCACACATCTCTCGTTCACACGTTTCTACTGCTCTTTGCCTGACTTTGCTTCTTTACTTTATCTCTGTGGCCAACCTTGGGGTGGCCATTCCCAGCCTGAGGTACGGTTAATATTTGATAGAGGGTGACGTAAACAACATCAGGGGGTTAGTTCTGGGTGAGCTGGGATTTGCCTGCACGAGGGTTTGATCTGGATGGTTTTCGCGGAGGCGAACAGACTGTTGGGGATTGAAAGCCCCCCTCCCCCGGATGTTCATTTGCACACATCTTGCCACCTGCTGGTGCGTGGAGCCGTCTTCGGGGAGATGTGTGGATGGTAGAAAGCGCTGTCAGTGCACTCAATGGAAGAGACGGACACTGACGTCGGGAAGATTTCTAGGGAGGATTGAAGCCTTTGAAAAGCTCTGGGAAGATTCTGAGACTTCGGCTGTCATCCTCCCAGATGCCCCTTACCACCACCCCCGCCCCTCCCCTGCTGCCGGCTTTGAAATAAATACAGCAAGAGCCCTTGCTCTCTTAGGCAATGTCCTGCCCGCCCTCATATTTTCTTTGTACGTATCTCTTCATTGCTCATCTTCTTCTTCCCCCCCATGCCAGCGCCCCCGTCATCAAGACTGCATCTGGCCTCGCGACAAAGGCGTCGCTTCATGTGCAACGGCATTTATTGCAAAGACTAGCATGTAGACACAACGCGAAATTGCACACGCGTTGCACTACAAGTGAGTAACTATCCGTGGTGCAACAGGTGCAGTGGCACAGGGGTTCGGAGTGCCAGTGGACTTCTGCACCCCGATTATAGCTATTTCTACTACCGAACAGGGGAAGAATGGACAATTTTCCTAATTTGCACTGGGGTCCATGTCACCCTTGCTATGACGCTGCAACACACACTGTACATTTTATTGGATAATATTTTTGTGTTAAATACAGCGATACAAATGGGGTAGGTGGTTCCCGCTCGGAACCTGTGCAGTTCATATGTGTGAGAGGGATAGTAGTGGCGCTTGCAGAATATATCTGTGATATTTTTAACAGTCCAGGATGGTTTCTTGCGCCAAGCACTTCCAGCCTGGGTCACTGGGTAAAAGAAGTATGACAGACACAACCAAATCGAGCTTGGTGAGGTGCGAGTCTATGAACAATCAATGGAAACTAAAATGTATCCTAACTGGCTTTGGGAACAGTTTAAGTGTCAGGAATCCCCCTCGTTAATTCCTCTTACTTATATTTATTTTTGTACGGTCCAGTAAAAAGAAAACTATTGAAAAGGATGCTGCTCATCAGTTTCAATTTCGGTTTCCCCAGGATTTCCAGCTCATAGATTTAAAGTAAAGAGGCAGAGTTACAAGCATTTCATTACAATAAGCACAGGATCACTTGGACCTTATCACTACAATTCTAAACAAGCATTGGCATAGCCAATAGGTCTCGCTTTTGGGACCTTATAAGTGTTTAGCCATGCAACAGTTGGTGTTGTTGCACCAAGGATATTGTGCTGCATAACTAAATACTTATAAGGTCCCAAAAGCAAGACCTATTGGCTATGCCAATGCTTGTTACAATATCTGTTTGAACATCTTCTTTGATGATCGTCCCCAGGCATGTAAGAAATTATTTGGCTACCGTCCCTCCACCAACAGTTCCACCTCTAATGCTCCACCTGTGGGACCACCACAGCAGATACTGCAACAGCCTTTATCTAACCAGGAAGGTCAAGACATTGATGATGAGGATGAGTTTGAAGAGAGACAATTTGCTACAGAGGCAATATCAAGAAGGGTGAAAAGTGGAGGGATTTAAATATTCATTTTATTCCTGATGAAGATAAATCAGAAAAAGACTCTTACATTCTGGAGACAACTATCCCCAATTAGGCAATCAGTCCAATATCTGTACCTTACCCACAGACTCCAATGATGCAAGTGTATGCAGATATCATAGACTGTTTTTCATCAATAATTTGTAGTCTACATTTAGAAGACTAATTGGCCTATAAGAGTCAACCTCCCTAGGACTTTTTCCCTTTTTCACAAAACTGACTATCGATGATTCTTTAAAAGCCGCTGGAATGTCCCCTCCCACTTTAACTTGGTTGAAGAGCTCGAACAGAAATGGAGCTAGCTCAGTCGAAAAGGCTTTATAAAATTCAGTCGGAAGACCGTCATTCCCGCAGGCCTTACCTCCAGGCATTGAAGCCAAAGCCCTGGAGATTTCTTCTGCCGAAATGTCGGCCATTAAAGCCTCTCTCTGTCCTGTAGTAATCTGAGGGAGGACTAAATCATCCCAAAGTAAGTCTGGATTGCTTGTTTGGATACCTTATAGTCAGTTGAATAGAGATTTTTATAATGATCTACAAAAATTTTAGAGATATTATCTTGTCCAGAAACTATGTTCTGCGTCCCAGGAATTACCACTTCATCAATTAGCGCTGCTTCTTGTTTGACTCTAGTTGACCAGGCCAATAATTTCCCTACCATCTGGCTCTCTTCGTAAGATCTCTGCTGGTATGCTTTTGAACTACTTATCTCTTCCATAATGAAGAACTCCCTCAATTCCTGTTTGGCCCTAGTTAATTCTTCTCCAGCACCCTGACCCTTCACAGAGGAACCTCTCTTCTTTTTTACCAAAGCCACTTCGACGGCTTTCTGCAGATAACTGATTCGAGCTTTGCGTTCTCTAACTTGTTCTGCCATGAAAACGATCATTTGTCCTCGTACTGAGGCTTTAAAAGCCCCCCAAACCGAAAAAAGCCTTGCGGTGCCCCTATTGATCCTGAAAAATTCCTTGATCCATTCTTGCATATTACTTATCCACTGTTGATTAGTTAGAAGAAGTCTATCCATCTGCCACCTGGATTTTTCTCTTACCCCCAATGCTAAATCAACATCAAATTTTACTAAAGAATGGTCTGAAAAAGAATTGGCCATAATCTCCGTATTCGAGCAGCTCAAAGAGCGGGACACTAAAAAAAAGTCGATGCGAGAAGCTGACCTGAATTGACTAGAATAATAAGTAAACTGTTTAGCTGCACCATGAGCCCTTCGCCAAGGATCAACCAATTGATGATCCTGTTTCATGACATCGATCAACTTTTTAGTCCCAGGTTTCATCTGTCTTTTTGCTTTATTCGATGTGTCTAATTGCAAATCCTGTACAAAATTGAAATCCCCCCTAAAATAATTGGACCCAGCGCTGCTCTAGCTTTATCATTAATATTTTTAAGCGCCGCTAAATCATCTACAACTGGTGCATAATAGTTCACCAAATTCAGCAAATTGCCAATCACTCTTACCACGATCCAAATCCATCTACCAAATGGATCTCTATGAATTTGGGTAATATCCCAATTTAGCCCTCATCCAAAATAGATAGCTACCCCCCTTATTGCTGCCTGGGAAGAAGCAAAGTAAGCCTTAGTGAAATTCCTTGGGATAAACAGGTTAGGTTGATTAGTTTTAAGATGAGTTTCCTGTAAGAACAAAATTTAGGGAGAGAATGCTGCCAACCATCTTATCAATCCACCGTACTTTCGCTTGTTCGAGATGCCATTTACATTGATCGATATAATGCAAACCTTATTATCCATTTTTAGCACTGCTATTCAAATCAAAGACATCAGTAAGCATACCATTCTTTCCAATATAACATTTTAAATAATTCTGCATATTTCCTTTTTCTACCATTTCTATATAAAATTTTAAACTATTCTGCTCATTTATTTTTTCACCATCACCACCCTTCCTCTGTGCCCTAACCCAAACGCGACCCTCCCCCTAAAACCCCGTGACCCTGCCCCTTACTGGCAGACGGGGAATTGCCCGCCTTTCCCCCTGCCGGCCCACTCTTAGGGCCCTTCATAACGGGTGCCATGGTATTGCACCCTGATGTGATGCCGCCCCCCCGCGCCCTGAAAGAAAAAGGAAAGAGAAAGAAAGAGAGACAAGATAAACGACTATAAAGAAACAAAAAACAATCCGTCCATTTTACTTGTCCTTATCCTTCGTGATTTGCTTCAAAAGCTCCTGTGCTTCATCTAAATTTGAAAACATATGAAACTTGCCGTGAACCAGAACTCGAAGTTTCGACTGTTGGGCAATGGCTGCTTGTCTGAAAAAATACGACAGTGGGGGACATCTTGTGATGAAAATTGCTTCTTCTGGATTGCCCTGGTCAAAATTTGCTCTTTTAGACGGTAATCTGAAAAATTTACTAAAATGGTTCTGGGCAATTTAGAATTGGGGAAAGGCTGGGCTGGGACTCTATGGGCGCGAGTGATCATAAGGTCCCCCGAGAATTCAGGAAGGACTGACTCCTTTATGAAAGAATCGACCCATTGCACTGGTTGGGTTCCTTCGCATCCCTCTGGAACTCCAACCAGTCGAAGATTAGTCCGGCGAGAATGATTTTCCAACTCTTCAATCTTGAGTTCCAGAAAGTTCTTTTGTTTTTTATCAGCTGAGGTTTGCTGCTGGATTGAAGTCATCTGGTCCTCTAGCTGTGAAATTCTAGATTCTGCCTCCTGCAAACGAGAGGGCATAGCTCCCACAACCTCTTCGATTTTTGATAGTCGTGCGTGTAATGCTGCAATTTCAGTCGCTTGTGTGGCCTTCATTTCCCTAATCTGATTAGGGCCCCTCCAATTCGGGCAGCCATGATTAATGCTCGCTCTCTTAGGAAACACCATTCAGATGTCTTCGACCTTCTAGAGGACAGCTCACTTGATCTGCTGTTCTTGACTGAAACCTGGCTGGATTCCACATCAGATCCGATTATCACTTTTGCCACACCTGTGGTTTATAAGATCTCTAGAGCCGACCGCCCGGAGGGGAGAGGGGGTGGTGTTGCTATTATTTATAAGAACAAGTGGGATCTTCGGAGGGGGGATGCCACTTCGTGGGGAGGGTGTGAAGCCCTTGACTTCAGCATTCGCATCTCAGCACATTTCACCCTAGGAGGCTCTTTGATTTACAGGCCCCGCGGCCCGGTGGGATCTTGTCTCCAGGCTTGGGGAGACGCTGCAATCTCCAGGGCAGTTAGATTTGCTCACTATATGGTCCTGGGTGATCTTAATATCCATCTGGATCAAGCGGATATTAAGGATGCGCGTGACTTGTTGGACATTCTTCATTTGGCTCAACTTGATCATCAAGTCAGTCCTTGCTGCCGTGTTCAGAACTAAACTGCGAGGTATAGGGAATTGGTATAGAGTTTTCCAAAATCAAGGGGATCCCCCTGCCATTACTAATTTTCTTGAAAAGATAAAAAATGAATTGTCCTGCAATTTCTCAATTAGAGAATGGCAAGTTATCTCCCAATACGGCAGTAAGGCGCTCAGGGCGGCAAATTTTAAAAGGATGGCATTTCTGTCCCGATGGATGGCCTATTATACCCCATATGTTTTACACAAAATATATCCCGAAGTTGAAAATAAGTGTTTTCGTTGCCACCAGGTTGGCGAGGGCGGCTGGCTACATATTGCCTGCACATGTTCAAGGTTGAGTCAGTTTTGGGCGGAATTGTGCGCCGAGCTCAGCCGTACCCTTGGAAGCAATATACAACCGGAGCCGGAGCTGGCATTGTTTGGTCTACTAAAACAAAGCCCAAATCAGGTTTTAGCAAGAGGGGGGGAAATGTTTTTGTCAATCTCCTTCCTGGTGGCACGTTCACTGATCTTGCAGAATTGGAAAAGTACAAAAATTCCGACCCTTATAGAGTGGTATAAGAAAATGAAACGAGTAAGAGGGTATGAAGAGGTGTATGCGAAAAGGGTGGGAGCTGTTAGGAAATTTGTTTCAATTTGGGAATTTTTTGATCAAATGGAAAGGGATCTCCAGGGATAGCATCTTTTTTTTATTTATTTTTATTTTATGGTATTTCTGGCACTTGCACTTTGATTTTTTATGTAATGAGTTTGTTTTTGTTTTTTTAGGGCAGGATTGTTTAGCATGAATTGCTCAATAAGCATTGAATTCTGCTCAAATGGGAAAGGAGGTTTAGTGGCAATATATCCTCCGTTCTATGACATCTTAAGAACACTAATTGCACTTCCACTTTAGTTTATAAGCAATGTCTCTTTCTCTAATACATATCATATAGGTGATGGCTATATTGCTCCTTTCTTTAAAGATGCTTTTGATGGAAATATATTAACTTGCATTTTCATTTCTACTTTGTTAACTGTATAATTCTTGTGATGTTTCTTACTTGTCTTTTAAATTCATCAGGATTGTCTAGTATGTCTTGTATACTATTTTTGGCATCTGCACTTTTTTTTATTTTTTTTTATATGAAATGAGTATTGAACTCTGTTCAAAGGAATATATCCTTCGTTTTATCACATTTTAAATAATACCAACTGCACTTGCACTTTAGCTTATAAGAATCGTCTCTTTTTTAATACATATCATATATGTGATGGTTACATTTTTCCTGTTTTCAAAGATGGCTTTGATAGAAATATATTCATCAGAATTGTCTAGTATGTTTTCTATCTTCTTTTAATGTTAAAATGACATTCAGCTATCATATTTGCTGGATTGATAGCACTTTATTGATGTACTTTAGTTTATTTGATCTATCTCCCGAATGTATAAACTGGCAATGTGCACAGCATTAACTGTAATAATATATATATTTATGTCTATGGTTGACTGCTTTCTCCTATATTTTATATTCTGCTCAATAAAAAGAGAAATTAAAAAAAAAAAAAGATATCATAGACTGTGAAATATATGACAGATGACTTTTACCAGGAGGTTCAAACAATCTCACCTGCTAAGCCATAAATTGCTCCTTTATTAATATCTGCACCGCCTTATCCAAAACCTGCAGGCGTTTTCTCCACACCCAGTGACTCAATCTCAGCAGCCCATTAATAGGGCAGGCACCACAGCAACTACTATCTTTCCTCCATGGTGGGATGAGGGGGTGATAGGGACAAAAGGGATGGAGGCACAGAGGATCCAAATAATAAGGGTAATTACAGCACCTACCGCCAGGATGCTCAGACACATCATCTGGATTCTTCCTAATCAGATTGGCATGATCATATTCATGCTTCCTGTTTGATTTTAAAGACAAGACCAGAAGGTTAACCAATCTTAGATCACATTAGGAACAAGAGTCTCCTTCTGATGAAGGACAGGGCCTCAACTTCCACCACTGTTGCACACCTGGAAACAAAATACAAGACTCCAAATATTTCAACAGCATGACTACTAGACCAAATTAAGACAAACCTAGTCAGACCTGCAGCTATATAGAGCACATCTCAAAATCTGGCACCTCTCAACATCCCACCTAACAGGTAAGGGAAGAAGCTACGTGAAATGGAAGGAGAATGGACATATTTACAGCCACTACTATGAAAACTGCAAATACAATCAAAACCTTGAGCTAATACATTTGTGCCCTAAGGAGCCAACAGAGCCTCCTTAGTGGACCACTTACCTGATGGCAAAGTCCATTCATAATGAGGATGAGCTTGGTCTCAATACGATCTTTAATGTCACCACGGTCTATGGACTAAATGGCCATTGGTGAGGTTCTTTGTAGATATAGCTGGCTCAGAAACACACTGTACAAGCAAAATCTTGGATGTGTCTTTTAATGCTCAGGAACTCTTTGGGAAGTCAATGGATGAACCCTTCAGGCCTTTACAATGGACATAGAGACATCTCAATCTCCAACTTCCTTGAACAACGAAGCTTACACAACATGTAAGCAACAGGCCTATTACAAAAGAGGTGTAAGATCATACAGACATTTGCTCTTATCTTAAAATGTCAATGGTTTGTCACATTATGTGAAGCAGAAGAAGGTACTGCATTTCCTATATATGAAAGGTTCAGACATTGCCTGCTACAGGAAACACCTGTCCCCGACAGAGTTTCTTAAACTCAAGCGGAATTGGGTGAGCATGGTGGTGAGCAGTAGCAGGCGAGTATCGGCCAGTGAAGAATTGACTACAAGAAATGTGGTGTAGCCATTCTCGTAGGATGGCACCTCCCCTGAAAAGCTGTTATAACTTGATCGGATGACGAACGTCGATGGGTCTTCACTAAGCTAAGCCTGATGAGCAAGTCGGTGATCGTGAGGTCCAGTTATGCCTGTAACGTCAATAAGGCTCACTTCTTGACCCATCTCTCCAACGCTCTGGCCATCCTGACTGTTGCAATCGTAATGACAGTGTCATCCTGCAGGATCTCATGGAAGGCTATGCCCTCTGATGCTTGGCGCTTACACCACCCCACAACCCAACACTATACCGTCTCCTGCCCGCAAGGAGCTCAGTCTTGCATAAATTACCTTTTGCTTCAGGGAAGGGTGTTCCCCAAAGTGTTGGCTGTACTTTCCCGGAAGCCTCCGCGTTAGACCATAGCCTAGTCTGACTAGATCTGGATGTAGGATTAGTACCCTCTCCCAACCTAATCGTTAGCGAATGCGGGAATTTCCCCGCAGACAGCCTGAGCAAATAAAACAGCTCTGTTCTCACGTTGGTTCCTATTTTACAGATAGTACAGACTCTGTGGAGTCACACCGAGATCTGTGGGCTGGCGGCAAGGCGACATTGTGCTGAACTATGATGCAAGACTTCGCAGTTGCAAAACGTAAAGCTTTATCCGAGATCCACAACCTGGAGGAGCGGGTCACCAACCTTCATCGTAGATATCTCTTTTGCACAGACTACAGACCACAGTCCTCATACCCGCATTGTAAAATTTTAAACTCTTGTTTTGCACATAATTTACCTTGTTCCCTTCCGCTCTGAACGGAGGCTGCTTGCTGCTGTTGCACACTTCCTGGTTACCCGTGGTGCCACGAAGAACCGCCATTTTCGGTAGTTGGCTTTCTAGTTCTTCTGGCACACGGGGATATCTAAATGCGCGCTGCGCGGACGCGCCGCTGGCGTGCCTAAGGCAAGCCCGTCCGCGTCCCGGAACTGGCCAGCGCCAGCTATGCTGCCCGCAAGTCTCCAGGCGCTGAGCTCAGATGGAGTTATACTGGGGCCGCTTTACGGGCCCTTGATTCTACTACTCGCTGCCATCTTGGTAACTGGGATGTGGCGGAGGTGCCAAAACATGCTTGTCAATCCTGTGGGTTTAAGCTGTGCTTGGGGCTTGCTCTTTCGGATAAAAATTGTAGTCCCCCTGGCCAGTTGATTAGGGCCCCTCCAATTCGGGCAGCCATGATTAATGCTCGCTCTCTTAGGAAACACCATTCAGATGTCTTCGACCTTCTAGAAGACAGCTCACTTGATCTGCTGTTCTTGACTGAAACCTGGCTGGATTCCACATCAGATCTGATTATCACTTTTGCCACACCTGTGGTTTATAAGATCTCTAGAGCCGACCGCCCGGAGGGGAGAGGGGGTGGTGTTGCTATTATTTATAAGAACAAGTGGGATCTTCGCAGGGGGGATGCCACTTCGTGGGGAGGGTGTGAAGCCCTTGACTTCAGCATTCGCTTCTCAGCACATTTCACCCTAGGAGGCTCTTTGATTTACAGGCCCCGCGGCCCGGTGGGATCTTTTCTCCATGCTTTCGGAGACGCTGCAATCTCCAGGGCGGTTAGATTTGCTCACTATATGGTCCTGGTTGATCTTAATATCCATCTGGATCAAGCGGATATTAAGGATGCGCGTGACTTGTTGGACATTCTTCATTTGGCTCAACTTGATCAGCATGTCAGCCTTCCCACTCATCAAGCCGGACATATACTTGACCCTATCTGTACCAACTTCCCTATTTTGTTAAGGGATCCTTGCCCAGTCACCTGGTCGGATCACTTTATAACCTACTTTTTGTGGGAAGTATCTAATGCTGAGCCTTTAGCGCGTTCATGCTTTAAACCAGCCTTTGGGAAAATTGACCCACTTGAACTCAACCTGGCCTTGGAAACTTCTAGGCCTATTCTGGCAGGGGAGCTTGAGGAGCGCCTGGCCGGGTTCACTAGCTGGGTTTCTAACGCAGTTGCCACGGTGGTCCCACAACGGCCCACTAGGTTGGCTAGGGAATCCCCGTCCAAACCCTGGTTTAACCCGGCCCTTAAAGCTTTGAAGCATGAATGTAAGACCCTTGAGCGGGCCTGGCACAGGGGCGGATACTGCCCGGCAGCCAAGCGGAAGCTCAGAGATAAGCAAAAAATATACTATGCAGCCATTACGCTGGCTAAAGGGCAATTCTACTCAGCCCGTATTGAATCAGCCAGTAACAACTCTAAAGAAATCTTTGTGATCGTTCAGAGCTTCACGTCCCCCCTGGCCCAAGCTAGTGTGTCGTCATCTTCACCTACCTGGTGCAACACTCTCTCTTGCTGCTTTAGGGATAAGATCCGGACTATTCAGGCGGCATTCACCCCCTGTGACATCAGAATTGAGGCATCTTTGGAGTGTCAATCTGCGACCCTGATCATTCCATGTCTGTATTTAGGCCAGTCGACCCCCCGGAATCCCTTAAAATTCTCAAGGGTCTAAAGTCTGGTTCGCCCTCGGATGCCTGTCCTGCTAGGCTATTGGCAGCGGTGGCAGTGGTCGCGAGCACAGAAGTGAATACCATCATTAACATGTCTCTCCAGAAAGCGGTTGTACCACAGGCTTGGAAGCAGGCTAAGATCTTGCCACTTCTAAAAAAGCCATCGTTGGACCCCCTTAGCCCAGGGAACTACCGGCCTATCTCCCTCCTTCCTGCTTTGGCTAAGGTGTGTGAGAAGGTGGTTAATAAACAGCTCACGGAATTTGTGGAAAGGTAGGTGCTCCTGCATCCAGCCCAATCAGGGTTTCGGGCGTCTCACAGTACAGAATCAGTTCTGGTTGAGGTGTCGGAGGCCATCCGTGAGTGTCTGGACGCCGGCGGGAGAGCTGCATTAATTTTGCTGGACCTCTCGGCGGCTTTCGATACGGTCCCGCACTCACTTCTCCTGGCACGATTGGCCAGGATCGGTGTGTCGGGTGCCGTTTGGGGCTGGCTCAGGTCCTTTTTGGAGGGACGGGTTGAGCAGATCTGGGTCCCACCGTCCTCCTCCTCCCCTCAGTCAGTGACAACTGGAGTCCCCCAGGGATCCTCCCTTAGCCCCCTTCTTTTTAATATCTATGTCACTCCTCTGATTTATCTGCCGGAAGAGTTGGGGGCCAAGGTGATGGCCTATGCTGACGACACCCAGCTGCTTTTTACCTGGGACAAAGATGCGGACTCTGTCTTACTGGTTCAACATTGCTTATCCTCTATTTTCAAATGGCTGGCGGAGGCGCAGCTTAAGTGCAATGAAGAGAAGTCCGAGATCTTGTTATTTGGTAAATTCCCCCTTAACATCAGAGACCAGCTCTGGCCTCCTGAGTTCGCATTGCCTACCTCCTCAGGGAAGCCTGCTAAAAATCTGGGGGTATGGTTCGATGAGAGTCTCTCTTTCTCGACACACATTAAGAAGTTGGCTGGCTGCTGTTTCAGCCTGCTCAAAACTCTCAGAAGATTTTTCCCCCTTTTACCTCAGGCGGCAAGGAAAACGGTCACTTGTGCACTGATTCTGTCACGACTGGATTGTGCCAACGCCCTTTATGCTGGCATTCCGGGCTACCTGTTGAAGAAGTTACAGATGGTTCAAAATACGGCAGCCAGACTCCTATTGGGCATTTCGGCTAGGAACAGTGTTCGTCATCAGTTGCGATCCCTCCACTGGCTCCCCATGGTGGATAGAGTTAAATTTAAATCACTAGTTCTGGCCCATCGTGCTCTTCATGGCTGCGGTCCTCTCTACATGCAGAGACGTTTTTCCTTTTATGTTCCTGCGCGATCCCTGCGATCCTCGTCCCTACGCTTTGCTCAGGTTCCTCGTTTCAAGTTTCAGAGGCTAGGGGGCAGCTCTTTTGCGGTGAAGGCTGCTGTTGCCTGGAATGCCCTTCCTCTTGCCCTGCGTACTATCCAGGACCCAGTGGCCTTCAAGAGGAAACTGAAAACACATCTTTTTTCTTGAATCTCACTTTCCACATCCCACTAGGCATCGCGCCGGGATACTCATGAGTAGCTGTGCGCATTACAAATTCATGTAACATAACATAACATAACCCCCACACCTGCGATAGAGAGGGAAATGGAACAGGCCTAATGTCAACTTAATATGCATTTTATGGCAGTGGCCAAGCTGGTTAAGCTGCAGTGCAGGGGCTATGACCATGGTGAAAAGGCAAGGGGCTTGTTAGCTGCCCAGCTTCATCAGTTTGAGTCATAACTGTCCATACCAACAATTTGTGATGTCGCAGGAGTGATATTGGTGCATCCCCTTGATACTGCGGGTCATTTTAAATCTTTCTACTCCTATCTTGCACAGCCAAGTTTAAGCCCTCACCAGATCAAATTCATGCCTTCCTTGCCGCCCTAAGCATTCCATCTCTCAATGATGATGGTGAGAACATCTAACTGAGGATTTCACGGAGGAAGAGATAGCAGAAGCGAACTCTGCTCTACCAAATCACTGAGAGGACAGTTTTCCCTGTGAATTTTACAAAGTTGGCAAGCCTCTTCTGGTGCCACCCCTGGTGAAGGCATTCCAGGAAGCGGCTGCATCTGGCTCCTTAGGGATGATAGATATATGGAGCTGGCGGTGAATAATAGGTCAATGGCGCTCTCAGGTCATTCACACATATAATCTGATTATGTTATGAAATCTGGTATGGTGCATTAGGTAGGGAAAAACCACCACATCCCCAAAGCGTGGTCACAAGGCCACTTAACTGCAAATACCAATCCTCTGCACATGTTTGAGATATTAATACATATAGTTGCATTTATAAATCACAATAAGGATTGTCCTGTGTTTTTCATAAAGATTTATTCGATTTCTTCTGAAAGTGAAGTCCGTCCTGTGCTTCACGTGGTCAGTTTCTTAGCCAACACGTGTTTCGTCGCTGTTACATGGGATTACCCTGCAACTTCCTCAGGGCTAAGGGAATATACAAAAGTGCTTGGTCGTATGTACATGGGTAGCTTGCACATTCATATTTAAAATATTTTCAAGGTGACTGTTGTGACATGTGTGGGCCTTTGATTAATAAAGTGTTTTTGTGTGGAAATCCATGCGGTGACTGTCAATTGTAAATATCATATGCACATAATTTTTTTTTTTTTAATGTAGCAGTATATATGTGGGGGAAGAAAGAACACAAACAGCCCCCTACTGCTTCTTTTTACCATTAATGTTCATTTGTTTGTTATGGTCACAATTATTACTTATGGTTCCCTCATTGGGAATCCACCTCAGTGGGCAAGCGCATTTGTGAGCATGCAATTATCTGATATGGGATTTCTGATGTTTGAAGCATAGTGCACCCTCAAGTTGTCAAGGTCCAATCTAGGCATGCTGACTATGGTGTGTGTTCTCAAAAGGGCTTCCCATATATAAAACCGAGATACGATACCTAGGATCAATCTTTTGTAATTTCTTATTTCCGGTGCTACTTCCGACCCGAAAAGGGTTTCAGTCAGTCAAGTAGAGTTGTACCACAGATGTCGTCTATGTATTGTGGTATTTCTTTTAGTTTAGCGAGGAAGGTTGTTATATCTCAAACTGCTGCCCAATCCTTAATTGGAGTGAAAAAGAAATGTTACTACTGGCCCCTGCTATAAGGTAGTGCTGCCTCCCCCCGAGGACGTATTGATAGCTCCTTACCGGCGTGCTTGTTGGTCTATAGGTCTCCCTTTCCTCTGCGTGTGCGCCAAGCGAATCCGCAGCGTTCTGGGACACTCCTTCCCAGGCGTTGCTTTGTTCAATGGTAATCAAAGGCGGACTAAGCCGGATAGCGTCCCTCACATAGAGGCCATCTTGGAGTGGTGTTTTGGGACCCCCGGGGCATTGCCGATATAAGAGGTGATTAGCTGGAGTTACTAATATATTTATTAGACCGGGACAATGATCCTTGGTCTCCGCATGTTCTAGAAGCGAATTGTTCCAGAAGCAGTTACAGTGCCTTATTGTTAAATTATTTCAGTAAGGTGATACTAGGAATATAGAGCGCCACATATTATGGGCTAAATGCCCTCTTGGCAGTTGTCAGCATGATGGTGCACTGTGATGGTTTTGTGACATGTGTGACAATGTGGTATCTCATAGGTAACAGTAAACATATCATATGATACACGCTTAATGCAGTCCAAATAACAGCTTTCTCAAGAGGCAGATGGGAATGATAATGTACGTTCTGACATGTTGTGCATCCATTGGGTAAGAGACATTTCATAGTACACATTGAATTCCATTTATGAGCTCAAACCACATTAAGTATTCTCATATTGTTAAGTGTTCAGCATATATGGTGTCCTTATTCTTATTTCGTGACATTTTATTATATTTGGTTTAGCGATTAACACGGGTGGGCAAAGTGAGCTGTACCGTTTGCCGGTAGCCATTTGTGGTATCTCTAACGATTCAGTTCATTAGTTCGAGATATTACCCTTGGCAGTGTTAAATATGACCCACGGAGAGGCATGCGTTTTTCTTTACTGTTGTGCCCTATACTTGAGTCACAGTTTGGCACTGCGGCTCCGAATCTGATGTATACGTCTAAGGCTGATCAGCCAGTATCCTAGATCTGTGCAGCTAAAACCAAGTACGCTTTTGTTCTTAAGGTTATTACATCTGATACAGTGTTGGTGTGAGTAGCCATGTTGATGTCGTATTGGGAGACTTGGTGTGTAAGGTGGTGATAGTCCAGTAGCTCACTAATCACCTAGGAAGTATTGCAGCTCGTGATCGGTGTTGAGACCCTGCTCCACACTTTTAAGTCTCATGATCCAAAGTGCCTCCCTTCTCCTGAGTAATAGTTCCCTATTACCTCCCCTCGGGTCCCTGGGTATGATATGAAATCCATAAAAGGAAAAAGTTCTGTGGGTGTTTTGAGACATACATTCTGCTATGTGTGTGGCTATTGGGTACCTGCTGTCCCCTTGTTTGACAGCCCTCATGTGTTCTCCAATGCGTTCCTTGAGACTTCTGATCGTGCTGCCGATGTATCTTAGTCTGCACTTGCACTCAATAGCATACACCACAAAACTGGTGTAGCACGTGATATTGTTGTCAATCTTGTATACCTTGTTATTCGGTCCCCAGAATTGTTTTTTCTTGTCTACGGCCCATCTGCACATAGAGCAGTGGACACATTTGAAGAAACCCAGCATCTGTTGGGTGAGCCAGTTTGGTGTATGTTCCACTTTCGGGTAACTGGGGCTGAGAATATTCCTCAGACAGAGACCCCTACGGAAGGTTATCTCAGGCCTAGATGTTGTGAAGTCCTGTAGTGTCTTGTCTGCCGTGAGTAGGTGCCAGTGCTTCTGCATACTGCATGTTAGTGTATGTGCATGTTTGTTAAAGTCTGTGATCAAACGTACTGTTTTAGTGTCTTTCTTCTCTAGTTTGTTTTTCAGAGTACTCTGTCGGCTGACCTTGGAGATTCTCTCTATGGCATTATGTACAGTTCTCTTGGCATACCCTCTACGTGAAAATCTAGTTGCCATGCTTTGTATGCAGTCTTTGAAGTCAGTTTCTGTGCTGCAATTACGTCTCGCACGCATAACTTTGCCATAAGGGATGGCATTTATCTGATGGCCTGGGTGTGCGCTTGAGGCATGAAGAGATGCATTGCAGGCCGTGGTTTTTCTAAACAGTCTGCTTTGGATCTTGTTGTCTAGAATGAACAGTTCTACATCTAGAAAAGTCATACTCTTTTGGCTATATTGGAAGGTGAATCTGATGTTGTGGTTATTGTTATTCAAGTGGGTGAAGAATTCATGAAGTTTCACAGTGGAACCTGTCCAGATCATAAGGCAGTTGGCTATATATCTGCCCCAAAAAAGGATAGAGTCGTTCCAGTTGGTACCTAGTGTGCTCCAAATCCACAATTCCTCCAGTCTGCCCATGAATAGCTTGGCATACGAGGGTGAAAACTTTGATCCCATAGCCACCCCCTGTTTTTGTTTGTACCAACCTTCCTTGAAGAGGAAGACATTGTTGTCAAGGATTAGTTTTGTCATCTCAAGCAGCATTTCCGTGTGTTCCCAAAGGCTAGCCGATCTACGGCTAAGGATGTGGCGTAAGGCTTGTAGTCCAAGGTCATGTCTGATGCTTGTGTACAGTGCTGTAACGTCTAACGTTACCAATGTCATGCCGTCCTCCCATGTGATATCTGTTAGTGTATTTAGGATATGCTTCATGTCCTTAATGTGTGAGGGTAAGTTATGGACCAGTGGCTGTAGGAATGTGTCTACATATTCGGAAATTCTTTCCGTCGGTCCCCCTATGCCTGATATTATCGGTCTGCCAGGGGGAAATAGGAGATTCTTGTGGATTTTGGGCAGGGTATATATGCAGGGGTACCTAGGATGGTCTGCCATCAGATACGTGTATTTGTTCCTGTCCAGAAGGCATTGATCATGCCAGCCCTTGAGTTTGGAGTTTATGAGTTGTACAAGGGACCAGATAGGATTAGATGAAAGTGCTTCATAGCATGTTGGGTCATTGAGTTGTGATTGTATGCACCGCTCATAGTCTGAACTGTTCATTAAGACAACATTTCCTCCCTTGTCTGCTTCGCGGATTGTTATTTCCCTGTCTGATTGTAGTATATGAAGTGCCTTTCTTTCTCCCTTGGTGAGATTATCCCTTTTGTTGGTATATTGTGGTTGTGTGTCATTAAGTTTGTCTAGATCTAACAGCACCAGTTTGTGAAAAATGTCCAAATTACTACCAGCCGGTAGCTGCGGTGTCCATTTAGATTTTTCTTTTAGGCCACTGCTTATGTTAGTGTCCATATGTACATTCAGATCACTTAAAACCCTGCTCATTGTGTAGGGGTCACTCTCCTGTTCAGATATAGATAATAACAGTCTTGTATTGTGTACATCTTGTATAGTTAAATCACTACACATTGCATCAGATTGAATTGTATCAGGTATTTTATTTGCGAAAGGATTAAGTTTAAGGTTTTTTTTCAATTTGAGTCTCCTCATATATTTAAACAGATCAATCTTGGTTTTGCATAAGTCTCCTGTGTTAGTAGGACAAAATCTCATCCCTTTCTGTAGAAGTGAGTTCATGTCTACATTGATGGGTTTATCCGTCAAGTTAATTACAGTCATATCATTCAGTTCTTCTTGTTCCAGGACCTCGTCTTCATGTATCCTCTTTCTTCCTGTGCCTCTCCCTCTCTTACTCCGCCTCGTCCTCCTGGAGTAAAAGGACGTTTGTTTACCTCTCGATTCCCTTTTTTCATTCTCATTACTTTCCTTAAAAAAGGATTATCTGTGTGTGTATCATTACTACCGCCACCCCTTTCTTGTTCACTTTCACTGGTGTGTACAGTGTCCAGTGACGTGGAGCTAGAGCTAGCAGAGATTACCCCGCCTGTTTTCTCAATTGTCCTAGTAGAAATACGATGATCGTACTTTCTCGCAAATGTGAACACCATGCCAGTGTTGTAGTCTACTTCATCCCTTCTCAGTTTCTTCGCCTTTCTCAACTTAATCTCATCCTGATGTTTTTTGATTATCTCATTCAGGATAACGTAGTTTTTATCTGTAGCCTCCGGGATGTTTAGCTCCCTAATCTCTGCTTCTAAGCAGGTGATTTCCCTCTGTAGATTTCTAACCTTTCTCTCAGAGTTCTCGATAAGGATGTTCATTAATTTATTCGAGTTGTCGGAGAGTTCTCTCTCTCATGCAGTTAATAAGTCCTCATCAAAGGTCGGGAAGATCTGTGATCTCAGGCCTCTAGGTACTCTCTTTAGTTTGATATATTGTTTTAGTGTGGCCCCATCCCACCATTTGGATGTCTCGTTCTTTCTTAGTTTTTCTAGTCTCAGAATTTAACTCTTTAGACCCTCATTGTGTGGTGGATTTCCACTTGTCATTGAGGAAATTGCTCCTGGCCCTTTACTGAAATTATTGAACAGATCCTCGGCTTCTCTGTCTCTGTCCATTTTACGATCTATCTGATTTGCTGTTCTAAATGCGAGCTGGGCAGCCACCTATTTTGTAACACGTTAGATATATGGAGCTGGCGGTGAATAATAGGTCAATGGCACTCTCAGGTCATTCACACATATAATCTGATTATGTTATGAAATCTGGTACGGTGCATTAGGTAGGGAAAAACCACCACATCCCCAAAGCATGGTCACAAGGCCACTTCACTGCAAATACCAATCCTCTGCACACATTTGAGATATTAATACATATAGTTGCATTTATAAATCACAATAAGGTTTGTCCTGTGTTTTTCATAAATATTTATTCGATTTCTTCTGAAAGTGAAGTCCGTCCTGTGCTTCACGTGGTCAGTTTCTTAGCCAACACGTGTTTCGTCGCTGTTACATGGGATTACCCCGCGACTTCCTCAGGGCTAAGGGAATATACAAAAGTGCTTGTTCGTATGTACATGGGTAGATTGTACATTCATATTTAAAATATTTTCAAGGTGACATGTGTGGGCCATTGATTAATAAAGTGTTTTTGTGTGGAAATCCATGCGGTGACTGTCAATTGTAAATATCATATGCACATAATTTTTAATTTTTTTTATGTAGCAGTATATATGTGGGGGAAGAAAGAACACAAACAGCCCCCTACTGCTTCTTTTTACCATTAATGTTCATTTGTTTGTTATGGTCACAATTATTACTTATGGTTCCCTCATTGGGAATCCACCTCAGTGGGCAAGTGCATTCGTGAGCATGCAATTATCTGATATGGGATTTCTGATGTTTGAAGCATAGTGCACCCTCAAGTTGTCACGGTCCAATCTAGGCATGCTGACTATGGTGTGTGTTCTCAAAAGGGCTTCCCATATATAAAAACGAGATACGATACCTTTGATCAATCTTTTGTAGTTTCTTATTTCCGGTGCTACTTCCGACCCGAAAAGGGTTTCAGTCTGTCAAGTAGAGTTGTACCACAGATGTCGTCTATGTATTATGGTATTTCTTTTAGTTTAGCGAGGAAGGTTGTTATATCTCAAACTGCTGCCCAATCCTTAATTGGAGTGAAAAAGAAACGTCACTACTGGCCCCTGCTATAAGGTAGTGCTGCCTCCCCCCGAGGACGTATTGATAGCTCCTTACCGGCAGGTTTGTTGGTCTAAAGGTCTCCCTTTCTTCGGCGTGTGCGCCAAGTGAGTCCGCAGCGTTCTGGGACACTCCTTCCCAGGCGTTGCTTTATTCAATGGTAATCAAAGGCGGACTAAGCCGGATAGCGTCCCTCACATAGGGGACATCTTGGAGTGGTGTTTTGGGACCTACAGGGCATTGCCGATATAATTGGTGATTACCTGGCGTTACTAATATATTTATAAGACCGGGACAATGATCCTTGGACTCCGCATGTTCTAGAGGCGAATTGTTCCAGAAGCAGTTACAGTGCCTTTTTGTTCAATTATTTCAGTAAGGTGATACTAGGAATATAGAGTGCCACATATTATGGGCTAAATGCCCTCTTGGCAGTTGTCAGCATGATGGTGCACTGTGATGGTTTTGTGACATGTGTGACAATGTGGTATCTCATAGGTAACAGTAAACATATCATATGATACACGCTTAATGCAGTCCAAATAACAGCTTTCTCAAGAGGCAGATGGGAATGATAATGTACGTTCTGACATGTTGTGCATCCATTGGGTAAGAGACATTTCGTAGTACACATTGAATTCCATTTATGAGCTCAAACCACATTAAGTATTCTCATATTGTTGAGTGTTCACCATATATGGTGTCCTTATTCTTATTTCGTGACATTTTATTTTATTTGGTTTAGCGATTAAGACGGGTGGGCAAAGTGAGCTGTACCGTTTGCCGGTACCCATTTGTGGTATCTCTAACGATTCAGTTCATTAGTTCGAGATATTACCCTTGGCAGTGTTAAATATGACCCACGGAGAGGCATGCGCTTTTCTTTACTGTCGTGTCCTATACTTGAGTCACAGTTTGGCATTGCGGCTCCTAATCTGATGTATATGTCTACGGCTGATCCGCCAGTATCCTAGATCCGTGCAGCTAAAACCAAGTACGCTTTTGCTCTTAAGGTTATTACATCTGATACAGTGTTGGTGTGAGTAGCCATGTTGATGTCGTATTGGGAGACTTGGTGTGTAAGGTGATGATAGTCCAGTAGCTCACTAATCACCTAGGAAGTATTGCAGCTCGATCGGTGTTGAGGCCCTGCTCCACACTTTTAAGTCTCATGATCCAAAGTCCCTCCCTTCTCCTGAGTAATAGTTCCCTATTACCTCCCCTCCGGTCCCTGGGTATGATATCAAATCCATAAAAGGAGAAAGTTCTGTGGGTGTTTCGAGACATACATTCTGCTATGTGTGTGGCTATTGGGTACCTGCTGTCCCCGTGCTTGACAGCCCTCATGTGTTCTCCAATGCGCTCCTTGAGACTTCTGATCGTGCTGCCGATGTATCTTAATCTGCACTTGCACTCAATAGCATACACCACAAAATTGGTGTAGCACGTGATATTGTTTTCAATCTTGTATACCTTGCTATTAGGTCCCGAGAATTGTTTTTTCTTGTCTACGGCCCATCTGCACATAGAGCAGTGGCCACATTTGAAGAAACCCAGAGTCTGTTGGGTGAGCCAGTTTGGTGTATGTTCCACTTTCGGGTAACTGGGGCTGAGAATATTCCTCAGACAGAGACCCCTACAGAAGGTTATCTCAGGCCTGGATGTTGTGAAGTCCTGTAGTGTCTTGTCTGCTGTGAGTAGGTGCCAGTGCTTCTGCATACTGCGTGTTAGTGTATGTGCGTGTTTGTTAAACTCTGTGATCAAACGTACTGTTTTAGTGTCTTTCTTCTCTAGTTTGTTTTTCAGAGTACTCTGTCGGCTGACCTTGGAGATTCTCTCTATGGCATTATGTACAGTTCTCTTGGCATTCCCTCTACGTGAAAATCTAGTTGCCATGCTATGTATGCAGTCTTTGAAGTCAGTTTCTGTGCTGCAATTACGTCTCGCATGCATAAATTCGCCATAAGGGATGGCATTTATCAGATGGCCTGGGTGTGCGCTTGAGGCATGAAGAGTTGCATTACAGGCCGTGGGTTTTCTAAACAGTCTGCTTTGGATCTTGTTGTCTAGAATGAACAGTTATACATCTAGAAAAGTAATACTCTTTTGGCTATATTGGAAGGTGAATCTGATGTTGTGGTTATTGTTATTCAAGTGGGTGAAGAATTCATGAAGTTTCACATGGGAACCTGTCCAGATCATAAGGCAGTCGTCTATATATCTGCTCCAAAAAAGGATAGAGTCGTTCCAGTTGGTACCTAGTGTGCTCCAAATCCATAATTCCTCCAGTCTGCCCATGAATAGATTGGCATACGAGGGTGAAAACTTTGTTCCCATAGCCAGCCCCTGTTTTTGTTTGTACCAACCTTCCTTGAAGAGGAAGACATTGTTGTCAAGGATTAGTTTTGTCATCTCAAGCAGCATTTCCGTGTGTTCCCAAAGGCTAGCCAATCTACGGCTAAGGATGTGGCGTAAGGCTTGTAGTCTAAGGTCATGTCTGATGCTTGTGTACAGTGCTGTAACGTCTAACGTTACCAATGTCATGCCGTCCTCCCATGTGATATGTTAGTGTACTTAGGATATGCTTCGTATCCTTAATGTCTGAGGGTAAGTTATGGACCAGTGGCTGTAGGAATGTGTCTACATATTCGGAAATTCTTTCCGTCGGTCCCCCTATGCCTGATATTATCGGTCTGCCAGGGGGAAATGGGAGATTCTTGTGGATTTTGGGCAGAGTTTATATGCAGGGGTACCTGGGACGGTCTACCATCAGATACGTGTATTCGTTTCTGTCCAGAAGGAATTGATCATGCCAGCTCTTGAGTTTGGAGTTTATGAGTTGTACGAGGGACCAGATAGGATTAGATGAAAGTGCTTCATAGCATGTTGGGTCATTGAGTTGTGATTGTATGTCCCGCTCATAGTCTGAACTGTTCATTAAGACAACATTTCCTCCTTGTCTGCTTCGCGGATTGTGATTTCCCTGTCTGATTGTAGTATATGAAGTGCCTTTCTTTCTCCTTGGTGAGATTATCCCTTTTGTTGGTATATTGTGGTTGTGTGTCATTAAGTTTGTCTAGATCTAATAGCACCAGTTTGTGAAAAATGTCGGAATTACTACCAGCCGGTAGCTGCGGTGTCCATTTAGATTTTTCTTTTAGGCCACTGCTTATGTTAGTGTCCATATGTACATTCAGATCACTCAAAACCCTGCTCATTGTGTAGGGGTCACTCTCCTGTTCAGATATAGATAATAACAGTCTTGTATTGTGTACATTTTGTATAGTTAACAGATAAACCCATCAATGTAGACATGAACTCACTTCTAAAGAAAGGGATGGGATTTTGTCCTACTAACACAGGAGACTTATGCAAAACCAAGATTGATCTGTTTAAATATATGAGGAGACTCAAATTGAAAAAAATCTTTAAACTTAATCCTTTCGCAGATAAAATACTGGATACAATTCACTCTGATGCAATGTGCAGTGATTTAACTATACAAGATGTACACAATACAAGACTGTTATTATCTATATCTGAACAGGAGAGTGACCCCTACACAATGAGCAGGATTTTGAGTGATCTGAATGTACATATGGACACTAACATAAGCAGTGGCCTAAAAGAAAAATCTAAATGGACACCGCAGCTACCGGCTGGTAATAATTTGGACATTTTTCACAAACTGGTGCTGTTAGATCTAGACAAACTTAATGACACACAACCACAATATACCAAGAAAAGGGATAATCTCACCAAGGGAGAAAGAAAGGCACTTCATATACTACAATCAGACAGGGAAATCACAATCCGCGAAGCAGACAAGGGAGGAAATGTTGTCTTAATGAACAGTTCGGACTATGAGCGGGACATACAATCACAACTCAATGACCCAACATGCTATGAAGCACTTTCATCTAATCCTATCTGGTCCCTCGTACAACTCATAAACTCCAAACTCAAGGGCTGGCATGATCAATGCCTTCTGGACAGAAACGAATACACGTATCTGATGGTAGACCGTCCCAGGTACCCCTGCATATATACTCTGCCCAAAATCCACAAGAATCTCCCATTTCCCCCTGGCAGACCGATAATATCAAGCATAGGGGGACCGACGGAAAGAATTTCCGAATATGTAGACACATTCCTACAGCCACTGGTCCATAACTTACCCTCACACATTAAGGACACGAAGCATATCCTAAGTACACTAACAGATATCACATGAGAGGACGGCATGACATTGGTAACGTTAGAAGTTACAGCACTGTACACAAGCATCAGACATGACGTTGGACTACAAGCCTTACGCCACATCCTTAGCCGTAGATCGACTAGCCTTTAGGAACACACGGAAATGCTGCTTGAGATGACAGAACTAATCCTTGACAACAATGTCTTCCTCTTCAAAGAAGGTTGGTACAAACAAAAACAGGGGGTGGCTACGGGATCAAAGTTTTCACCCATCGTATGCCAATCTATTCATGGGCAGACTGGAGGAATTATGGATTTGGAGCACACCAGGTACCCCAACTGGAACAACTCTATCCTTTTTTGGGGCAGCTATATAGACGACTGCCTAATGATCTGGACAGGTTCCACTGTGAAACTTCATGAATTCTTCACCCACTTGAATAACAATAATCACAACATCAGATTCACCTTCCAATATAGCCAAAAGAGTATTACTTTTCTAGATGTAGAACTGTTCATTCTAGACAACAAGTTCCAAAGCAGACTGTTTAGAAAACCCACGGCCTGCAATGCAACTCTTCATGTCTCAAGCGCACACCCAGGCCATCTGATAAATGCCATCCCTTATGGCGAATTTATGCGTGCGAGACGTAATTGCAGCACAGAAACTGACTTCAAAGACTGCATACAAAGCATGGCAACTAGATTTTCACGTAGAGGGTATGCCAAGAGAACTGTACATAATGCCATAGAGAGAATCTCCAAGGTCTGCCGACAGAGTACTCTGAAAAACAAACTAGAGAACAAAGACACTAAAACAGTACATTTGATCACAGACTTTAACAAACACGCACATACACTAACATGCAGTATGCAGAAGCACTGGCACTTACTCACGGAAGACAAGACACTACAGGACTTCACAACATCCAGGCCTGAGATAACCTTCCGTAGGGGTCTCTGTCTGAGGAATATTCTCAGCCCCAGTTACCCGAAAGTGGAACATACACCAAACTGGCTCACCCAACAGACTCTGGGTTTCTTAAAATGTGGCCACTGCTCTATGTGCAGTTGGGCCGTAGACAAGAAAAAACAATTCTCTGGACCGAATAACAAGGTATACAAGATTGACACCAATATCACGTGCTACACCAATTTTGTGGTGTATGCTATTGAGTGCAAGTGCAGACTAAGATACATCGGCAGCACGATCAGAAGGCTCAAGGAACGCATTGGAGAACAGATGAGGGCTGTCAAGCAAGGGGACAGCAGGTACCCAATAGCCACACACATAGCAGAATGTATGTCTCAAAACACCCACAGAACTTTTTCCTTTTATGGATTTGATATCATACCCAGGGACCTGAGGGGAGGTATTAGGGAACTATTACTCAGGAGAAGGGAGGCACTTTGGATCATGAGACTTAAAAGTGTGGAGCAGGGCCTCAACACCGATCTTGAGCTGCATTACTTCCTAGGTGATTAGTGAGCTACTGGACTATCACCACCTTACACACCAAGTCTCCCAATACGACATCAACATGGCTACTCACACCAACACTGTATCAGATGTAATAACCTTAAGAACAAAAGCGTACTTGGTTTTAGGTGCACGGATCTAGGATACTGGCGGATCAGCCGTAGACGTATACATCAGATTAGGAGCCGCAATGCCAAACTGTGACTCAAGTATAGGGCACGACAGTAAAGAAAAACGCATGCCTCTCCGTGGGTCATATTTAACACTGCCAAGGGTAATATCTCGAACTAATGAACTGAATCGTTAGAGATACCACAAATGGATACCGGCAAACAGTACAGCTCACTTTGCCCACCCGTCTTAATCGCTAAGCCAAATAAAATAAAATGTCACGAAATAAGAATAAGGACACCGTATATGCTGAACACTCAACAATATGAGAATACTTAATGTGGTTTATGAGCTCATAAATGGAATTCAATGTGTACTACGAAATGTCTCTTACCCAATGGATGCACAACATGTCAGAACGTACATTATCATTCCCATCTGCCGCTTGAGAAAGCTGTTATTTGGACTGCATTAAGCGTGTATCATATGATATGTTTACTGTTACCTACGAGATACCACATTGTCACACATGTCACAAAACCATCACAGTGCACCATCATGCTGACCACTGCCAAGAGGGAATTTAGCCCGTAATATGTGGCGCTCTATATTCCTAGTATCACCTTACTGAAATAATTTAACAATAAGGCACTGTAACTGCTTCTGGAACAATTCTCTTCTAGAACATGCGGAGACCAAGGGTCATTGTCCCGGTCTTATAAATATATTAGTAACTCCAGGTAATCACCACTTATATCGGCAATGGCCCGGGGGTCC
The DNA here is from genome assembly GCA_963921515.1 of Calotriton arnoldi. Classification (NCBI taxonomy): domain Eukaryota; kingdom Metazoa; phylum Chordata; class Amphibia; order Caudata; family Salamandridae; genus Calotriton; species Calotriton arnoldi. The sequence continues at coordinate 639,779 of CAWUFW010007911.1, read as the reverse complement.
CAAAACACCACTCCAAGATGGCCCCTATGTGAGGGACGCTATCCGGCTTAGTCCGCCTTTGATTACCATTGAATAAAGCAACGCCTGGGAAGGAGTGTCCCAGAACGCTGTGGACTCGCTTGGCACACACGCCGCGGAAAGGGAGACCTATAGACCAACAAGCCTGCCGGTAAGGAGCTATCCATACGTCCTCGGGCGGAGGAGGCACTACCTCATAGCAGGGGCCAGTAGTGATGTTTCTTTTTCACTCCAATTAAGGATTGGGCAGCAGTTTCAGATATAACAACCTTCCTCGCTAAACTAAAAGAAATACCACAATACATAGACGACATCTGTGGTACAACTCTACTTGACAGACTGAAACCCTTTTCGGGTCGGAAGTAGCACCGGAAATAAGAAACTACAAAAGATTGATCATAGGTATCGTATCTCGTTTCTATATATGGGAAGCCCTTTTGAGAACACACAGCATAGTCAGCATGCCTAGATTGGACCTTGACAACTTGAGGGTGCACTATGCTTCAAACATCAGAAATCCCATATCAGATAATTGTATGCTCACGAATGCACTTGCCCACTGAGGTGGATTCCCAATGAGGGAACCATAAGTAATAATTGTGACCATAACAAACAAATGAACATTAATGGTAAAAAGAAGCAGTAGGGGGCTGTTTGTGTTCTTTCTTCCCCCACATATATACTGCTACATAAAAAAAATAAAAAAATTATGTGCATATGATATTTACAATTGACAGTCACCGCATGGATTTCCACACAAAAACACTTTATTAATCAAAGGCCCACACATGTCACAACAGTCACCTTGAAAATATTTTAAATATGAATGTACAATCTACCCATGTACATACGAACAAACACTTTTGTATATTCCCTTAGCCCTGAGGAAGTCGCAGGGTAATCCCATGTAACAGCGATGAAACACGTGTTGGCTAAGAAACTGACCACGTGAAGCACAGGACGGACTTCACTTTCAGAAGAAATCGAATAAATCTTTATGAAAAACACAGGACAAACCTTATTGTGATTTATAAATGCAACTATATGTATTAATATCTCAAACGTGTGCAGAGGATTGGTATTTTCTTAGGGATGATCTCCAAAACGGCCGCTAATGCACTTCTCCTTAAGGAGAATAAAGACCCTTTGGACTGCGCTACCTATTGCCCTATCTTTCTGATAAATGTGGATATGAAACATCACTAAAATCCTTGCCAATAGCTTGCGAAAAGTAATTCCACGGCTCATCCACAAATCCCAGGAAGCCTTTGTGCCTTCTAGATGTTCGCATAATCACCTGCAGACATTGGCTTATTTGCTGTGGCACACGAAGGATGATACTGCCATCAAATTTGCATTTTTGCTGGACGCTGAGAAGGCGTTTGATTGGGTAGAATGGCGTATCTTTTTCGGGTAAAGTCGCGAACGGTGTTGGGAAGATAACTTTATTAATAAAGTCAGATAGTCATATGACTCCTCTCCAGCAAAACTCAACTGTGGTGGCTTCTTATCGGGTTCTTTCTCGGTCCGTTAGGGGTAACCAGCAGGATTATCGCCTCTCACTGTTCGTGTTCCTCTTGGCCCTTGAGCCTCGCTCTATTGCTATCTGGCATGCACCAGTGGTGGAGGGCATCAGGTTGGGGGATGAGGAGATTAAGGCGCTATAATACGCTGATGACTTTCTACTTCTCCTGCCGCATCCAGATGTCTCTGTCCCATACGTGATGTCCATTGTTGACAGTTTCTCCTGCCTGTCAGGGCATAAGATTAACTGGACGAAATTTAAAGCCCTGTCTATATCAAAGGCGACTACCAGAACTTGCATACAATAGTATTGTATGAGGTGAGCCTCCAGGGGTCTCCGGTACTTAGGTATTCGTATTAACAGTGGCTTCACTGGTATGGTAGAGCATTATCTTCAGTTGGTAAAAAATCTAAGCAGGACTTCCTCAAATGGGAACATTTTACCCTCTTACTCTGGGGGAGGGTGCAGTAAAGAAGACGGTAGCCCAGAGATACAACTATGAGTTAGGTATGCTCCCCCTTTGAATACCCTCTGAGCTTCTTCCTGAGATGGAGATAGATATCCGCTCCTAAATCTGGAGTGGGAAAGGACCTCAGCTCTGCCCTTCGCCTTGTGGGCGGATAACTCAGCGGGGTGCCTACGTCTTCACACATGACATCGTATGGCCTGGCCTACCACCTCTCTTGCCACTTGCTTGATCCCCAAGAGGCCCCTATGCTGGTTGCCCTCAAGTGTCATATCTTGGTGTGTCCCACCACCATTCACCTGGTTTTAGTTTACGCGTCTACTTTGCAATGTCTCATGGTGGGACACCAATCCTTTATGCAACCCTCCTGGTATGTCGCTCGGCACATAAGCTTCTGGGGATACACCCCTTTCTTCATGCTGAGGCACCTTTGTGGTATAACACGGATGTCCGTATTGCTAAAGCACCATTCTACTGGGTGCCCTGACATAGGAAGAGGATACATGTGTAGACCATCTTCTGCAAGATGGAGTCCTGAAATTCTTTATGCCACGAAGGGAGGTGTTAGGACTCTCTGCCACCGACCTTTGGAGATATAGACAACTGGTACACTGCCTGCCGAGTTTCATTGTGTCTTCCTCGATCACCCTGGCTGTGTCACTCACTTGTTAATATCTGCGGTTTTGGAGTCTCTTTAAGGGTACGGTGTCAGGACTCTACAGGGTTCTAATCAAAGTATTACATTCCAATTCTACGCTCGCAGCTTCAAGATTACCCTGGCAGGTGCTCCTTGGCAAGGAATATTCACCAGAGGAGTGGATGAACATACTTCTTGACCATGATAGGGTTCTACGTGAGTCTTGTATTTGTTTTAAGGTCCTTCATGACTGGTACTGGTCTCTGTATAAGTTACACTGGGCTTGTTTGCTACAGCACAACCAGTGCTGGCCTTGCGGACACCCCGATGTGACCTTTCCCATATCCTATGGTCCTGTGAGTCTCTACAGCCCTGGTGGGCATCTGTCTGAACCAGTCTACACTGTTGCAGCTCCTTGTCACAGACTCAGTCTGCCCATTTAGCACTTCTACGGGATACGACAGACGTCCTTCATATAGACTCACATATCCACCGTTGGCTGGCGACAGCTTTGGTGGTAGCCAAGGTATGCATATTTCGACACTGGTGCACACGATTCCAAGGACCAGGAGTGGGTGCTAGCACTGCCTAGGGTGGCGCTCCATGAACGCACTACTTATATCCTGAATGAAGACGTCCAGTCTATTGAAGGGTCTGGGGAGCGTTTGTTTCCTACATTACCTAAGTGGTTTCCCCAACCCACAACGCCACTTTGTTTCCACCCTCTAATTTGTTTTTCCTTGGCCTGCTCAATCGGTCATGACTACAGACCGAATGTCACTGTAGTTCTTACCGTCCCTTCCATGCCACGTGGGGACTGCACCGGATGATCCTGTTGGAAGGCTTCACCTGGTACTTTGTATAGATGTTTTACTTTTATACTCCCACTGTGACCTTCAAAGGACATAACATGAGCTACTGGATGGGAATGACTCCTCAGAATGCTGTAACCAATTGGGTAAAAGTTACCAGGCCAACACTACCAACTTTGGGCATCTTCAGGATGTCAAAAGCCTTCGACCACACCAAACCTCGGCTCTATGGGCTGCTGGTGCATGTGGGGATTATACTATGGTAATCCTAGTGTCCGCCCACATCTAACACAAAACTCCAATTTGAGGCAGCCACTATAGCTCCAATAAGCCCAGAGACAGATGTCTGGTAGACAAAAAAAGTGTTTTTCAGCAACCAGAAAGTGGATATACGAGAATGGTTTTGGCATTCTATTTCCCTTCCTTTTATGTGGGCACCCTGTGTTATATGTAAAACCCATTCACTAAAGTCTGGTAGGACAGAGCAGAATTCATCAGCGGCCAGACAATGACTGCACAAGTGAATGGTACAGAGAACGGAGAAGCCTTTGGGCAGCATTTCCAGCATCCCCTGAAACGACTTGTTGCTCTCTACTGAAGAAGGAATGATTTGAGAAACACATGTCTAGAGTTACACAGCACAGGCTGCACCAACAAGGGTGAAAATGTAAAGACTACTACTGAAGTAAGTGTTATCATGCACTGCATTTACCATGATGCATTGGGGCAAATTGAGTGCTTGAATGTGAGGCAGTGTGCTCCCACCCTCCTAATGGATGCACAAGAATTGTCTTGCTATTCTGTCTCTTGCCTTTCAAGTGTGCCCTAAAGTGTTATATATCAGTGTAAAAAACTCGAACGTCAGTGGCGCCACTCACACGACCCACTAGACAAAGACAGATCCAAGCATGCACTGACTCAGTATCACAAAAACTTGAAAAACGCCCGCAAAACACACATTGCCTCTCAACTTGAAAATGAAGGAAACACTCCGAGAACTCTCTACCAGATTTTTAAAACTTTTACTAATCCCAAGGCCTGCGATGTTGAGGCTGCCCCATCTCAAGCCCTCTGTGACAACATAGCTAACCTCCTAATCCAGAAAATTGATCCGATTTACGACAAAATCACTTCGGCTAAGGGCTCTCAGATAGGCCGTAAGATTGACCCCCTACCTGCCATCCCTTATGTTGCTACTCTGGAGAGCTTCCCGACACTTACTCCGGAGGAGACAGAGGCTCTTCTTAAATCTGTTAAATCAGGGTCTCCATCAGACTTTATCACTGCCAGAACTGCCTCAAAACTATCCAAGCAATTAGCCGGACCCATCTGCTCTATCTTAAATAGCTCCATGAAGGAAGGCACTCTCCGTCCAGAATGGAAAGCCGCACAAATTCTTCCCATCAGGAAAAACCCCAATATCCCTACGGAGGATGTTTCCAACTATCGCCCCATCTCTCTGCTCCCTCTACAGAGCAAACTCCTAGAAAAGCACATTAACAAGTACTTCTCCGACTTCATTGAATCCTCAAACTGCTTGGATGCCTCTCAATCTGGATTCTGACCCAGACATAGTACGGAGACCGCGCTGGTGGAAGTTACTGATAACATCAGAGCGCTGCTGGACAGCGGTCAAGCGGTACTCTTGGTGCTGCTTGACTTGTCCGCAGCGTTCGAGACCATCTCCCACCAGACTCTTCTTGGGAGACTGAAGGACATAGGCCTTAAAGGGAATGCCCTGAAATGGATGGATAACTTTCTGTCCGAAAGAACTCAAACCATTCACCTTGGCCCCTTCCGCTCACAGACCACCAGGGTGACCAAGGGAGTACCACAGGGCTCCTGTCTGAGCCCTACTCTTTTCAATGTTTATGTCACCCCTTTGGCAAGACTACTGAGAAAGTTGGGATTCTGTCCTATATCCTACGCTGACGATACCCAACTTCTCCTTTCCTTCGACAAAACAAATTCCAACATTCAGACCACCTTTGCGGAGGGTATGAAAGCTATAGCGGACTGGATGAAGGATAATTTCCTCCAACTAAATGCAGGAAAGTCAGAAATAAGGCTATTTGGAGAAGCAACGGTTAGATGGTCCCCTAGCTGGTGGCCGGAGGTTCTAGGCTCTGCCCCAAATCCAAAACAGGTGGTAAAAAACCTGGGTGTCAGAATAGACCAGAAACTCACACTGGGGGAACATATCTCCACAACAGCGGGAGCCTGCTTTCACAGTCTCAGTCTTCTCGGAAGAGTTTTCCCCTTTCTACCACTCTCCACTCGGAAGACCTTGGTACAGGCACTGGTATTGAGCCGTCTGGTCTACTGCAATGCTCTACTGATTGCAGCTAATGAAAGCTCTTTGAACAAATTGCAGGTAGTCCAGAACACGGCGGCCCGCTTGGTGGCCAATGCCCCCCCCCCAGAACCGAGTCTCTCCCCCTTCTCCATAAACTGCACTGGCTACCAGTGCGAAAGAGGATCAAATTTAAGATCTGTTGTATTGCTTACAAATCCTTAAACAACTTAGGTCCCAGTTACCTAAAAGACAAATTCGTCAGGTACCTGCCCTCCAGACCCCTCCGTTCCGAATCCAAAGCACTGCTCCAAGTCCCGCACTTCAAAAAAGCACGAATGGGTGGCAAAGCCTTCTACCACCTGGCCCCACGATACTGGAACCAACTCCCCAACCACTTACGACAATGCACTGACTATCTGAGGTTTCGAAAGATGTTAAAAGCGACTTTATTCTAATTTGTATCCCCTTGGATGCCTATAGCAGTCCGAGCGCGGAGATACCCTGATGGGGTGATTCGGGCGCTTTATAAAATAAATAAATATATGAAACCAGCAGACCTGCCAAGCAGGATTTTGACACTCAAGCAAGATTTGACACTAATGTAAAAAAGGATGATCACAGCCCCAACCGTAATATTCAATGAGGTGTAGAGGAGTTATCTCTGACCATTAAGGTCAGCCTTTTGTTTGCTTCTGGCAGGAATTTGACACTTTCATGCCAATTCAAATGCTAATTATTCGCTGGCAGAAGTCTGAGAGGAAATGTAAATTAGCCCAAGGAACTTCAGGCAGGGAAGAGATAAATTTCTAAAAGCTACTTTTCGTTAATATTTATTAAAAATCCGACTTCACCACTGAATTGGATATTTAATAGTTACTAAGAATATGTGTTTAATTATTTTTCTAGCTACTCTCATTCCCATGATACAGTATTAAGATGTTTAATATGTACTCTGGTTTTCCACAAAGGACAGTCAAAGTGAATAATAGTTTTGGGTGCTAATGACTGTAAGGATATGTTAATATTAAATGTATACATGTCCTACTTTTAAATACAATGCACCGGCCTTGGGCGCTCTAGGGCTTAAATGGGTTGACTTATTAATATTTAAAAAGGAGGGTGGACCTTTTTGACAGGTTGAATTGCAGCCTGTATACGGCTACACTCATGTTTCACAGGGTAGGACTGAAGCCATGTTTGCACTACCTCTGCAGTGGATGTCAGAATAGGAGCTACAGTCCACTAGTGACATTTAACTTCCATTCCCTATGTACACCTCTGACCATATACTAGGGGCTTGTAGCTAAGTTAAATATACCAATAGGGAATACGCATTTTTGGCCATGTTTAAAGATGGAGCACAGACACTTTGCTGCTGGTTAGCAGGAGAAAGGGCACAGAGTTCTAAAGCCAGCAAAAATAAAGGGTCTAGCAAAAGACTAAAAATCTTGGGTGACCACACAGAAAAGGTGCATTTCCTATAGTGGTCTCTTCTTTTTCCCTGCAAAACCACTAAGTGGATGAAAGGTAGGTTACAGAAATTTACATAGCATTTTTGACAAAGGTTTCTTGGAGATAAGGCAATATGATTAACAGGTAGCTAACCTAACTAGTCAAAAACATTAAGCGTATGAATATGCTTGTTGGAAAACCACTTTTTAAGGAAACACCTGAAAGAGAGGAGATTTGATTCAAGTTGAAGTGCTAATGGAAACGAATTCCAAATCATTGGAGCACAAACTGAGAACCTCTGGCCTACAATTCTGGATTTTTATAATTAGGTACCACAGTTAAGTTGGTCGTTGATGAGGGCACGACCAGGAATGTACCTTTCAACATGATGAGACATGAATGAAGGAGCATTTGCCTGCTGGGTGTTGAAATTAATACATTAGAACAGACTTGAACTGAAAGGGTTGTTTGATGGGTGTCCAAAGTAGGTGATGAAGGAGGGGGCAACAACAGGAGGCTCTAGAACTCTCCAGATCTAATATGCCACTGCATTTGAACCACCAGAAGCTTGTTTAGCAGTGTGGTGAGAAGGCTTAAGTGAATTAGAATAATCCAGTTTAAAATCAATTAACAATATAATTGCAAAGACCGGATATCCAACAAGAGGGAGACGTGGACGAACTACAGCTGTCACAACAGACCACCCTCGCACCAAACGTGATGCCTGTAGACAGCTCAGACCCCCACAAATAGGAAGGACATTTATTGTAGAGCAGTGAGAGCCGTCCCCCTACTGGCCAGCTGTACTAGAATAGCTGTATGATACCCTGCCCTAAACGAACAGATATATGGTAATCATGAGTAGTTAATTCCGTCACTAGTCGCTGCCATGAGTTGTTGTTTCTTTACCTTCTTTTCTTTTATACTGCTATGTAACTTCTGCATTCTGACTGTAATGAACATTGCTGCACATATTTGTGCCAGGGTGTGCAACCTCGGTGCACCACACAGAGACTGTACGCCCATTGCCGGGACTTAGTAACGAGAGAGTGGGTGCTTGAACAACATGCCAAGATGTAAATTTCTCAAATAGCCTTATGGGCAGATTGTAGAATTGTAAGATGTACATGTTCTGTGACAATAATGCAGCGCTGCAATAAAAATAAGTTTAAAAAAAAACAAAAAAACAATACAATTGCAGTTCTTCTGCCATCTAGTTAGGAAACGCAGATGTTTCATAAGAATACTGACAACTGTCATCTTCAACCTCTACATGGAGCTGCTTAGTGCTCTACCCGTAGGTTATATTAATCAAAAGAAAGACCAAGGCGATTGGCCCACCAGGACCAGGGTATACATAATGGAATGAACAGTGGTTCTGTGGGACTCTTCCAATAAAGTGACCGTCTGTATGGCATCAACGGTAACCCAGACCTCGAAACAGGCCCACTCGCTATGATGAGTCAGATTATATCACGGTGAACACATTTTAGAGCCTTCTGGCCCCTTCTGGCGAGAGCCCGAGCTGGCAAAGAACAGGTGTTCTCTTCATTCAGAAAGTGAATTAGACATAAACATGCCTTTAAATCTGGTGTTTAGCTGGTCACATTTGCTGTGTGTTCAAAGACAGAGGTCAAATATCAGCAAATTTTCTCCTGGTGATTGGTATTTACTTTTCTTATTTGGAGCAACTCTGGTGGTTGGACCACAAGGCCCATAATCCCTGCTGTACCCCAGAGGATGGGCTTGCAATGAAGTGCTGGTCAGGCGCATGAAATCCTGCAAGTCTGCCTGCAGCGCGTGACATGTTTGAAGAAACTCTGGTGGCAGGACCACAAGGTCCATAACCCCTGGTGTAGCCCAGAGGAGGGACTTGCAATCTAAAGCCAGACGGGTATGTAAAATGCTGCTACTCTGTCCACAGCGTGGGACTAGCCTGGGCACGTGCCCGTGCGAAGACCGGGCCAAGAGCTTGCCCGTCTGTGCCAGTTAGAGCCTGGAGGAGGCTGGGCTGGGCCTCCCCTCTAAAAATTGCCGGTTCAAAGCGTAAGATGGGTAAGTGAAAATCCCCTTGTCCCTCGGCCCTGCTGTCCCTAAGGCATCCTGGAATTGTCCCTTTATTATCTCATGCCTTACTTCAGTGGTTTGGGCATTAAATGAAGAAATTCCATATGTGGAGGAAGAAATGGGACTAGGGGGTGAACCCCTTACAATTGCCACTACTGCCCAAAACACGGAGAAGAAGTGTATGGAAGAACCAGGTTTGGCACTCGACAGACCTCACGGGGGTCTCCATTAAGGGTGGATATCCAGTATGCGGTCACAGTGGCTGAGGTTCAACATGACCCAGTTACCTCCCATCCGGAATCGGCTCAGCCTGCAAGGAAAGAAAAAAAAAAGAGAAAAAAAAAAGGATCTGGGTATTGGAAAGAACAGTTACTCTGAATGCCAGTCCTGGTAAGGGCAGCAATGTCTCTTCGGAAATTGTGGAATCACAAAATCATATCAATGTGGACTTAATCCGAATATTCAGTATTTCAAAGCAACTTTGATGACAAATTTTTATGAGAGTGGGGAAATTTTTTAATAAAAGAGTTGTGGAAGGCTTATATGATAAAATGTCCAAGTTAGAATCATCTATTAAGAACCTGGACCTTCCTTTAGTAGAGAAAACAAAATCAGTGGCTGATAATTTGCACACCCCCTCGCAACTGGCAAATGTGACCCATAGTAATTACATTAATTTGGCTCAGAATCAACACCCCATAAAGCAGGTTAGCGGTACTTACATAATGGAAATGTCTAGGAGTACGACACAAGGTAGACCTTGCACATCTCAACAGGAGTGCCAAATGAGGGGTTTGTTTTCTGAGACGGACAAGGCCCCCCCTCATAAGCTAACACCCCGCCCCCACCCACACAACCGCCCAGGATCGAGCTACATTGAAAACTGGAGAAGGGAATGGTAGTTTTCCTATTACATCTCCTGTTAGAGTACCAAACCCTAGAAAATAGGCTACATCTCCCCCTAGAGTCCCCACCTCTGGTGGCCATTCTCACTAGAGTTCCACCATTGAGACCAGGAACGAGAGAAACTACTCTCCAACTTAAAAACAAAGTTGTCCATTGGTGTAACAGGCAGATGGGGGAGGGAGTCATCTGACCTCTCATATCAACATGGTTAGAAGAACAGAGTGGGTGGGCGATACAGAGAAAACTTGGGAGGGGTATTGTGTTATTATTCATTTCAATCAACCGGATATTGCTGGATATTTAATACAGCAAGTAACCCAGATCAACTCTCCCCCATCTAGGATTAAGGTACTCCCTTCAGGCTATTTTTCATCCGCCGGGTATCAATTTAAACGTTAGAGACCCTAAGAAGCTTACAGGAAGACATTCAGTTCAACAGGATATTGCTATGGCTGTCCAGTTATCAAAAAGATTTGACCCTCTTAGCACACTTGATCGTAATGACTGACCTACCATCCTTGACAGAAGCTCTCCCCCGGGGGCCCTTTTACAGGACGTGACTGTTGGCCAGGTGACAAACCAAAGCCTTGCCAAGATATATAAACCCAATAATCTTATCAAGTTTTTGAGTTGGAACATAGCTTGTTTAGGTAATAAGAAATCAGATGATATATGGTGCAATTTTATTAAAGACCATCATATTGTTGGGCTATGGTAAACATGAGATACAGTTAATTCCCTCCATATGGATGGGTATATCTTGTTTTTCTATCCAGCACTACCTTCTTCATCTGGTAGAGCCAGGGGTATTTTAGTAACTTTAGTTTCCTTAGACATTATTGGTAAGACGTTTCAAGTGGATTCCGGTATATTTGCTGAAACCTGATTTCAATACAATATAATTTGTACACTATATAGTTTTATCAGTAAAACTGCACATCAGTGGGAAAGTTTGTGGCCAATTCAATGGAAATTGTGCTGCTTGTAAATGATAGTGTGATACCTCATCATGCTTTAATATATTTATTAATAGCAAGAGTTTTTAAACATCAACTGAGAAACATTCCTGTACCAGCCCTGATGACAATGCTATTAGTGAACCAGGAGGCGAGTCAGGGGTCATCAGGATCCAATGTGTGGGCTGGATTTTTATTAATGGAGCAAAAGTTTATTAGATAAAAAAAATGCTTTTTTGTACAAACGATATTCTGAACTCACATATTTGAAGGTGGTCTCATATGAGATAATGAAAAGGCGATTGTGAAATAAATTTTTTATCTAGTATCACCCAATTAGAGACCAGTTAATGGGTCAAGCGCATTACAGTTAGATAGAGTAGATTAGTCAAGTCACTAGACCCGCAGGTCTGGTAACATTTTTATGATTTTTTTTAGGCCTGTAACCAAAAGAAATTCAGGTGTTTGCAAACTAGTCAATAAAAGGAACAGTATATTCAAGCCTCAATTTTTTAGCTGCTCATATACTTGTTCATCATATTTCATATGTGCAAAACAGAACAATTCTGTCAAAAGTGCAGACTACGCAGTGAATGGAGAGATGCAAGACAAAATATATACAAAGTGAAGAGAAAAATACTGTTCAATATCCCTAGTTATCCTAATAGTTACAAACAAAAGGTGTGTTGATCAAATCACAGGTTATCCTGGTATGAGGTAATCCTAGTAGACCAAGGGATATACTGTTGACGTTTCGACCAGATTCTTATTCAACAGGTCTCATCAGCACTAGTCATCTGATTATCATTGCACCTATAGAATTAAGAAATAAATGGGCTTCAATATGTATGAATCAATAGTGTATAGGCACGCAACTGTCACTGTAGCTCGATATCAACTTACCGAGGTTGAGAAGTATAATGCAACGCACTCATCCAAAAGAAGAGAGAATACAGTGATGTGGATGAGAAAAGATCTTGTACAATATATTACATTCACTCAATATAATAGGTATGGAATACCACATCTCCACTCAGCAACCTCATGGAATAAGGACAGGGTTAGGCTGAAAATCCAAGCCGTAAATTGTCTATGTGCAACCAGCATGAGTTATAGCCTGGTAAAGTGTAGGTATTACAAACTAGCAGTACCCATCCTAATCATGCCACAAGTGCATGTATCACCCCAGACACGGTGGTGTCAAGCAAACGTGCCGGTGAGAGAAGTGCCCAAAGATTCATGCAAGGAAAGCGAATCCAGCTGAGAAATGAGCCGTATATGAGGTATGACAATATCATGCAAATTTCTAGTGAATCGCTCGATCCTGCACTACCTACAGAGCGAGCTGACTGGCCTGTAGTATTTGCATTGCTGCTGTCAAGAGATCACCAAACTTCAAATCAATACTACTGAAAGAATAAATAAAGCCAAATAAGTATAGAATAGGTGTGAAACAGCACAACAATTACTTTGAGCAATCAGTTGATGCCTGGACTGTCTTCACTGCTGCGTCACACAAACTGAGGATCAGAGGGAAGAAACGCTGCAGATAACAAGATGTCCTTGTGCAACACTAGAGCGTGAGCCCATCGTTATGAGCGCCATGTTGGGTGTGCATGCAATGTAACTAAGTCCATATATCATGCCCCTAACTTCATCCATAATATACATGGAAAATACTGACATGCCAATAAAACACCTCAGTGAACTTCACCATCAGGCAATAATCCAACAATCCTCATCAAAATACTGCTGCTTTCCAGATTGTCATACAATAAGAGCATGTGACTAACGAGCACAGGATAAAAAAAACAAAAAACAGCCATATCTGGGGGATCGCTGGTACTCATTGCCCTTTCTACTGTTGCGATATCGCCACTACATGAAAGCGTGGAAATTTACAGGTAAAAGGTACTGGCAACTGGTAAGAGCCATCTACATGCCCCAGTAAATCTCATCCAGAGCCAGAACAAACATCATCACATCACCCCCATCCTGATGGAACTCCATTAGCTCCCCTTGCCGACTTGCACCATCTTCAAAGCCAGCTACATCATTTACATTTGCTGTGGTGTTCCACATAATTACAAAGCCTTGCCTTTGATTCTAAATGGAACAAAAAGATATTGGGCTATCCATTCAGTGTGTGAACTTCACTAACTATGAAAGGTTTCGCTCAAAATCCTGGATACTCCATATGACCAAGGTGTGTGATCCTGGGCAAACCACGTTATCTTCATCTTCCTTGCCCATCGCAAGAGGTCCTTAAAATAACTCAGTTCTGTGTACGAGCTGCACAAAATCTCAGGTATACCCAGGCCGGGTTCTAGAGGGTGGGCCAGGCCTACCATAGGAAGAGCCCTGGCCCACACAAGGCCATTCGGAACTGGAAAACCTGTGTTTGCTCCTCTTTTCCTAATGTTTCACAGGGGCTGCAGCTCCACATGCTCTGCCTGATCATTCACTTTTACTGATTAACACAATTGACTTGGGCTACTTTCATATTTGAAGTCAGCAGAGATGATAACTCTATCATGCTCAAATGAACAGCAACTGTAACCTGAACACTGTAACAAAAGAGGCTGCAGTCTCCCACTCTAAGGTACTTAGGAGTCAAAAACAGTGATATGATATGACAGAAATCCTCTGCAACTGATTTTGCTTTTCTGAGAAAAGTAAATAAAAATGTTTTTTTTCTTCCTGCTATGAGGCCATTCCTAACTTGCAGCACTCTATGAAAAAAATAAATTAATGGAAAAGTCAACAAAAGAAGTTGCATCCTGTCATTGGGTTACACTAAGAACATCCTGTTCATCATTACATTAATTCACATAACAGTCATGTGTATGTAGACGGATATTTGTGAAAGAAATGTGCTTTTTGCAGGGACCTATGCGTAACCCTCATGACACCTATTTGATTTACAGTAGGATCATCTTAGGATTTCATCCATCACAAAGCTGATAAAATAGGCGCCACTAGGCCAACTAAAATGAAAACATGTTTCTTACACTGCTACAAAGTGGCAAGTTATGTGGTAACAGGTTCCAATTCTAAAAGTGATTATATATTTATTACAAGATAACAACAAAAAAAGTTACATCTGTAGCAGGTTACAACACAAGGAACAAAATCTAAAATGTAGTGAAACACATCAGTTGATGTTCTTTTTAAAAAGAAAACACATTATAACTAGGGCTCCCGGTTTTATGGTATTTTTTTTTCTCAACATTTCCGTCTGTATTTATCCATATTTATTTTTGGGCCATCCTATTGGTATTTATCCATATTTATTTTGTGTTTTGAGAATAAATGGGGCTGTAAAATGGTATGTTTCCATGTTTATTTAACTCTTGGACGTGTACTCATACATGGATGCCTTCACATTTTAGCAACTTAAGCAGCAAGTATATCAGAAGACTACACTTACAGGTACATATTAGCGATATACTACAAATAATTAACATATGCCTGTATTTTAGGAAATCTCATCCATTTTTTAACTCTCCATGCTGTCTATCTGCTCAGCTTTTGCCTGGAATTCACGAAATACAGCATGGAGAGTCTCTCACAAGAAGCATAATTTTCAGTATTTTTCTGCTTTTAAAAATAAATACAGACAGGAAACACATTGTTTTTGGTCTGTATTTATCTGTAAAAATCAGTAAAAACATAAAACCGGAAACCTTAATTATAACACTATACAACAGAACGGAATTGCTGCCCTCCTGCTGTTGGACCTTTCAGCCACCTTTGACACAGTGGATCAATACACACTCATCCAAAGACTTAAAGAAGCCGGAATAGAGGGCACAGCTCTCCTTTATGTCACATCCTACTTACACAACAGAACAAATATTATACTCCCCCAGTTCTCTTCTAAACCATACAACATTAAAGCAAAAGTTACCCAAGGCTCAATTATCCCACCCATGCTTTTCAATGTATACATGAAATCATTACCAGATCTGATCAATGGGCTTATCATCACCTGCTATAATTAAGCTGGTGACATGCAGATACTTCAGAAACTGGAAAGCCCAAAGGACATTAAAACATGAAAACTCAAATTGCCTCCGAGCCGTTGACCAATGGATGACATGGAGCCACCTCAAATTGAATGCCTCTAAAAATGATATAATCACCTGTGGCAACTGAAAAACCTACGACCCACTCTGCGCCTTCCGTGATGATCTATGACAATCTTGAAAAATATCTAAGGCGGTAAAAGACTTTGGAATTACCATGGACACCAAACTGTCAATGAATCTACAAGTGGATAAGGTAGCTAAATAGAACTTTCTCACAATGAAAACACTGTGACGCATGTTCCCGCACCTAGGATTCCCACACAAGGTTCAAGTTATCATCTCTCTTGTCCTATCAAAACTGAACTATGCTAATGGTCAGTATCATGGCTCAACTTTGTCAACTATAAGACTACATATGTAAACACCCAAAACGGGTTATCATTTGTACTCTCATGCTAAACAATAAAAAGATTATGCGTATGTGAGAACTACGGGAGTTATGTACCACTGTATCAATTGCTGTGGCGCTTCATCAAGGTGCCACATGGTACAAAATCAATAAAATGTGTTTAAAAAAAAAAAACACTAAAGACTACAAAGAATTCAGTACGCTGAAGCTAGACTCCTCCTACATATAAAACCACAAGAGCACATCTCCCCTGCTGTGAGGGTGCTACACAGGGTTCTAGTTGGCATGGCAAAAGACCACTCTTCATCAGGAAGAAAATCAACAAATACATGCAACAAAGGAACCTCCGCACAAGAATGGCTCCCCGCCTCTTAGTTCCTACATCCAAGGGGACAAAAACATGCATGGGACATCTTTCTCTGTTCAAGTAGCCAAACTATGGAACTCTCTACCCTCAAATATAGATCCATAGACAACCATCTCCACCTCAGAAGATTAGTCAAGAGCAGGCTTTTATGGCATGACGACTATACTCACAACCCCAGAATATACCACAACAGTATACTCAGACATGACAAACTATACTTCTCACAGAATGTAAAAGAGATGTTGTTATACAAGTACTCGTCAATGTACTTTTAACTATGCCTCCTGTTATAAGTAGATACATTTATATAAGCGAAAAACTATATATTACACCACAAATGTCAAAATTGCTGCGTTGATGTATATATATATATGTGCATATATAGAGGGTTATGCTTGCTACTAATAACTACAATAAGTGCCAATTGTCTATTTATGTACTTATAAGTTGATTACATTTATTTGAAACTATAAAAAACTGTACAAGATGAATGTGGACAGCACACCATATAAATATGGTCACTTCAATGTACACATGAGTATTTATATAGAGAGGTTTAATCAAGTAATCATAACTCTACCAATCATGTATGCATACATTATTTACATTTTGCTATTCAGAATACCAAAAAAACCTTTCCATCCTTCACACCTTTCTTCCCTTTGTCTCATCCCAAACCTTTCTGACCACTATGAACTACCAAATATCCTTCTCAAACTTTCACCCCTCCTTTTCAGCCATAAAACTGAATTAACAAGCACACACGACCACTAATTACAACAAAAAACTTACTACTTCCCCTTTTCAATCTCATTTCTATAATTCCATTCCTACTTCAACTTCTACTTTTCAAATCCATTCCTATCATTCGATCCCTACTCCAAGCACTACTAAACATGCATGAAATGAAGATCACAAAACCTAACATAAGTAATGCACAAGGAAAAAGCAAAAATGCCCCGACCAACAAACTTCAAATCTTGAGTTCCGGAATGGCATGCTACCCGACAAAAAAAAGCTTTAGTGCCTCGTCAGGGGTTGTAAACGCTATACAAATACATTCAAAATTGAAATTTACAATTACACTTATTCATAAATGATGCAGGTGTATCCTATAATGGTGATCATTCACAGTTATGTAAGAATTTTGCATAGCACTTTTTTTCGAAAGCAACTTAACTGATGTGTTTCAGTAGTTTTTAACGGCTCATAGTGTGCACCCTTCGTACGCTTAACCACTGCTGAAATCTGTATATTAAATTAGTGGCAAGGGAGAGCTATGTAGTGTACAGTATGGTGTTGACTAGTCTGACTATGTAGGTTTTT
Source organism: Calotriton arnoldi (assembly GCA_963921515.1). Lineage (NCBI taxonomy): Eukaryota > Metazoa > Chordata > Amphibia > Caudata > Salamandridae > Calotriton > Calotriton arnoldi. The sequence goes on along the minus strand of CAWUFW010007911.1, from coordinate 622,511 downwards.
TTTTTTAAACGGAGTTTTATATAGCATGAACTTGACCGGAAGGTATCGGGTATCAGAGCGCCTTACATAGCACCAGTTGTGTTACATGAGGACACATTCATTTTTGTTAGGCATGGGGAGATTAAGTGATTTGCCCAGAGTCACAGGATGTTCAGCGTCATTGCCGAGACTCGAACCCAGTGCCCCAGATTCGAGGTCGACCACCCTAGCCATTAGGGCAACTCCTCTCCTTCCTTGCTTGTTTAGTATAGGCTACCCTAATATTGTTTTCCTGAAGGAATAAAGCTTCTTTTATGCTCAGTTCAGTGGGTACACGTTAAATACCATTTACACAATTGCAAACCAAACAGATTATAAAAAAAACCTAGACATCTCAATATTATCAGCTCAAGTATGCAGTTACTGCTTGCATTAATGGGCTGATGGAATGCTAGAATTGTCACCACTAGAGGTAAGGCTACTAGAGGCTAGAGTGACCAAAAATATCCCATGCTACTGACATTTACCACCTTAATGGTCCACACACAAAAAGAATTGGAAGACTCAGAGCCAGATGGAGAAAGACATGGGGGGTCAATAGAAAACAGTTATCAGCAAGATATGGTTTCCGCTTGGTCCAACTGACAATGCTCCAAAGAGTCTGCTACACAAGGGTTCAGCTGTGGATATTTGGGTGAATTAATACCGACATGTGCCTATGAGGCTATATCCAAGAGGGTACCTTTATCCAAACATTGTGGAGTTACCGAAAGTAAGTTAGTAGGAAGTTGGAGGCAACAATGGGGTTACCAAGCAAAGCCAAACATAGCACAATGATAGGGAAGCGCATCACCACCAGCTGTTGAGGAATGGACCCACAATATGGACTGGTGTGTGGCAGCGCACAAGGTGGAATGTAAAGGGAGGGGCTAGCAGAAGATATTTTAAGAAAACTTTGAGGAATTGGGAGGAACATAATGGACCTGGTAAAGTGAAAAGAGCAAGACAAGGAAAACGGGTAGCAATGTACCACAGAGCTGCTAGCAAAATGATTACTCATTACAAAAACTCAAAACTATCCTGTAACAAATATATTGTAGAGGAAACCGCTTATAAGTGTACATGTGGATTATCATGCCATTTTGCCTGCATTAGTCCCATATTTGGTCATAACTGCAATATGTACCTATCGCAAACATTCCACATGTTCATTTAGCAGTATTGTCACAAGCGTTACCACTTGTTTTAAATGAAAATAAAAAAATTAAAAACCCACTTAGTTTGTGTAACAGCATCCCACTATAAATAAACTTTATTCAAATATTTCAAAAGGTTAGCCAAAAAGAAGGTGGAATTCCCCCATATACTCAATACTCAATGAAAATACACAGTTAAAATCCGTTTTGGTTCTGGTGTTATGATTCTCAATGTACCCCAATATAGGCCTGGGTAGTCACCTAACCTTTCACCTACATTTACCGTGCCATTGTACTACATAACGGTTTTGGTGCTGACCTTTTACCTAGTTAGGTGTCGCATAAATGTTGTGTGGTTTTCTCCGAAAACTAGCCTCATTTATTATGCATGAGGATTCTCAGACTCACAGCAGGATTACCATCTTCTGCATATGGGTCATCACTGTCATCCTCAGCCGACATGACACAGCAAGGTAGAACCCCTGAGGGTAACTTTTGAGTATATAAGCACCACATCTTCGCTGGGCCAGGCAGAGGAGAAAGACTTTTATGCTCACAGGAGACGCTGAAGTCCCTGCACACAGATACTCCAGCACGCAGTGGTCTGACATCCCTCACGGGGTGTCCAACTAGAGACAAAGATGGGGTCCTTCATTCTCTCACTTCAGGTATTGGGGTTGGCTCTGTCCTAGGGGGATTCTTGACTATACACCTACATACATGCTAGGTACACTTAGGTACACCTAATTAGGGTTAGCATCGTAAGAGTACGCATTATTACTGTCATGTATCTATATACCTACATAAACCCATTGTTTTAGCACTATGGTAGAATTCTACCATTAATTTACTCTGCTGGTGCTCATAACCGTATATATCTATTTCCGTCTTATGGTTGTGCAGCATACGTATTTTACACTAGAATGACGCTGGTTCAATAAATGCTTATTGAAAACATCCCCATTGTTTATTCTGTGTATATCTCTAAGACTAAGTGAGCACGAGTGACTGAGCGAAAAGTACTGTACTGTTTCCACGATCCATGAGGGGTCAAGGTTGTCATGTTCGATATTTGTCAGAAACTATTTTCTCCTTGGTAAGAGGAGTTCATAGTGGCACTGTGAGCTAGCTGGTATACAGGCGAACATATCCGGTGGGGGTGTCTTGAATCAGTCTGGACACCAATCCCACAGTTTATGTTGTCTAAATGCGCAGATCCTATATAGATGTATTAGAACTACACAACACTGGCTCAAATGCAGAAGATCATTGTGAGAAGTTGGCCTGGTATATGCTGTCCACTAATTATAGTGGGCACCTTGCACCAGTCCAAACAACCCCTTATTGGAGATAGGTTAAAGACAACCTTATTGAAAGCTATCCTAGTGGTAGCTATGGAGAGCAGCCTTCAGGCTAAGTCTTGAAGGAATGTAAAGCAGCTTGTTTTACCAGTCTATAATCTCTTGAGTGATCAAATGAAAGAGCACCACACCAGGTATATATTCAAAATATATGTATTTATTGCTAAACACACCCCTCTAGTCTCTTTATGAGGCTAGAGTTCGAAGTACATAAGTTAGAAGTTATTTAAACACAGTAATAGCACAAATACACGTTTGGGCCCTAGGGGCGTACCAAACCATATACCAATAAAGTGGTATAAGAACCACGACTGAACTAGACCCTAGGCCTAGAGCCTCTAGAAGTGCTTGGACCACAAGGAACCACCCAAGGTAGTGACACAGGGGACCCACGGGGGACGCGTGCAGTGTAAATACACAACCGCGATACGCTGTTGACTTCTATGGAGAAAGTCGTGATCGGGAAATTAAAGAAAAGGGACACTTACAGGAGGACTTGGAGCAAACACTTTGAGATCTAGTACTTTGAAGAGTCTCTACCCACGGGAGCACCGGAGTACTCGTGTTACCTCACCCAGGGAAGCCGGGTGCATAGGTGCCTTTCGGGGTCGGGTTTCGTCGTCGATTTGAATGGCGATCTGCTGCAAAGTGCTGCTGGCGACCAAGTGGAAAGTGTCCGGGTGGATCCAAGAGTGGATCGGAGATCTGAAGAACCTGAAAGCAGAGGGGACAGAGTCTGGGTCACTAGCCAGTGACCAGGAAGGCGATGGACAGATGCCCACCGATGTCGAGTGCTTCAGGTGCGTTGACGGTCGACTTGACTCTTCAGCCACGAGGTCCAGGAGGCGTTGTCGGTGACCAGGAGCAGGATTCGGGCTGGTACACGATGTCTGTCGAGTGCTGAGGTGTCGGCGACCGGATTGGACCAAACAAGCCTTGGCAACGGCAAGTCTCGATGCAGAGGAAGATCGTCGATGGTGCAGACCAGCAAGGACTGGGGAACTCACCCAGCGAAGGTAAGTGAGGGCAGGCCTTGAGCAACCAGGATGCCAAGTAAGAAAAAGATTGGCCTTCGTTAAGGGCTACTAGCCAACGGGCTAGCGACCGCGAAGGAGCCTCGAGACGTCGCACGTGGATCTGGCTCACAGGACACTCGTGGAGTGGAGGCCAGTGATCTTCGGTGCAGTTGGTGCTGGAGGCTAGGGCTACTCGGAGCCCAAAGCACGACTTCGTGGGAGACCCAGAAGAGGATGCACTTGCAAATGTGCTCGGTGTCCAGGGGTCACGGTCTCAAGTCACCCACGATAGCTACGGGCCTCAGCTTTGCTGGGGACTCAGGGTAGCCTCGGGGAAGTCTGAGAATCCACCTCTGGTGATGCGATGACTTCGGCGTCCGACGGGAGCTTCAGAAATGCGAACCGGACAGATGCTTCTTTGGTGCCTGCCAAGCAGGGGAGTCACTCCTTGACCCCAAGGGAGATTCTTCTGTCCTCTAATCGTGAGTATAGCGTCGAAGGTCCAGGATTCTGTTTCAGAGTTTCGTCCAGGGATAATCTAAAGTCCTAAGGACTGGGTTCCTATACTTATACTAAGTTTAGGGGTTGGACTACTCTGTGGCCCCACCTATGGGTGGGTCAGGGCAGAGGGGTGGCTACACCCTTTCCCTTTGTCCAGTTCGCGCCAAAGCAGGGGCTGCAAGCCCCTGATCCGGTTTGAACTGGGGTATGCACAGGGACACCAAGTGTGCCCCCAGTGCAGGACTTCAAAGCACCCGAAAGTGCTCCCGCCCAGCCCCAATATACATTATCCTGTCTGGGGAGGTGGTCACACCTCCCTGGGACAGGAAACCTATTGTCCAGGCCTCCCCTGCCAGAGTTTCGTCCAGCAGCAGGAGGCCAGACTCGTGTCTGTGGCAGCAGCATCCATTTTGTGATGCCAGGGCTTTGGAAAGAAGTTACCGGGCTAGCCAGAGTTAACATGTCTTTCCCTCTAGAAGGGTGGAATGCTACCCCCGCCGCCAGAATTGGCGGGGGGTAGTATTCCAAGATGTTTGACACCAAACACGACATGTTTAGGTGCAGCCATTCCAAAGTTAGCATTTAACGCGAGGTTATAATGCGCTTAAGAGTATATGGTCAGGCTGCACTACAAACAGCATCAGAGAAGGGTCTCCGAACGCTGCAGAGGGGCCCTGCTCATGCAGGGGCACCCTCTCACATAGGAACCATGCACTCTGCCTTTAGGATTGATAAGGCCTGCCTTAGGAGTGACTTATAGGTTTATATGTGTGTATGTATTTAGTGATATAGGTAACCTATATCACAGTAAGGGGTGCATGCACCACCTTACCCAGGCTGCAGTAGCAGACCTGTGGTGTCAGTTTGGATGGCCTGCCAGGGGTGGCATAATACATGCTGCAGCCCCTGGTAGGCCTCTGAGGTACCTATGCCCTTGGTACATAGTATACCATATACTAGGGACTTATAAGGGCACTCCAGATTCCAATCAGTGATGTGCCTAAGGCACATGGAAACCATTTTAGAGAGGAAGCAGCTAGGCTGGGGTTCTGATTAGCAGGGCCCCAGCCAGACTAATGTCGAAAAACAGTGAAGCATCAGCAAAAAGTGGGGGTACCCATGTGAAGCAGATCCTACTCTCCTACACAACCCCCCAAACGTAGGGACATTAAACTAACCTTGCCCAGTTAAGTCTTCATGTTCTAAGTGGAAGTACCTAGAGAGTCCATCTGCATTGGCATGGTTACTCCCAGGTCTATGTTCCACTGTAAAGTCCATCCCCTGTAGGGAAATGGACCACCTAAGCAGTTTGGGGTTTTCACCCTTCATTTGTTTTAGCCATAAGAGGTGCTTATGGTCTGTCTGAACCAGGAAGTGTGTACCAAACAAGTATGGCCTCAACTTCTTCAGAGCCCAGACCACAGCAAAGGCCTCCCTCTCTATGGCTGACCAACGTTTCTCTCTAGGGGTCAGCCTTCTGCTAATGAAAGCTACTGGCTGATCCTGACCTTCTTCATTCAATTGTGACAGTACAGCCCCTACCCCCAATTCAGATGCATCAGTTTGAACAATGAACTTCTTGGAGTAATCAGGACTCTGTAGAATGGGAGCAGTGCACATGGCCTGCTTCAGGTCATCAAATGCCTTTTGACAGCTAACTGTCCACTGAACCTTTTTGGGCATTTTCTTAGAAGTTAAGTCATTCAGGGGTGTCACTATTGATCCATACCCCTTGACAAATCTCCTATAGTACCCAGTCAGGCCTAAGAAGGCTCTCACCTGAGTCTGGGTAGTGGGAGCAGTCCAGTCCATGATAGTCTGGATCTTGCTCTGCAAAGGTTGAACCTGGCCTCCACCCACAAGGTGGCCCAGGTACACAACCTGACTCTGCCCTATCTGGCACTTAGTGGCCTTGATAGTCAGGCCTGCCTTTTGCAGGGCCTGTAAAACATTCCTGAGGTGGACCAGGTGATCCTCCCAGGTGGAGCTAAAGACAGCAATATCATCTAGATATGCTGCACTATAGGCTTCCAGACCTGTGAGAACTGTATTCACCAACCTCTGGAAAGTGGCAGGTGCATTCTTCAGACCAAAGGGCATCACCACAAATTGATAATGCCCACTAGGGGTTGAGAATGCTGTTTTGGGCTTTGCAGTGTCAGCTAGTCTGATCTGCCAGTAGCCAGCTGTCAAGTCAAATGTGCTGAGATATTTGGCTGAGGCCAAAGTATCTATGAGCTCATCTGCCCTTGGTATTGGATGGGCATCAGTCCTAGTGACTGCATTGAGACCCCTGTAGTCCACACAAAACCTCATCTCTCTTTTTCCACCACTGGTGTGAGGTTTTGGCACAAGGACCACTGGACTAGCCCAAGGGCTATCTGAGGGTTCAATAACTCCCAACTCCAACATTGTCTGGACTTCAGTCCTGATACAGTCCCTGACATGGTCAGGTTGCCTATAAATCTTATTTTTAATAGGCAGACTGTCCCCAGTGTCCACTTCATGAGTGCACCAGGTGGTCTGACTGGGTGTCAGTGAAAACATGTGTCTAAACTGATTGAGAACTTGTCTACAATCAGTTTGTTGCTGGGTAGTGAGGCTGCCTGCCAAGGCTACACCATCTACTGACCCATCGTCAGAGTTCTGTGAGAGCAGGTCAGGGAGTGGGTCACTCTCTTCCTCCTGCCCTTCATCAGTAGCCATGAGCAAGCCCATGTCTGCCCTGTCCACATATGGTTTTAACCTGTTGACATGGAGAACCCTGTGGGGACTCCTGGGTGTTCCTAGGTCTACTAAGTAGGTAACCTCACCCTTCTGCTCAACAATAGTGTGGGGTCCACTCCATTTGTCTTGGAGAGCTGCTGGGGCCACTGGCTCCAACACCCACACCTTCTGCCCTGGCTGGTAAACAGTCAGAACAGCCTTTTGGTCATGCCAGGCCTTTTGAAGTTCCTGGCTAGCCTCAAGGTTTTTGGTTGCCTTTTTCATATACTCAGCCATCCGGGAGCGGAGACCAAGTACATAGTCCACTATGTCTTGCTTTGGGGGCTTGAGAGGTAACTCCCATCCTTCCTTCACCAAGCACAGTGGACCCCTCACAGGGTGGCCAAACAGAAGTTCAAAAGGGCTGTAACCAACCCCTTCTGAGGCACCTCCCTATATGCGAATAAAAGGCAGGGCAAGAGTATGTCCCATCTTCGCCTAAGCTTTTCTGGGAGCCCTTTAATCATGCCCTTCAAGGTTTTGTTGAATCTCTCAACTAAACCATTGCATTGTGGGTGATAGGGTGTGGTGAACTTATAAGTCACTCCACACTCCTTCCACATTGCTTTTAAGTACCCAGACATGAAGTTAGCACCCCTGTCTGATACTACCTCCTTAGGAAAGCCCACTCTTGAGAAAATTCCCAGGAGGGCCCTTGACACCACAGGTGCTGTAGTGGTCCTGAGGGGAATAGCTTCTGGGTACCTGGTGGCATGATCCACTACCACCAGGATAAACCTGTGCCCAGATGCTGTTTGGGGATCCATGGGACCAACAATGTCAATCCCTACCCTTTCAAAGGGCACCCCCACCACAGGTAGTGGTATCAGGGGGCCTTTGTAGTGCCACCTGCCTTGCCACTGGCCTGGCAGGTTACACAGGAGCGACAAAACTCCTTGCTGTCTTCAGACATGTGGGGCCAGTGAAAGTGAGGGACAATTCTGTCCCAAGTCTTGTTCTGGCCCAGGTGACCTGCCAAGGGAATATCATGGGCTAGGGTCAATAGGAAGCCCCTGAACTTCAGAGGTATAACCAACCTCCTGGTAGCACCAGGCTTGGGGTCTCTACTCTCTGAGTACAGGAGTCCATCATCCCAATACACTGTATGGGGACCACTAGCTTTCCCAGCAGCCTCAGCAGCAGCTTGCTGTCTGAGGGGTTCAAGGGAGGGGCAGCTCTGCTGCTCCTGGCTCAGATCTGCCCTAGAAGGTCCCCCTGTCCCCAAGAACTCAACCTGGTCGGGTTCAAGTTCCTCTGGGACAGTTCCTTCTTCAGGACTGAGATCATCCCCCTCAAGGGACTGATCTTCCTCCTGAGCCAAGGGGAAGGCACTGCCTTAACCCTACTACTCCTCCTCTTGGAAGGCACTTGGTCCATTCTTCCAGAATCCAAGGCCTGTTCAGTGCTAGACATTTTGGCTTGTGACCTGGTCACAGCAAACACATCTGCAGGAATCCCCAGCATTTCTGCATGGGTCCTGAGCTCCACTTCTGCCCAAGCAGAAGTCTCTAAGTCATTGCCAAGCAAGCATTCGACTGGTAGGTTTGCACTCACCACAACCTTCTTAAGGCCAGTTACCCCTCCCCAGGAGAAGTTAACAACTGCCAGAGTAAGGTCTGTTCTGACATTGCTAGCATTGGTCACTTGGTACATCTCACCAAGTATAACTTGCCCAGGATTCACAAGGTCTTGTGTCACCATTGTGACACTTGCCCCTGTGTCCCTAAATGCCAAAGCCTCATGTCCATTGATTAAAGGCTGTTGTCTGTACTTGCCCAGATTACTGGGACTCACAGAGGAGGTCACATCCATGCCTCCATCACAGACTAACACAGCCTGAGTCAGTTCTCTGACTAGGTCAGAGCCCAACTTAGTACCCAGGGTGAATCCTACTAAACCCTTGGCTGGAGCACTCCCACCAACTGTACTAGGGGGAACAGGTGCCTTAGGGGCATTGGTGGGTGCTGGACTTGAGTCTTTGGACTTGGTGCAATCACTGGTCCAGTGGGTCTTTTGCTTACAGACCTTGCACCATGGTTTTCTTTGGCCTTTCCCTTTGGTAGACTGTGAATCCCCACCTGAAGAAGATTTTTGGGGGCCTGATGAAGACTTTTAATCTTTACCCTTCTCCCCACCCTTTTCAGAGTTCTTAGCATCTTGCTTCTTGGTTTCCCCACCTTGGTTCTGTACCTTCTGCTTCACCCTGGTTCTGACCCATTTGTCTGCCTTCTTTCCCAATTCTTGGGGAGAGGTCAGATCAGTCTACCAGGTATTGATGCAACAGCTGATTTTGACAGTTATTAAGAATCTGCTCCCTCATTATCAGATTGTACAATCCTGAGAAGTCACACACCTTACTGCCCATCAACCAGCCTTCCAGAGCCTTGGCAGAACAATCCACATAGTCTACCCAGTCTTGAGTCTGTGCTTTTTGGGTATCTCTGAACTTCAACCTGTACTGTTCAGTGGTTAGGCCAAACCCATCAACAAGAGCACTCTTCAAGACCTTGTAATTATCAGCATCCTCCTCTCTAACAGTGAGGAGCTTATCTCTACCTTTGTCTGCAAAGGAGAGCCACAAGATTGCTGCCCACTGCTCCTGAGGGACCTTCTGTACCTTACAGGCCCTCTCTAGAGCAGTTATCCACTTGTGGTTGTCATCCCCATTCTGATAGGGAGGGACAATCTTGCTCAGGTTCCTATGGTCATAGGACCGTTCCCTATCTCTAGGGACATGGCTGCCACCATGGGACTCTAGTCCCAACTTTCTTTTCTCTCTAAAGAGATCTAGGGACTCCCTGTCTAAGGCTACTTGCTTCCTTCTGGGTTCAAGCTGAGCTTCCTCATATTGAATCAGCCTCTTTCTTCTCTCATGAGAGGATTCCCTCCAATGAGATGAGACAGAGCTCCCTACTGAGGTGCCAGAGAGGTTAGACTCCTGAGAAGGAGATCTAGACTTCCTGGGCACACTCATAATCCTTCCTGGGGGACAAAGAGGGCATCATCCTGATCATCCTCTTCATCTTCCTCAGGAGGGATTGGGTTATCCAGGTCAGGGTCATTTTCACCCTCCTGGCCAGTTTCAGAGGGGGCTGGGGGTATTTCTACCCCTGGTCCCATCCTCATCTTCTGCCCCACCCTCAGCTCCTACCCCTTCAGTCCCCAAGGGCTTACTAAGGTCATAAGCCACCAACAACTCTTTAAGGTGTTGGGTGGTGGGACTTTGGCCTGTCCTTATTTTTCTCAAGTTACATAATGCTCTCAATTCCAAGAATGGGAGTGTATCATAGTTGGAGGGTGGAAGCTCAGTGGCTTCCTACAAGGATTCTTTAGATCCTACCCTTAAAGACATTACTAGTGTGGTGTGGTGTATGCACTACCTACTCTAGTGTGGCCTACTAAACTCTCTTGAGTTGTAGAAAGGGTGTGCTATCCCTTAACACACAACTCTAAGTTCAGTAGAACTTACTGTATTCTAAGCTTAAATTATATGTACCTTAGGTACCTTTAGTGGTTTTCAGTTGATCAATTCAATTGAGATTATCTGGTAAAACAATAGCAAGCTGGAATCCCACCGCTGCCACCAATGTGAGAAGTTGGCCTGGTATATGCTGTCCACTAATTATAGTGGGCACCTTGCACCAGTCCAAACAACCCCTTATTGGAGATAGGTTAAAGACAACCTTATTGAAAGCTATCCTAGTGGTAGCTATGGAGAGCAGCCTTCAGGCTAAGTCTTGAAGGAATGTAAAGCAGCTTGTTTTACCAGTCTATAATCTCTTGAGTGATCAAATGAAAGAGCACCACACCAGGTATATATTCAAAATATATGTATTTATTGCTAAACACACCCCTCTAGTCTCTTTATGAGGCTAGAGTTCGAAGTACATAAGTTAGAAGTTATTTAAACACAGTAATAGCACAAATACACGTTTGGGCCCTAGGGGCGTACCAAACCATATACCAATAAAGTGGTATAAGAACCACGACTGAACTAGACACTAGGCCTAGAGCCTCTAGAAGTGCTTGGACCACAAGGAACCACCCAAGGTAGTGACACAGGGGACCCACGGGGGACGCGTGCAGTGTAAATACACAACCGCGATACGCCGTTGACTTCTACGGAGAAAGTCGTGATCGGGAAATTAAAGAAAAGGGACACTTACAGGAGGACTTGGAGCAAACCCTTTGAGATCTAGTACTTTGAAGAGTCTCTACCCACGGGAGCACCGGAGTACTCGTGTTACCTCACCCAGGGAAGCCGGATGCATAGGTGCCTTTCGGGGTCGGGTTTTGTCGTCGATTTGAATGGCGATCTGCTGCAAAGTGCTGCTGGCGACCAAGTGGAAAGTGTCCGGGTGGATCCAAGAGTGGATCAGAGATCTGAAGAACCTGAAAGCAGAGGGGACAGAGTCTGGGTCACTAGCCAGTGACCAGGAAGGCGATGGACAGATGCCCACCGATGTCGAGTGCTTCAGGTGCGTTGACGGTCGTCTTGACTCTTCAGCCACGAGGTCCAGGAGGCGTTGTCGGCGACCAGGAGCAGGATTCGGGCTGGTACACGATGTCTGTCGAGTGCTGAGGTGTCGGCGACCGGATTGGACCCAACAAGCCTTGGCAACGGCAAGTCTCGATGCAGAAGAAGATCGTCGATGGTGCAGACCAGCAAGGTCTGGGGAACTCACCCAGCGAGGGTAAGTGAGGGCAGGCCTGGAGCAACCAGGATGCCAAGTAAGAAAAAGATTGGCCTTCGTTAAGGGCTACTAGCCAACGGGCTAGCGACCGCGAAGGAGCCTTGAGATGTCGCACGTGGATCTGGCTCACAGGACACTTGTGGAGTGGAGGCCAGTGATCTTCGGTGCAGTTGGTGCTGGAGGCTAGGGCTACTCGGAGACCAAAGCACGACTTCGTGGGAGACCCAGAAGAGGATGCACTTGCAAATGTGCTCGGTGTCCAGGGGTCACGGTCTCAAGTCACCCACGATAGCTACGGGCCTCAGCTTTGCTGGGGACTCAGGGTAGCCTCGGGGAAGTCTGAGAATCCACCTCTGGTGATGCGATGACTTCGGCGTCCGACGGGAGCTTCAGAAATGCGAACCAGACAGATGCTTCTTTGGTGCCTGCCAAGCAGGGGAGTCACTCCTTGACCCCAAGGGAGATTCTTCTGTCCTCTAATCAGGAGTAGAGCGTCGAAGGTCCAGGATTCTGTTTCAGAGTTTCGTCCAGGGATAATCTAAAGTCCTAAGGACTAGGTTCCTATACTTATACTAAGTTTAGGGGTTGGACTACTCTGTGGCCCCACCTATGGGTGGGTCAGGGCAGAGGGGTGGCTACACCCCTTTCCCTTTGTCCAGTCGCGCCAAAGCAGGGGCTGCAAGCCCCTGATCCGGTTTGAACTGGGGTATGCACAGGGACACCAAGTGTGCCCCCAGTGCAGGACTTTAAAGCACCCGAAAGTGCTCCCGCCCAGCCCCAATACACATTATCCTGTCTGGGGAGGTGGTCACACCTCCCTGGGACAGGAAACCTATTGTCCAGGCCTCCCCTGCCGGAGTTTCATCCAGCAGCAGGAGGCCAGACTCGTGTCTGTGGCAGCAGCATCCATTTTGTGATGCCAGGGCTTTGGAAAGAAGTTACCGGGCTAGCCAGAGTTAACATGTCTTTCCCTCTAGAAGGGTGGAATGCTACCCCCGCCGCCAGAATTGGCGGGGGGGTAGTATTCCAAGATGTTTGACACCAAACACGACATGTTTAGGTGCAGCCATTCCAAAGTTAGCATTTAACGCGAGGTTATAATGCGCTTAAGAGTATATGGTCAGGCTGCACTACAAACAGCATCAGAGAAGGGTCTCCGAACGCTGCAGAGGGCCCTGCTCATGCAGGGGCACCCTCTCACATAGGAACCATGCACTCTGCCTTTAGGATTGATAAGGCCTGCCTTAGGAGTGACATAGGTTTATATGTGTATATGTATTTAGTGATATAGGTAACCTATATCACAGTAAGGGGTGCATGCACCACCTTACCCAGGCTGCAGTAGCAGACCTGTGGTGTCAGTTTGGATGGCCTGCCAGGGGTGGCATAATACATGCTGCAGCCCCTGGTAGGCCTCTGAGGTACCTATGCCCTTGGTACATAGTATACCATATACTAGGGACTTATAAGGGCACTCCAGATTCCAATCAGTGATGTGCCTAAGGCACATGGAAACCATTTTAGAGAGGAAGCAGCTAGGCTGGGGTTCTGATTAGCAGGGCCCCAGCCAGACTAATGTCGAAAAACAGTGAAGCATCAGCAAAAAGTGGGGGTACCCATGTGAAGCAGATCCTACTCTCCTACAATCATGGCTATTTACCAGTTATAGTTAAAAATGCACACAACTCTTGCCACACGCCATGTTGTTCTCAGTATAGCTCTTTTCAATGTTGTGCTGTCTCTTCAAGACATGTTGTTTACTCTTAGTGGGCTTAACTGACGCCCATTACTTATCGTTGGTGGGCTTTAAAGTCACTCTCCATTGTTTGCTTCCTTCCTGCTGGTCAGCTCTGCCATCGGCACTTTCCTCTTCTTACATGTGCCCCTCCCCTAGAGCATGTCCCAAGTACGTGTGTCCTTACACTGCTCGCGATTTTCCAAACTATTTTTTCTTTTTTTGAGCCACTCTACAGAGAGCATGTTTTGTAGCTGGCTCTGCCATCTGCTCTCTCCGACCATCTGTTTGCTTCTTCCCTCTGTGTCGCCACACCCTCACATTGCTGTGTTGGCCTCCCATCCAGGACACAATAAATAATCCAGAGGCCTTTGTCCTGTCCTGCTTCATGAAAAGCTTTGACTTTTGTTTTTATTGCTGTTTTAGATAGCACGTACTCGACCCCCAGGTAATGGAATGCTTTACCTAAGGAGACATTCATTCAGTACGGCTGGCAAGTCTGCAACTGCTGAGACCCCTTCGTCCCACCCTTCATCTCTTTGCACGAATCCCCTCAAGCATCGGACTTGACTCCGAGCTTCTTTTCTTCTACACCTTTTTTCAGTTTCCTGGCTTTCACTTATTTACCAAGCATTGTCCCATCATCGTGGAGCAATTCGTGCCCCCAATGTCTTCAAACCAGGCATGCAACGCCCACAGGGCTAAAAGGGATTTAAGAAGTTAATGTCACAAGTGACAAGATGTTTTCTGTAACCAATATGTAACTGCTAAGTAACTTATTATTTGACCTTTTGTTATAAGCATTGTTCATGTTGCTGTACAAGTGGCTGCTTGTGGAGCAGCAAATTGAGATCGGCTGTCTACCCCCGCAGCGTACATCATTGCTCATTTTTGATGAGGTAAGCAGACACCGTGTTGCCTAAAGTTCTGCCTATTCATGGGGCGTGTAGGACCCAGCGATTGCAGTCTTTATGGTGACGATAATGGGGACTTTGTTCCATGTTTTGTATATTATCTGACTTGTCTCTTTGGCAATGGTAAATGCGGATGTAATGTAAATATACATTTATTGCATGTACCTGTGTTGCACAATATTAAGTTAAAGCACTGTGGAGTCGGAAGAGTGTTTTTCCAATATAAAGTTGGAAGTGGTCAACGTGGGTGATTTGAAGTTGGGTTTCCAAATATGTGTTCCAATATATTGACATAGAGGGACGGCTGAAAGGCCAATGTCGCTAAACTTTACCTCCAAGTTCGATCTGAACACTCGAATTACTGTCCTGGACCTAATGTCCAGAAGTCATCCCATGGTCTATGAGACGCACGGTTTGAGGGTTATCCTCTCTTGAGCGTGGAGGGAAGTGGTCAGTTGCTGCCAACATTATTTACAGTTTAGAGTCAAAACAATGGTGATTAATATTTAGAAGTAATTGAAGTGTTCCTATTTTAAATATGTTGATGGTGAATGCATGTAAATTGAAATGTGGCCACAGAGTGTTGTTGACAATGTTATTGTAAATGTATAATGTTTAATATGACTGAATAGACAAATCGGCGGATTTCTTGTTTAAGAGTACTAGTGTAAATTTTTTTCTAAAAAGAAATATTGAGTAGACCGATAAAAGTTACATTGCAAAAGTTGTTAGAAATACGGGGGGGATTATGGAGACTCCCTTAGAGCACATGCAAAAGACCTCTTCAGGTGACCAGAAAAAATTACACAAATATTGTCAAGAGTGGTTTAAGGCTACTCAGAAGTTTACGTCTCTCTGGCCAAAGGAAGGGCATTTGATGACCAAATATTAGAGCACAATATTACACACCTTAAGAGTATATATGAAGAAGCTAAATTACAGAAGCTAGAAGCTACCTTATCTTTATGGCAAGTTTTTTGCGAGAGTGTCAGGGCTCCTCAAATGTTGATAGCCCTAGCCACCCATCCACTTTACCACCTCCCTATGACTCAATGACTACTTCCCTTAAGGTACCTGGTATTTATCTACTGACACAGCTTCAGGAAGTCACAGTGGGATTTGAGAATCCTAAAGTTGAGACCCCTTCACAATCCCCAAAGGGACTCCCTAATGTTACCCCACAGATGTCAAAGCCAAGACACATGAATACTCCCAGACAACAACTATGGGTGGGTGACTCTCAGTTTTCAGGACAGCTAGAAGCGCAGTTTACACTGTATTTAGATCCAGCTTCTCCCCAGGAGTGTAGAGGTAAAGAGCAGGAACCAGGAGACAGTAACGATCAGTCGCATGTATTACAGAAGAAAGATGCAATAGGAAGGGTAGTTAGAGAGCAAATGTCTACCCTGCAATGAGAGATGCAGATGAGGCTAGATGGAATGACTATGTAGACAGGGCTCTTAGTATGGCGCGATGGCTAGTATCCCAAGGAAGAGATGAGGATTTTAGAAGGACTGAAGATAATCTCCCACCTTGGCAGAAGGAGAAGGGGAGTGTAATAGTTTCACCAGAAAGCGTTCAGGAATGGGTATCACGAAGTGAGGACAGAAGGAATACGAGGGAAGCAAGGACAGAATATTATTGGGATCTTTCGGGACAGATTCAGGGAAGTTTTGGAAGATGGCAAATAGAGTAGAGTCAATACATAGGCATGTAGACAAAATGGGTGAAATACTTTAATCTCCAGAGGCTAGGAGCTTTTGACCATACAAAGGGAGCAATGGGATTGCCTAATCGCACCAACACTAGAGGAAGAAAACAGGACATGCTCTCTAAAACAAGGAAACCCTGAGCAACTGAGTTAGAGCGGTTGCGGTTTCAGCGAAAACATGGCCAGCCAGACTTCAGGATGGGATCTTGTGAAACTATGGGAGGATTGACACTGCATGATAGACCAATGAGGCAGATGAGTGTTCAATCAGTTTTACGCAACACAGATCTCACCTTTAGTGAGACAGTTGCTGAAGGAGAAAACAGTTGGTACAGTGTTGTACCCTAGATGGATAATTTAGCAGGATGTACTGAAAGTTTAGCCCCACAGATGAGCCCATGGCCACAAGAAGGGTCCTTTGAACCATGTGACATGACAAATGCTGAGGATTGTATTCTTTATGGTGAGGGAAATCCAGACTGGGATTACACCTACATGCAGAAATGTTTGTGTGTGTGGCAAAAAATATGCCAGACAGCACAACCCCCAATATTCCGTCACTCCGATATATATGATGTCCCTGATACATGAGGGACCTGGGGCACCTCATTATGTTCCTTGGCCACAAATGGACAAGGAGAATCTCAAAACGTTGTTAGTGCTACTTATAGAGAGAGCAGGGAAATGAATTAGCTTTTGAAAAGTAAACTGCAGGCATTACCTTGGCAGTAGGGGACATAAAGAGTTTACTTAGCTCTCTCATAGGAGATGAGACAGATACTGTATTCCATAAGGCTGAAGTGAGAAATATTACCCTCACTGAGACTAGGTATGATGGACCTCAGTTCAACCTAGTTAGGACAGTAGTTTGGGATCAGCTGAGGAAAATGTATCCTGACAGGACAGACATTGGGTCCCTCATGGCTCAATCAATGCAGCTGCATGAGGACCTCAGTAAGTTTCTTAGCAAGATGAAAGAAAAATGGACGCAGGTTCAGGGTTGGGAAGTAACTGGGAAATGCTGTGCTGTTTAACAATGTAGTGAAAAAGGGTTTACCCTCTGATGTACAGGATAAACTAGACAATATAGTGCCATTGAAAACCAAACTCTGGACAGAGATACAGGCACATATCAATATTTGTAAGAGGAAGCCGGAGAAGGAGAGAAACAAGCAGGAGGTGACAGAGAAAGCAGCACCCAAGATAGTGCAGCAAAAGTTGGCAAAGAAAGGAGCAGTGGAAGGAGCTGTAGTAGCCGCCACCACCCAGATGACTGCCAAGTCTGTGGGATCGGTCCTAGTGACCAACCAACAGTACCCACAACAGCAGGATAGTATAAGCGCACAAGGAAGTAGCTGATGCTGACGAGGCAGAATAGGAAGGGGCAGGATAGGTCCCCAGAGGATGTATCAAACATCTCATTATTGCATAGATAGGGACATTTCATTAAAGACTGCAGGACTAAGATGGGATGAACAAAATGGAAGAACAGGGGTTTACAGTCAGCCAGGGAATACAGTAGTGCAGCCACAGTCAAACCCACAAATATTATAAGTACCTCAGACACCACCACAGAATGTGCAGTAACAAGCAAAGCCTCAGGTGCAACAAATGCTGCCACAGCAAAGTTACCAAGCACCCCCAATAGCGACAACACCCCAAAGTAGACAAGGAGGTGTGATTGTCAGAGGAAATCCCTTCCAAACAATTATGTGGGAGGATATACGCAATGAAGGTGTCCACAGAGTAGCTGGAGCCCTTGGAGCTTGGGTTTCAAAGACTAGGATCGCCCTTGGTGCCTCTGTCACTTTTCCCAGCAGCTCCCAGAGGTTAATGCCAGCATACACTGTGAGGCTTTAAAAGTGAGAAAGAGAGGAGGCTGGGGCAAATAGACATGGAGCAAACAGAAGAGGAGTGAAGGAGAGAGAATGGATGGATAGCAAGAGAGATTATACAAGGAGATGAAGGCGAGAGGCTGGTCTGGGTATTTTTGCCAGGGCTGGTTCCGATTATCCAATCCGGCCCTGGCCGCTGCCATCCATCTTCATGGCCCATGCACACCTCTTCCTGGCCTTCCTAGATCAAAAGTCCTAGAGCCGAGCCTGGGTATACCCAGGGCCACTGGAATTATGCGATTGTGGCAATTTTCGCATAATTACAGATTTGCCGCATAATCCATCATCTGCCACATAATCTGCAGATTTTAACAAAAAAAATTGTTTCTAGCTCAAACGGTTCAAAAGTTACTAAAAATGCAGCGAAACTCATTGCCGCACAGTGGAAGGACCTTTACAAATGTTGACTAGTTACATTTTTGTTGCTAATTGCTATATTTTGGTGTTAAACTGGCACTGAGGTGCAACCAATGCCCAATGTTAACAAGTTTGAAAATGACAAAACAATGAAGTAACACTATCACACAATGTGCCGCATAATTTGCCTTTTCTTGCTGCATAATTTACTCAACCTTGCCGCATAATCTAGCCCGCACCTGCCGCATAATTCTAGTGGCCCTGGGTATACCGTATAATTGACAATGAACTGCTTTACAATTATAAAGATAATGACCATGTAACAAATTAAAGTCTCGACTCACTAACGGCAAATTCATTTTTTTTTTGTGTGCAGATTTTATATAGCGCGAACTCGACTCGAAGGTATTGGGGTGCTTTACATGAGGAACAGTTGCGTTACACAAGGACACATTCATTTTTTTTTGGTAGGCACGGGGAGATTAAGTGATTTGCCCAGAATCACAGGATGCTGAGCCGACGCCGAGATTCGAACTTGCTTCCCCAGCTCCAAAGTCAGCAGCTCTAGCCAGAAGGTTACATCCTCTCCCCTACGTTAGGCCAAGAAGACTACGTGAACGATTCCAAGTTCACAAAGTTACTTTTAATAAAAGTATTTTCATGGTATAATCTAATGTACATTTTAGGTCGAGCCTGAGCCAGTGCGCAGGCGCTGCTCTAGTGATCTGTTGTAGGCAGAGTACGGAGGAGAAGCCCCGCCCACTGCCCACCCATATTTTTCATTGGCTTGTGTCTTTTTCCTTCGTAAATGTTGGCGTCTGATTCCTTAATAGGCTTGTTAGTCCCTCCTTAGTACGGCCATGTCGTCATTTGTATCCTCCCATGGTTACTGGCCCCTTTACTTCAGTTTTTACACTGTACTTGTTATTTTAGTGTTGTAAGCACTATTTGCTTGATTGAGTTTGTCCTACTTGAGGCATGATGACGTGCTTTGTTTACATTCAGAGCACTGTGTGCGCTTTCACTTTCGAAGCTGCCGGGACAATCGCGACCGCATGTTTTTTTATTTTCACTCGCGCGCACACAAGATGTGTCAGGGACTGTCCGGGACTATGTTGGGAACACAGTCAGGGACTTGAGCAAGCACTGGGGACTGGGTAGAAAACGTACCGTGCACAGAAAGAGTAGTATAGCACTTCCCAGGATCACACAAGGAGTCAGAGGAGAAAAAGGGATCCAAAGGGGAAGCCTGTACAAGATGGCTAAGACTCAGAAAGGAAGGGCACTCACAAGGCAATTTAGCATTCAGACTAACTTACGACACCCAGGACGGACGTGCAAGACATATATATATATATATATATATATATATATATATATATATATATACAACATTAACAATAAAGGGAATGTGGGGTAAAGCACTCAGGAGCTCCACACGGTAAGACTGAAGCTCAGTGAGTTCCTCACCCACAATTGCTGTTACAGATACTGACTGAAAATACCCACATATAGGATATGTATGCAAAGGCAGGGTCTGTGGAGCTTATAACTATGGTGATGTTATAACTGTAACTCAAAGACAATACTCACAGTGAACAAGAAACACCACCTAGGTAGTCAGCTGTGCCCATGGATCCTGGCGAACAAACAGGAACATGCAAGGCAGTAACAGCAAAGGGGTAGAACTAAACACAAGCACAATAGACAAGGAGCTAGCAAGGAGGAGTGCTTAACAGGTAAGGAAGGAAATCACAGGGCACACTTGGCAGAAAGCAGGTAACAAACATACAAGGTAATAGAAGCAAGATAGCAGGGATAAAAAGACAGTAAACTAGGAACTGGAACCAAGGAAATGGGAAGAAAAGCAGGGACTGGAAAAGGATATACAGAAGGGGAGGCTACAAGGGTATACAAGAATAGTGCTGGTTCAGGAACCAGGAAAACAACGTAGCTCAGAAGGCAGTGCTGGAGCAGGAACTAGAATTGAGCAAAAGCTCAGGAGTCAAAGTAGCACTGCAGGCAGTGCTACTTCAGGAGGAGGGAAACTGCTGCAGGTCAGGAACAAGGAATGCTAAGGCTCAGGAGTCAAGGTAGCACTGCAGGCAGTGCTAGTTCAGGAACAAGGGAAACTGCTGCAGTTCAGGAACAAGAAATGCATGCTAAGGAGTCAAGGTAGCACTGCAGGCAGTGCTAGTTCAGGAAGAAGGGTATTGCTAAAGCTCAGGAGAAAAGGTAGCACTGCAGGCAGTGCTAATTCAGGAACAAGGAAAACAGCAGCAGCTCAGGAACAAGGAATAACTAAAGCTCAGGAAACACTGGAAACAAAGATAGCAAAAGCTCAGGAAACACTGGAAACAAGGGTATCAAAAGCTCAGGAAACACTGGAAACAAGGATCGGCCTCACCGGTATACAGCTACAATGACCAACACTAGACTGAAGGGAGCTGGGGCTTAAAAGAGCTCACAGTAATCACATGCTTCAGGTGTGAGCAGGCTAACAGCAGCCAGCCACAGGTGAGCTGAATTCCTCCACCCATCCTTGGCCTGCAGGGGTGGAGATGAAGCAGTGAGCAGGGAATACTAGGTAATGGAGTTTCCGGCTTGAGCAAGCTGGCTTTCAGAAAAACCCGGCATGGATTGCGAATGGATGGCCATTTCCAAGTAGAGTCCAAATGGCTGGAAGTCAGTATGTACATGAAGGGGAGGGTCTGGAAGCTTATTAGAACACTGGAGAGTCCCACAGTTCAGCCTCCTGGTGGTGGACACAAGAACGCAGGGAGCAAGTCGTGACAAGATGCAGCTCACGCATAGCGCCGTTGCAGCCCAGGCTTCTTTTAGGAGGTGTTGGCATTACTACAGGGCTGCCTGCCTACGGAGGCGGGTCTGTAATCTCTCGCCCGCGCTATCAGCCGCAGATCTAAAGAATACCGGCAGCATGCAACATCTGGAGCCTCAGCTGCCCGCGCCCCAGAGACACAGCCAGGCGGCGGGGCCGGCGTTGCGCCGAGAAACCCAATAATTCCACATATGCTAAGGAAGAATGCCCCCCTCCTTCAGAAGGCATCCCAGCAGCCTCTTTAATAGCCTGAGTGTGGTGTGCCTGAGAAGGGTAGCTGCCCCCTTAACCCTAAGAATTCATCTCAGGGGGTGGTGGTAGGAAGGGATGCTAGCCTCCTGCCCCATTTGTAGGACCTCCTTCAGATGCCCCTTGATTGTGGTGGGGTGAACTGGTCGCTAGAACACGATCTGAATGTGCAAAGCACCCCTAAGTCTCCCCCTTATAGTGTGAGTGCGTTCCAGGTGAGTAGGTCCACACCCCCCTCCCCCACCAAAGAGCCAGCAGACGAGAGGGCCGCTCGGCAGGAGCAGCCGTGTTTACACGTAGAAACAACTTATTACCTGCGACCATATGGCCGGTGTTTTGCCTCACCTCAGAGGGGAGGAAAACAAACAGACCGAGCTGCGTGAGTGTGTGCTGGGAGGGGGGCATGAGGCTGGGGGCTACTTTTTCAGATAAGCAAATCTATATGTAGGAGAAAGTGAGGCGTCCCCGGCCGCCTCACAGAGGACCTGGCGAAGGCGGCAGTGCCCAGAAGTACTGGGTGCACATAGCACAGTGGCAGAACAGCAGCTCCCCTGCACCCTCAGAAGGCACCTACATCAGGTGAGACCCTGCAGTCCGTCCGCAGGGGGTTGGTGGCTGGGGTTTGGGTGGGTGGGAGTTTATACCCCCTGACCCCAGGTGAGACCCTTTCCATTTGCTTCCATCCTCACAGGGGCTGCTGTGTGGAGGGGGCGGTGTGTGTGAGAACCTTTCAACTCCCCTCGGTCCCCGGGGGCTGGTGGTGGTGGGGTGTGTCTGTGTGTTGATGGCGAGTGTAAGATCCCTTCAACTCCTGTCCATCCACCATCCGCAGGAGGGGTTCCGGGAGGGGTGGCAGTTGCCCCTTACCCAGATGAGACCCTTTCAACTCGCTTCCATGGGGAAAAGGGGGGGTTAGTGTGTTGTTAAGGTGCACTCCAAGGACCTATCCCTTCTTCCCAGGGTGAGAAGGGTCGCTTCCAGCCATCCATTTCCAAAGCCCCCAGATGCTTTGGAGGATGTTGAAAAATAGTGACCCAGATGGTGAAAGACAGGCACAGAGAGAGCATCCGGAGATCCGTGCAGGAAATCAAGTTAATTCCAGTTACGTCTCAGACCCGGTTTCCGATGCTATCACTGACGTTAATTTGCGATTAATTATCCTACACTGGACTCACGTTTTATTCTTCTATAACCAGTATAATGCCGGGTGTTTGTTCGCTGGTCTTGTGTATTCCGGTGTCATAAAACGTTTGTTTCTTTTTGCTGGAACCTTTATATCACAGTCAAAAACGAATGTT